>BSBK01000703.1:3402500-3917500 GCA_027943335.1 Chamaecyparis obtusa
TTCTCACCACTCAACAGGACTCTTCTGTTAATCAGTGTTTCTCCTCTTTCAACATCTTTAGAATTTGATGATCTAGCATCTTGATCTATATGTGCAACTCTAGCCTGGCCTTCATTCCTACTATCTGACCTTTCTTGGCATTGAGGACATTCAAATGCCCTATGACCTTCTTCTCCATAGTGAAAACATGTTCCATAGAAGCCTCCTCTTCCTGAACCTTGTCCTCTTCCTCTTCCTCTTTGATCTCTATTCTTCTGATCTTGGAAATCATTGGAATTGTTTCCTCTCTAATTTTGACTACTACTAGCCTCATCCTTCTTTTTCAGATCTTCATTTCGGCCACCATATGACTATCCACCAAATCATCTACTGCGACCTCTTCCATTTTGTCTACTCTCAAACTTCTTGTTTAATTTTTCATCTACTTTTAGGGAAAACTGGTATGCCTCTTCAATACTGTTCATTCGAACCAGATTCAGCTCTTCCTGAATGCTCAACCTCAACCCATTAAGGTAACAGACAACTTTCTCCTTATTTGTTTCTGCATGGCCTATTCTGATGAGGATTCGATAGAACTCCTCTGTATACTTCTGAACAGACCTTCTTGCTTGCTTCAAACTTTGCATCTTCTTCAGTAGGTCAAGCTCATAATCAATAGGAATGAACTACCCACTTCATTTTATCCACCATTTGATCCCATCTTGTGATTTTATCTTTCCCTCTTCTATTTCGCTCCAATTGAATCTCTTCCCACTAGATCTTCGCATGACCTTTCAGTCTGGCCTTCATGAATTTGACCCTATCAGGAATCCTCAATATCTTCATACTCAAAATATTCTTCACATTCATTGATCCAGTCGATCAAATCCTCTAGGTTCAAATTTCCTAAAAATGTAGAAACCTCAATCTTAGGTCTTTTCCCGATCTTGGAAATGGCTCGTAAATGTCTTTCTTCCTCCTAGTTCACAACTTTGACTTCTCCTTCTTGATATTCTTCTTTGGCTTCATCCTCGCTTTTGTCTCTAACATTAAGATTCATTCCTCTATGAATCTCCTCTTGCAATGCTCGCACTTATCTCTGGAGTGCTCTAACCTCAGGTGTTACAACACCAGCTCTTCCACTGCATTCCCTTCATGGAGGCATTTTCATGATTCTCACTGAAACCCTAACCATGGTCCTGGTGGAAACTACCTCATAGTCGATGATTTATTTACATAAGAACCCTAACCCGTGGTCCTGATGCAAACTACCTCACAATCGGTCATCTATTTACACACTCAGGAACTCCTACTCTAATACCACTTGATGAAGGGTGCTCCCCTAAATACCACAAACACATAATAGAAATAGAGAAACAACAACAATATGCAAGAACAGAAAATTGGCTTCTTATTATCTCCATAAATGTGGAATTACAAACTATCAAAATTACAATATGCAAAGCCCAAATGGGCATTCCCTTACAATATTCTGTAGGACAAAGCCTCGAATCAATACCTAGATCTACTACCCAAAACTATCCTAGACAACACTACGGGCCTTCTTTATATAGGTATTTTCCACTGCCCGAGAAGGGTTCAAGAAATTTAGCCCTTAGGGCCCACCAAACTTAGAATTATTTTAATTTTCAATTTATTACATCAAAGTCAGCTCAAAATAACTTTTGAAACCTTCTAAAGCCTTCAAAACTAAGCTCAAAACTAAGTTCAAAGTTTCTATACCCTACTTCCAATACCGAAAATCTTCAATATCTTCAAAACTAGACCTGATCTAGTCATGAAACTTTATTGGCAGGTTGATATGACTGAGATGAACCTCCACATGTAAAATTAAAACATTTCAAGATCGTTATGATGAACTTACTAAAAACACCAAGTTTCCATAAATAGCAGCTCTACACAAGATAGCCCTTAATGAATAAAAAAATAGAAATATTTTTGGGTGATGCAAGATTGCTCTTACACCAAGGCTGCCCCTGCATCAATAACTCACTAAATTATCTAAAGGTTCAAGATAACTGAGACAAGATTATAATCATTCTAGGTGAAACAAGGAGTTAGTTGACTAGGTTTGACCAAATACTCTACATGGGTAAAAAACCCTAATGTTAACTAAGTTGTTAACTTTAGTGTGAATCTAACTAGCTAACTAGGGCTAGCGAGGTTATAAGATGTTATCATAGACAAACTAAATTTAATATGATTACTAAATGAATGGGATAGTTTGACCCAGCCTATTGTAAATCTGAATTGAACAAGGGTCCTATAATTCTAATGATATTTGAATAAATTTCTATCAGATAAGTTGACTATCATAGTTGAGATTCATCTCAAGTCTATTCTACTCAAATAGATTAAATTAAACGAATCAATGCATTTTAGTAAAACTATACAACTATATAACTATATCTAAATCCAATTTATTACAATTTACAATACATCAAATGCAGATAAATCTACGTAATTAGATTTACTAATAACTAATAAGGATTAAATATACTAAAGTAAATTCATTAATTAAAGTCTATTAAATCCACAACAAACTGTATTTAAATAATTAATTATTTAACTTAAATATATCATTATATCTTACCAAGTTAAACAATGTAATAAATTGATTAATCTTTTTAGAATCTAACTAGCCTATAAGACCAATAATTAAATCTAGTATCTAAATTAAAAATATTCTCTTTTAATCTTACCATCAAATAAATAGAAAAAATAATTTATCGAAAATCTTACAACCTCCTTAGCATGATCAATTTTAAATCAATTTGATAAAACTCAAATCTAATTAAAATCAAATTCCATCAAATCTTCTAGGATAACCTCTATCACTTAGTCAACAAAAGTGAGTAAGAGGGGTTAGAATAACATTTTTATTTAAAATATAATTACATCATGTTTCTAAAGAATTCTAAAGTTTTCAAAAATCTAAGTCAACATTGGCAACCCATTTTCCAAATAAAATAGAATAATCAAATTTATTAATAAAATTATATTCCTAAAACTTCTAAAAAATCTCCTAAGGTCAACAATTTTAACTCTGTACTAGAGCCTATAACGTTTGAAATCCAAACATTAAACTATACACTTTATCCAAACCTCAATAGGCTATAAATAAGGGCTTATTTTTTAATCCAAAGTAACAAAGTTTTCCCATGTTAATTTTATTTCTAAAATGTTGTGAAATAAATTACTTTAGATTTTAATATACCATTTTCTTAAGCTTAAATTATTCTTTTCTTTATTAAACCCTTGTTGCAAGCTAAGGGCCGCAATAGGGAAACACACATAGGGAAATGGGCGACGACTTTGTGTTGGCACCACTGCGAGGTGGTTGTGGCCGACACAACGACGCCACCACCACAGGCGGGCAACACCGCCCACAGGACCAGCCGAGCAGGGCTCTTGGCGGCCCCTCCCCACTGTGGGAGTCATAGTGGCAGGACGAGACGACTAAGGTTGAGCCCACCTCCCCACTGTGGTTACCATGGTGGGTGGCGCCATAGCCTACTATGGTCGTTGGGCTTGGGGTCGAGTAGGGTTTACACTCCCGAGTTCCAAGCACCACATACCTTTTTTTTTGTTGAAAATAAAAGAATAAATTTCTTTATTTTTTCATGTTAAGTTATTTTTCATTTTTATTATAATTAAGATAATTTATATTTATATAAAATAAATAAATTTTTTCTTTTATTTTAAACAATAAAAGGTATATAAATATATATAAAAGTTATATATATATATATATAATAAAACTTATGTTAATTATAAAAAAATGAAATACAACTTAAGATGGAAAAATAAAAAAAATTATTCTTTTATTTTAAGCAAAAAAAGGTATGTGGTGCTTGGAAGTCAACACCACATACCTTTTTTTGTTAGGTTAAAAATAAGAATAGATTTGTTTATTTTTGCATGTTAAGTTGTATTTCATTTTTAAATAAAATTAATAGAGATTTAATATAAAGTAAATAATGATGAATCTAAAATCTATCATTTATGTTTAATGTATATATCTTTTTGAAACATTGTTGGTTTTTCTATTTATATGTATATGTTTAAACTATATGTATATGTCTAAAATAGGAAAACAAACTCAATGTTTTAATTAATGTCACATGGTTTATATATATATATATATATAAGTCTATCATTTATGTTTAATGTATTTTTTTTAGAAACATTATTAGTTTTTCATTTATATGTATATGTTTAACTATATGTATATGTCTAAAATAGGAAAAGAAACTCAATGTTTTAATTAATGTCACATGATTTAAGTTTATATATATATATATATATATATATATATATATATATATATATATATATATATATATATATATATATATATATATATATATATATATATATATATATATATATTCAAATCAAGGTATTTTTTACCAATGGTATTAAATCATAAATCTCATGATCAAATATCTTTAGTGTATATATTTATTTATTTTTTACACATGCAAAATAAGTTCTCTATGTATATGTATATATATAGTTCTATACATGTTAAGGCAATTTGATGAGAGATATTCCTTTTCTTAAACTATGTGATTAAAAAGATTTTCTCACTTTATTTAATTAAGTAATAAGCCTATAAAACTCAATAATTTGATAACTTAATAATTACATCATTTAGTCATTTTAATTTTGTTATATGTTTAAACTCATTCTTTGATGCTTTATAAATCTATAAACATTACTTTTCAATTGATAATAAATTAATCATCCTGAAAGACCTTAGATACATATTTTTCCAAAGTATGATGTAACTAAAAGAGGTTACACAAAGTTAATGATCATATTTATTTAATCAACAAAGGAGATACGATAAAATTTCCTTCCATCAACAAAAGTTATTCTTTCATTACCACATACCTTTTCTTCGGTCTCCTTTAATGGCTTTAGCTTATGTTGCACTCCATCCTTTATCAAGGAATAGGTATTTGCACAACCATCATGTTAAACACATCTGTCAAATTGCCACAACCTACCCAATAACATATGACATGCATCCATAGGTATGATATCACATAGTACTTCATCATGGTACCCACGAATGTTGAACTTTACTAGGCACTGTTCACTGACCATGACCTTGTGTTCATCTTGCACCCAAGCAATCCAATATGGATGTGGGTATTTCTGTCTCTTGAGCTTCAACTTTGCCACCATCTCTTATGACACCCAATTGTCAGTGCTTCCACTATCAATAATCACATCACAACATTTACCCTCACACTTGCATTTAGTGCAAAATAGGCTCCTCCTTTGCTCAGGTTCATTCTCACCACTCAACAGGACTCTTCTTTTAATCAACATTTCTTCTCTTTTAGCATCTTCAAAATTTGATGATCTGGCATCTTCATCTATATGTGCAACTTTGGCTTGGCCGTCATTCCTCCTATTTGTCCTTCCTTGGTGTTGAGGACATTCAAATGCCCTATGACCTTCTTCTCCACAGTGAAAACATGTTCCACAAAAGCCTCCTCTTCCTGAACCTTGTCCTCTTCCTCTTCCTCCCTAATCTCTTGATGAAGGGTGCTCCCCTTAATACCACAAGCACATAACAGAAATAGAGAAACAACAACAATAATATGCAAGAATAAAAAATTGGCTTCTTATTATCTCCACAAATGTGGAATTACAAACTTTCAGAATTACAATATGCAAAGCCACATGGGCATTCCCTTACAATATTCTGTAGGACAAAGCCTCAAATCAATACCCAGATCTACTACCCAGAACTGCCCTAGACAACACTATGGGCCTTCTTTATATAGACAATTTCCACTGCCTGAGAAGGTTCTAGAAATTTAGCCCTTAGGGCCGACCAAACTTAGAATTATTTTATTTTACAATTTATTAAATCAAAGTCGGCTCAAAATGAGTTTTGAAACCCAAACAAAAATTTTGAAGAAAAATTATTTTCTGCCATTTCAGGTGACCCAACTTTCGAAGACCATAAGTCATCGCTCGTTGACCTGATTGGCTATTATAACCCCATTCTGGAAACACCATGAAGCACTCTACAGGCTTGATTAGTGCAAAGCGCTTGATACCCAAATTTTCAACCTCATTCGGGGCCTCTAAGGCCTTCAAAACTGAGTTAAAAGTTTCTGTACCCTGCTGCCAATACTGAAAATTTTTAATATCTTCAAAAATACACCTGATCTAGCCATGAAACTTTGCTGGCAGGCTGATATGACTGAGATGAACCTCCATATGTAAAATCAGACATTCCGAGATCGTAAGACCAACTTACTAAAAATAGCAAGTTTCCATAAATAGCAACTCTACACAAGATAGCCCTTATTGAATATAAAAATAGAAATATTTTTGGGTGATGCAAGATTGCCCTTACACCCAGGATGCTCCTGCATCAGACACCCGGGGTAATTTGAGAAGTGACCCTGTCATGACTCAGGTGTGCAGAGGAAAACCGAGATGGTTAACCTCGTCCTTTGTTAGCCATGATGAATCTTCAACAGGTCGTCCTTTCCATTTGACCAAATACTTTTCATATGTCTTGTTCCTTGTGCTTCTGCCAACACGACTGTCTAGTATGTCTTCAATCTCTTTGATATTTGAGCTGGTTGCTGGAATACTCCACTGTGCTGCTGCAACCTCATCTTTAACACCTCCTTCATGATACTCTGTCAAATCTGAAATGTTAAACACTGGTGAAATATTCAGCTCAGTAGGCAATCCTACCTCATATGCATTTCTTGAATCATGCTTCTTCAGTATCTTACATGGTCCAAACTTCTTCATTTTTAGCTTGTTATATGTACCAACTGGAAACTACTCCTTCTGCAAATGAACCATGACTTCATCCCCAACCTGAAATTTCTTATGCCTCCTTTTCTCATCTGCCTTAGTCTTATACTGCACATTCATCTTGGTAATATGCTTCCTCACCTCCTCATGGATGTTCTTCAAATGCTCTACAAAATCCTTAGCTTCAGCACTACTTATTTCTCCTTTATCTATCTTTCTCAATTCAGATGCATTTCTTGGACTACTTCCATATACAATCTGGAATGGTGATTTACCAGTGCTCCTGTTGACAAAATTATTGTATGCAAATTCTGCCTGTGGTAAAATCAAATCCCATCTTGTTGGCTTATCTCTAACCAAACATCTTAGCAGATTTCCCAAACTTCTATTCACCACCTCTGTCTGTCCATCAGTCTATGGATGATGTGATGAACTGAACTTCAAATCTATCTTCAACTTCTTCCACAATGTCCACCAGAAATATCGAACAAACTTAGTATCTCAATCTGAAACTATGGTCTTTGGCAAACCATGTAGCCTCACCACTTCTCTGAAAAACAATTCTGCTACATGAACAACATCATTAGTCTTCTTGCAGGGAATGAAATGTGCCATCTTCAAAAATCTGTCAACTACTACAAAAATTGAATCATGTCCCCACTGTGTCCTCGGTAAACCAAGAACAAAGTCCATACTAATATCCTCCCAAGCCTTCTCTGGTACAGGTAATGGCTGATACAACCTTGTATTTTGCTTCACTCCTTTTGCCATCTGACATACTCTGCAACTCTGTACAAACTTCTTCACATCTTGTTGCAATTATGGCCAATAATAATTTTCACCAACCAAAGCAAGGGTTTTATCACAACCAAAATATCCAGCCAATCCTTCACTATGCTTCTCTTTGATGAGATTCTCCCTCATAGAACTTCATGGAATGCACAACTGACTCCCTCTGAATAGCATATCATCTTGGATGATAAAATCTAGCCATTTCATCCTATCTAGAGTAACAGGTTCTTTACAAGCTTTCCAAGCTCCACCAAAATTAGGATCTTTTGGATACAAATTCTTGAGTTCTTTGAACCCAACCACCTCAATCTGCATCTCTGTCAACAATAGTTTCCTTCTGCTAAGAGCATCTGCAACCCTGTTAGACTTTCCACTTCTGTGTTTCAAAATAAATGTATAACTCTGCAAAAACTCAACCCATTTCAAATGCCTCTGATTCAACTTTCCTTGACTATTCAAATATTGCAAAGCTTGATGATCAGTATACAAAATAAACTCCTTAGGAAGCATATAGTGTCTCCACTTCTTCAATGCCTGAACTATAGCATAAAATTCCTGATCATAAACAGAATACTTCCTCTTGGCATCATTTAACTTCTCACTGAAATACGCAACAGGTTTACCTTCTTGGCTCTAACAGCTCCTATTGCATTACCACTAGCATCACAATCTACTTGAAACACCTTATTAAAATTTGGAAGTGCTAAAATAGGTTATTCTGTAACTTTTTGTTTCAACAATTGAAAACTCTTTTATGCCCCATTAGTCCACTTAAACTCTTTTCTATCCCCTCTCATTGTTTCAGTCAAGGGTCCACAAATAATGCTAAAATTTCTGATAAACTTTCTGTAAAAGCTAGCCAAACCATGAAAAGATCTTACCTCAATAGCACTCCTTGGAGTAGGCCATTCAAGGATAGCCTATACCTTCTCCGGGTCCATTTTTAGACCTTCTGCTGAAACTACAAATCCCAAATACACTAACTCTTTCTTCACAAAACTGCACTTCTTCAAATTAATCAACAATTTCTCATCTCTCAACTTCTCAAACACCATACGAATATGCATCATATGCTCCTCCAATGTCTTGCTAAAGATCAAAATATCATCTAAGTAAACAATGACAAACTTACCCAGAAATTCTTTCAGAACCTCATTCATGAGCCTCATGAAAGTGCTCGGTGCATTGGTTAGCCCAAAAGGCATGACTAACCACTCATACAGTCCTTCCTTTGTCTTGAAGGTAGTCTTCCATTCATCTCCTTCTCTGATCCAAATCTGGTGATATCCACTCTTTAGATCTATCTTTGAGAAATACACAGCTCCACTCAAACAATCCATAATATCATCTATTTGTGGCAATGGAAACCTATACTTGATTGTGATCTTGTTTATTGCTCTAGAATCTGTACACATCCTGCACTCTCCATTCTTATTTGGTGCTAATACCGCTGGTACAGCATAGGGACTCAGACTCTCTCGAATCAACCCCTTCTGCAATAACTCATGTACTTGTTTGTTCAACTCTTCACTTTCTGCTGGTGTCATTCTATGTGCTGCCTTGTTTGGAAAACTGGCTCCTAGAATCAAATCCATCTAATGACTGATCTTCCTTACTGGTGGTAATCCATCAGGTACATTATCAGATACAATATCTTGAAACTCATTCAACAAATTTGCAACCTCTACAGGTACATCCTCTACTTCTTTACCAACTTTTGGAATTAAAGTAAAACACACATGCTCATGCCTCATACCATCTAAGAATTTTCTTCCATCAACAAATGTTATTCTTGCATTACCACATACTTTTTCTTCGGTCTCCTTTAATGACTTTATCTTATGCCGCACTCCATCCTTTGTTAGGGAATAGGTATTCACATGACCATCATGTACAGCACATCTGTCAAACTGCCATGGTCTACCCAACAACATATGACATGCATCCATAGAGATGATATCACATAGTACCTCATCTTGGTACCCACCGATCTTCAACTTTACCAGGCACTGTTCACTGACCATGACCTTGTGGTCATCCTGCACCCAGGCAATTTGATATGGATGTGGGTGTTTCTATCTCTTGAGCTTCAACTTTGTCACCATCTCTTCTGACACCAAATTGTTAGTGCTTCCACTATCGATAATCACATCACAGCATTTACCCTCACACTTGCATCTAGTGTGAAATAGGCTCCTCCTTTGTTCAGGTTCATTCTCACCACTCAGCAAGACTCTTCTATTAATTAGCATTTCTCCTCTTTCAGCATTTTCAAAATTTGATGATCTAGCATCTTCATCTACATGTGCAGCTCTGGCCTGGCCTTCATTTCTCCTATCTATTCTGCCTTGGCGCTGAGGACATTCAAATGCCCCATGACCTTCTTCTCCACAGTGAAAATATGTTCCATGGAAGCCTCCTCCTCCAAATCCTTGTCCTCTTCCTCTTCCTCTCTGATCTCTATTTTTCTAATCTTGGAAATGATTGGTATTGTTTCCTATCTGATTCTGGCTACTACTGGCCTCATCCTTCTTTTTCATATCTTCATTTTATCCACCATATGACCGTCCACCAGATCTTCCACCATGACCTCTTCCATTTTGTCTTCTCTCAAACTTCTTGTTCAACTTTTCCTCTACTTTTAGGGCAAACTGGTATGCCTCCTCAATACTGTTCATTCAAACCAGATTCAACTCCTCTTGAATGCTTGGCCTTAACCCATTAAGGTATCAAGCAACTTTCTCTTTATCAACTTCTGCATGGTCTGTTGTGATGAGGAGTTGATAGAACTCCTTTGTATACTCTTGAATAGATCTTCCTGCTTGCTTCAAACTTTGCATTTTCTTTAGTAGGTCAAGCTCATAATCAACAGGAATGAACTATCGCTTCAATTTATCCAGCATCTGATCCCATCTTGTTATTTTATCTTTCCCTCTTCTATTTCACTCTAATTGAATTTCTTACTACCAGATCTTCGCATGACCTTTCAATCTGGCCTTCATAAATTTGACCCTATCAGGATCCTCAACATCTTCATACTGAAAATATTCCTCACATTTATTGATCTAGTCGATCAATTCCTCTTGGTTAAGATTTCTAGAAAATGTAGGAACCTCAATCTTAGGTCTTTTCCTAGTCTTGGAAATCACCCAAAAAAGTCTTTCTTCCTCCTGGTTCACAATTTCAGCTTCTCCTTCTTGATATTCTTCTTTGGCTTCATCTTCGCTTTCTTCTATGACATTAAGATTCATTCCTTTGCAAATCTCTTCTTGCAGTGCTCGCACTTGTCTCTGTAGCTCTCTAACCTCAACTGTCACAGTACCAGTTCTTTCGCCACGTTCTCTTTGTGGAGGCATTTTCACGATGCGTGCTGAAACCCTAACCACAGTCCTGGTGCAAACTGCCTCACAGTCGGCGATCTATTTACACACTCAAGAACTCCTGCTCTGATACCACTTGATGAAGGGTGCTCCCCTTAATACCACAAGAACATAACAAAAATAGAGAAACAACAACAATAATATGCAAGAACAGAAAATTGGCTTCTTATTATCTCCACAAATGTGGAATTACAAACTTTCAGAATTACAATATGCAAAGCCACATGGGCATTCCCTTACAATATTTTGTAGGACAAAGCCTCAAATTAATACCCAGATCTACTACCTAGAACTGCCCTAAACAACACTACAGGCCTTCTTTATATAGGCAATTTCCACTGCTCGAGAAGGTTCTAGAAATTTAGCCCTTAGGGCCGACCAAACTTAGAATTATTTTATTTTACAATTTATTACATCAAAGTTGGCTCAAATGAGTTTTGAAACCCAAACAAAAATTTTGAAGAAAAATTATTTTCTGCCATTTCAGGTGACCCAACTTTCGAAGACCATAAGTCATCGCCCATTGACCTGATTGGCTATTATAACCCCATTCTGGAAACACCACGAAGCACTCTACAGGCTTGATCGGCGCAAAGCTCTTGTCAACCAAATTTTCAACCTCATCCGGGGCCTCTAAAGCCTTCAAAATTGAGTTCAAAGTTTCTGTACCCTGCTACCAATACCGAAAATCTTCAATATCTTCAAAACTACACCTGATCTAGCCATGAAACTTTGCTGGTAGGCTGATATGACTGAGATGAACCTCCATATGTAAAATCAGACATTCCGAGATCGTAAGACCAACTTACTAAAAATAGAAAGTTTCCATAAATAGCAACTCTGCACAAGATAGCCCTTATTGAATACAAAAATAGAAATATTTTTGGGTGATGCAAGATTGCCCTTACACCCAGGATGCTCCTGCATCATCTCTATTGTTTTGATCTTGGAAATGATTGGAATTGTTTCCTCTCTAATTTTGACTGCTACTGGCCTCATCCTTCTTTTTCAGATCTTCATTTCGGCCTCCATATGACCGTCCACCAGATCATCCACCATGACCTTTTCCATTTTGTCTGCTCTCGAACTTCTTATTCAATTTTTCCTCTACTTTTAGGGAAAATTGGTATGCCTCTTCAATACTGTTCATTCGAACCAGATTCAGCTCTTCCTAAATGCTCAGCCTCAACCCATTAAGGTAATGGGAAACTTTCTCCTTATCTACTTCTACATGGCCTGTTCTGATGAGGATTCAATAGAACTCCTCTGTATACTCCTGAACAAATCTTCCTGCTTGCTTCAAACTTTGCATCTTCTTCAGTAGGTCAAGCTCATAATCAACAAGAATGAACTACCACTTCAATTTATCCACCATTCGATCTCATCTTGTGATTTTATCTTTTCCTCTTCTATTTTTCTCCAATTGAATCTCTTACCACCAGATCTTCGCATGACCTTTCAGTTTGGCCTTCACGAATTTGACCCTATCAGGATCCTCAATATCTTCATACTCAAAATATTCTTCACATTCATTGATCTAGTTGATCAACTACTCTGGGTTTAGATTTCATGAAAATTTAGGAACCTCAATCTTAGGTCTTTTCCCAATCTTTTTAATGGCTCAAAAAAGTCTTTCTTCCTCCTAGTTCACAACTTCAACTTCTCCTTCTTGATCTTCTTCTTCTGCTTTATCCTCGCTTTCATCTTTGACATAAAGATTCATTCCTCTACGAATCTCCTCTTGCAATGCTTGCAGTTGTCTCTGAAGTGCTCTAACCTTAGGTGTTACAACACCAGCTCTTCCACCACGTTCCCTTTGTGGAGGCATTTTCATGATTCTCACTGAAACTCTAACCATGGTCCTGGTGCAAACTGCCTCACAGTTGGCGATCTGTTTACATAGAAACCCTAACCCACGGTCTTAGTGAAAACTTCCTCATAATCAGTGATCTGTTTACACACTCAAGAACTCCTACTCTGATACCACTTGATGAAGGGTGCTTCCCTTAATACCACAAACACATAACAGAAATAGAGAAACAACAACAATATGCAAGAAAAGAAAATTGGCTTCTTATTATCTCCACAAATGTGGAATTACAAACTTTCAGAATTACAATATGCAAAGCCACATGGGCATTCCCTTACTTTATTCTGTAGGATAGAGCCTCAAATCAATACCCAGATCTACTACCTAGAACTATCCTAGACAACACTATGAGCCTTCTTTATATAGGCATTTTCCACCGCCCGAGAAGGTTCCAGAAATTTAGCCCTTAGGGCCGACTAAACTTAGAATTATTTTAATTTTCAATTTACTACATCAAAGTCAGCTCAGAATAACTTTTGAAATCTAAACAAAAATTTTGAAGGAAAATTATTTTCTGCCATTTCAAGTGGCCCGACTTCCAGAGACCATAAGTCAACACCAGTTGGCCCGATTGACTATTATAACCCCATTTCGGAAAGGCCACGAAGCACTCTACAAATTTAGTAGGTGCAAGCGCTTGCTACCCAAATTTTTGACCTGATCAGGGGCCTCTAAAGCCTTCAAAATTGAGTTCAAAGTTTTTGTACCCTCCTGCCAATACCGAAAATCTTCAATATCTTCAAAACTAGACCTGATCTTGCCATGAAACTTTACTGGCAGGCTGATATGACTGAGATGAACCTCCACATGTAAAATCAAAATATTCTGAGATCTTATGACCAACTTACTAAAAACAACAAGTTTCGATAAATAGCATACACAAGCTAGCCCTATTGAATACAAAAATAAAAATATTTTTGGGTGATGCAAGATTGCTCTTACACCCAGGATGCTCCTGCATCAATAATTCACTAAGTTATCTAAAGGTTCAAGATAATTGAGACAAGATTATAATCATTCTGGGTGAAACAAGGAGTTAGTTGACTAGGTTTGACCAAATACTCTAGATGGGTAAAAAACCCTAATGTCAACTAAGTTGTTAACTTTAGTGTGAATCTAACTAGCTAACTAGTGCTAATGAGGTTATAAGATGTTATCATAGATAAACTAAATGTAATATGATTACTAAATGAATGGGATAGTTTGACCCAAGGCTATTGTATATCTGAATTGAACAAGGGTCCTATAATTCTAATGATATTTGAATAAATTTCTATCAGATAAGTTGACTATCATAGTTGAGATTCATCTCAAGTCTATTCTACTCAAATAGATTAAATTAAATGAATCAATGCATTTTAGTAAAACTATACAACTATATAACTATATCTAAATCCAATTTATTAAAATTTATAATACATCAAATGCAAATAAATCTACGTAATTAGATTTACTAATAACCAATAAGGATTAAATATACTAAAGTAAATTCATTAATTAAAGTCTATTAAATCCGCAACAAACTATATTTAAATAATTAATTATTTAACTTAAATATATCATTAATATCTTACCAAGTTAAACAATATAATAAATTAATTAATCTTTTTAGAATCTAACTAGCCTATAAGACCAATAATTAAATCTAGTAGCTAAATTAAAAATATTCTCTTTTTATCTTACCATCAAATAAATAGAAAAAATAATTTATCCAAAATCTTACAACCTCCTTAGCCCCATGATCAATTTTAAATCAATTTGATAAAACTAAAATTTAATTAAAATCAAATTCCATCAAATCTCCTAACTTAATCTTCTAGGATAACCTCTATCACTTAGTCAACAAAAGTGACTAAGAGGGGTTAGAATAACATTTTTATTTAAAACATAATTACATCATGTTTCTAAAGAATTCTAGAGTTTTCAAAAATCTAAGTCAACATTGGCAACCCATTTGCCAAATAAAATAGAATAATCAAATTTATTAATAAAATTATATTGCTAAAATTTTTAGAAAATCTCCTAAGGTCAACAATTTTAACTCTGTACTAGAGCCTATAATGTTTGAAATCCAAACATTAAACTATACACTTTATCCAAACCTCAATAGGCTATAAATAAGGGCTTATTTTTTAATCCAAAGTAACAAAGTTTTCCCATGTTAATTTTATTTCTAAAATGTTGTGAAATAAATTACTTTAGATTTTAATATACCATTTTCTTAAAGCTTATATTATTCTTTTCTTTATTAAACCTTTGTTCCAAGCTAAGGCCTGCGATAGGGCAACACGCATAGGGAAATGGGCGACGACTTTGTTTTGGCACCATTGTGAGTGGTGGTGGCCGACACAACGATGCCACCACTGCAGCAGGCAACACCGCCAACAGGACCGGCCGTGTAGGGCTCTTGGCGGCCCCTCCCCATTGTGGGAGTCATAGTGGCGGCACGAGACGACTGAGGTTGAGCCCGCCTCCCCACTGTGGTTACCATGGTGGGTGGCGCCATAGCCTACTATGGCCGTCGGGCTTGGGGTCGAGTAGGGTTTACACTCCCGACTTCCAAGCACCACATACCTTTTTTTTCATTAAAATAAAAGAATAAATTTCTTTATTTTTTCATGTTAAGTTATTTTTCATTTTTTTATAATTAAGATAATTTATATATATAAAATAAAGAAATTTTTTCTTTTATTTTAAACAAGAAAAGGTATATATATATATATATATATATATATATATATATATATATATATATATATATATATATATATATATATATATATATATATATTACCTTAATTATAAAAAAATGAAATACAACTTAACATGCAAAAATAAAGAAATTTATTCTTTTATTTTAAACAAAAAAAAAGGTATGTGGTGCTTGGAAGTCAACACCACATACCTTTTTTTGTTAGGTTAAAAAAAAGAATAGATTTGTTTATTTTTGCATGTTAAGTTGTATTTCATTTTTAAATAAAATTAATAGAGATTTAATATAAAGTAAATAATGATGAATCTAAAATCTATCATTTATGTTTAATGTATATATCTTTTTGAAACATTATTGATTTTTCTTTTTATATGTATATGTTTAACTATATGTATATGTCTAAAATATGAAAAGAAACTCAATGTTTTAATTAGTGTCACCCGGTTTAATTATAATATATATATATATATATATATATATATATATATATATATATATATATATATATATATATATATATATATATATATATATATATTCAAATCAATGTATTTTTAACCAATGGTATTAAATCATAAATCTCATGATCAAATATCTTTAGTGTATATATTTATTTATTTTTAACACATGCAAAATAAGTTCTCTATGTATATGTTTATATATAGTTCTATACATGTTAAGGCAATTTGATGAGAGATTTTCCTTTTCTTAAACTACGTGATTAAAAAGATTTTCTCACTTTATTTAATTAAGTAATAAGCCTATAAAACTCAATAATTTGATAACTTAATAATTACATCATTTAGTCATTTTAATTTGCTTATATGTTTAAACCCATTCTTTGATGCTTTATAAATCTTTTAACATTACTTTTCAATTGATAATAAATTAATCATCCTAAAAGGCCTTAGATACATATTTTTCCAAAGTATGATGTAACTAAAAGAGGTTACACAAAGTTAATGATCATATTTATTTAATCAACAAAGGAGATATGATAAAATTTCCTTGCATAAATTTATTCATCAAAGCAATAAACATTATCACAATTTACAACTTTATTTAATCCATAGTTTTCAAGGAATTACATCTTCCTCCTATAAAGGAGTTTTGAAAGGGAAACATTAAAGGTACACTTTTGAAACAAGTCTTCCTAGACTTTGTATACCATCGAAGACCTCCTTCAGATCTTGCAATAAAACTTAGGTTGACCATGGAGGCTCACCTCCCAACCTAGGCCTTTTCAAGGCCACCCCAAAGCTAGGGGTTTCAGAAACAAACATGTGACAAGGAGTTCAAAACACAAAATTTTAACAAGTAGACATACACAATGAAAATTACCATACCAAGGTTTACTAGGCTATAAAATAGGAGTTGAAACTAGGGGGTTAAGAGGACTCACCACATGAGGAGATAGTGAGCCTAATTTAACAAATGCAATATGTAGAATATTCCACACATGGGCACTCATTCCATCATTTAAAAACTTCCTAAGAAAATAAATCCATGGCTACAAGACATCAAATATTCTCCTTGTGACCCCCAAATTCCTTTGGCATGATTGACATCATGGGGACTTTCCTACCCATGTACATCCATCCACACACGGGAGACTCTGCACATCATGGGAAGTCACTAATCCTTCACCACATCAAGGTTACTCTTACCTCCCAAGGGTGAGTGTGCCTTGAAGAAACCCCCAAAAAGGAAACACAAAACTAACACAAGATACACAAACCTCCATGGAAACCCCATGGAGTTGAACATAATAACATGAAAAATCCACTAAAGAGCTTAAAGCATTTACATGCATAAAATACAACCATACTAAATGGTGTAGGAGCACCCATGGATTGCTTAGGTCAGTCCATTTAGTTTTTGTTTTAAGTGTGTGACTAAGGTCAGTTTTTTGTGTGTTTAAGCTTAAGGTCATGTTGACCATGGAATGAATACAATTGGGTCATTTGAGTTGAGTCTTAGGACCTCTTGGAAGAGGCAATCACAGGCTAAAAGGTTGTAAAGCCTCTTGACTTGTACCATAGAAGTGATGATGTCATCATGATGTCAATAGGGCTTAGGATAGGTTAGAACCATGTTTTGACCATGGTTAAGGACTTAGGTGAGGTTAGTTAGAAGAGAGAAAGTCAATTATTAAAAAATGTAAAAGTTGCAAAAAAAGATGTAAAAGTTAAATTTGTAACTTTTACAACTTTTAAAATTTTCTTGGCCAAAATGGCCATAAGGTCTTCAACCAATATTAGTGTGACCTAAGGAAAACCTAAGGACCTAATAACCTATTTAAGACCAAGGTTGACCTAATTGAGAGGTTAGACACCTATTGTATGACAAGAATTTATGGAATCGAGTGTTTACCATTGTGTTGTGTGTATTTGTAGAGACTTTTTGGTAATAGTGAATACTAAATGTATTAGTTCTTACACTGTAACTCATGCATGTTTTAATGTAGTTCTTTTCTTAATTCTGTGTGGCACTAGTTAGGAGTTTTATTAGTTTTGAAGTTCTTTTTGTAAATACTTTGGTTCCTTCATTGTCACTAGTCTTAACTAGGTAGATTGTAAAGATGGGGTTCTGATGCAGGAGCATTTGAGGATCAAAGTTGTTGACTCAGATGTGGGTTTTGGTTGAGATTTACTTTGGAGGGTCATAACTTTTGACTCGGATGTGGGTTTTGGTTGAAATTTTACAGGAAGTTGCATGAGGAGGAGCTATTTGGATTCCTAATGGAGCTCAACTCAATAGGTGGCCATTTCAACATTAATTCAGGAGCCTGAAATTTCATCTTGGCCTTCGAATTTAACTTTTAGTGTTTTTTCTAGTTTTTTAGAAAGTTGTTTTTGTAATAAATCTGAAATCATGTTCTTGATTTTGTAGATTAGTTGGCAATTCATCTTGCCTTAGTTGGCGGCATTTTTTGGGAAAAATCAAGATTCATATAATGGGTTTTGAAAATTACCAAAAAATTGAAAAATATGATTTTCTCAAAAATCTGCCAAATATGGTAATTTTTTGGAATTGTAATAAATAGTTGTTTTCTTTCATTATAGAGGAGAGTAGAGTTGGATCGGTTTAATGAAGAATCGAGAATTCTGAAACTTTTGTGTCCTATATTTTTTCTGAGTTATTATTTGAAGGGTTTGGAATACATTAGGGTCTAGCTCATTTTCCCACTATGCATTGTTAGAATAACTGAGAGGGGGGGGTGAATCAATTATCCATAGTCCCAAATCAAAATGTATAATCTAAAATAATTTCCTTAAACTTTTGCAGCTCAGTAACATAAAATACTTTACTGTTTGTGCTTTTACCGATTCCCAGTCAATTAAAAACTAATGATTACCAACCAAATCTAACATGTAATATGTAAATTATGATAACAAACAATCACCACAATGAACACATAACACAAAATATTTAACATGGAAACCCTATGAAGGGAAAAACCACCTGGAACTGGCAACCCAAAAATGTTCACTCTTTTGAAGTGAGGTCAATGAAGACCCAACCCTGTTAAAGGTTACAAACACATTGTTAGGTGTGACCTTGTTAGAGGATTTTAGACCAACCGTTATCGTCCAACCAACAGTCACTCTGGGGTTGACAGGATAACAATGCTCATTCTATGAATGAAACATATAAGACTTTCAAGTCCACTCTGTTAAGAGATATTTTTGTTTACAATGGTTAAAATGTAACAATAGTTTGATCTGATTACAATACAACTTCAATTGTAGATATTCTGATCTATATTTTGCTCAATCACATCCTCTTATCAGTATTAAAATTTAGTATCACAATAATCAATTACTTACTGTCACTCAATAATAGCTTTCTGATGCTCGATAAACTTTTCAATTCAATTCTCCTTAACCAGTTTGATCAGGCATACATGAAGCTTGTTCATGCGATAATTCTGTAGTCCTTCTTCTTCTAGCCTTAGTTTCACAATGAAACTTTGGTCTCTTAAATAAACAAGTAAACCATTTTCTTTTCCTCCATTAGATTATGCCGCTTATTCTCCTTCATCCATTTTGCTGCTTAAACCTTCCTCGATATTTGTGCCAGTAAAATGTTTTGATTTCATCCTTTAGATCTTCCTTGAATTATGCTAGCCATAGAGCTTCGTAACAAACATTATCTCCATCACAAATTTTGATGTACTTTCCAGCTCATCAATCCTTAATGGCTAAACTAATCATTTGATTCTTTTCTCCTGCTCGGTTAACAAAGAAATGCATCAGTGAACACAAGCTCAGTTTGTATTGTGCTTGGTATACACTGCACTGCTCGGTGTATACTATAATGCTTCATCAACCGACCACACTGCCTTGTGTCTTTCAGCTCTTTTCCTCATCATAGATGAATGAAACATAACCAAGTCAATAACATAAGGTCATAGACTCATGAGAAAGTTACTCAATGTATTCCTTATCCTCATCTATCATATACATCTTCCTCATGTAGATATTTATGTTCATCATCTCTTTTACTCCTTTTCTACAAATGTTTCGGTATAGTAACTTACAAAATAAGTGCTGGCAAACTAGTTGACATCAATGAAAACATATTACTGATTTAATCATATTACATATCTAATTAGAAACTTGGTGATCTCTAATCACAAATCTTCAATTAGGTTCTAAATCAATTGTAGTTCATCAATCTCTCCCTTTGGCATTGATGGCAACTCACATAATATGAAATATACCATCAACATACCAAACATGTATTCTACAACTCTATGATCAAATGTTGTACAAGCTCTCCCTTAGCTTAATATGTTTAATCACTA
This sequence comes from Chamaecyparis obtusa, assembly GCA_027943335.1. NCBI lineage: Eukaryota > Viridiplantae > Streptophyta > Pinopsida > Cupressales > Cupressaceae > Chamaecyparis > Chamaecyparis obtusa. The sequence continues at coordinate 3,422,867 of BSBK01000703.1, forward strand.
CGTTACTCAACAACATTACAAATGTAGCTTTGGCATTCTTTAGATAAGATCTTTTCAACTCTCGGACTCCTTCTGTTCTCAATAACTGATCTTCAGTGCTCTCCCTTTCTTCAATTTGTCTCTCCCTTAGATTGTTCTCATCAGTGCATATTGTTTCATATTTGTTTATCTCTCCCTTTGACAACAATGCCAAAGTAACAAATAAACATACAACTCTATAGTAGCCAAGTAACTCTTTGTTGTCTAGTGTATACTCTATATCTCTATATACCAATATGCCAATCTGTTCCAGTTCTCCAACTTTTCACAACCTTAGACATAATCCAAAGTGTGAACTATGTTACATCAACATGAATGATATTTTGATAAGATTGGGCTGATGCAACATCCAAATCACATTAGTGACCGATAGATAGGGGATGGACCCCAAGTCTTATCCTCAAGTATTCAAATGTATCCTTCGGTAGAGGCTTTGTAAATATGTCTCCAAGTTATTCTTTTGATGTAACAAACTCTAGCTTAACTTGGTTCTCATGTACTTGTTCTCTCAAGTAGTGATACTTAATTGATATATGCTTTGTTTTAGATTGCATCACTGGATTCTTTGCAATGTTTATTGAACTAGTGTTATCACAATATATAATCACCGGCTTAGTGATTATCTCATTCATACCTTCCAGAAATTGCTTAATATATGCAATATTTGAATAGTTTGTAGCAGAAAAAACATACTCTGCTTCATCTATAGACTGAGAAATGCAAGCTTTCTTCTTACTTTTCCATGTAACAAGTCTTTCACCAAAGAAAAATGCTCCTCCGATGGTACTTTTTCTGTCATCCACATTTCCAGCCCAATCAGCGTCAGTATAGACTCTGAGTTCAAACTTGCCTTCCTTAGGATACCATAATCCATAATCTTCTATTTTCTTCAGGTATCTTAGGATTCTCTTTGTAGCAATCATGTGTGACTCTCTAGGGTTTGCAGAAAATCTAGCAACAATTCCCACAACATGTGCTATGTCTGGTCTACTATGCACTACATACATTAACTTACCAATCATTGATCGGTACAGTGTCTGGTTCACTTCTGTATTCTCATCTTCCTTAGTTAGTTTACATCCAGTAGCCATCGGCATTCCCACAAGTTTAGCATCTTCCATGCCAAATGTCTTCAATACTTCCTTGATATATTTGGATTGTGTGATGATTATACCATCATTCTACTGAATCACTTGTAGTCCAAGAAAGAACTTAATCTCTTTGAACATGGACATTTCAAATCTACTTCTCATTTCATCAAAAAATGACTTACATAGTTGATCTTGACCTCCAAAAATAATGTGATCCATAAATATTTCAGCAATAAGAATTGTATCATCAGTATCTCCTTTCATATACAAATTTATGTTCTCACTTAACAAATCCTATACTTAACAAATAAGTATACAACCTCTCATACCAGGCTCTCAGTGGTTTCTTTAGACCATATAAATCTTTATGTAATCTACATACCATATCTTTATTTTCTGGATCAATGAACCCTTCAAGTTGTTCTATGTAGACTTCTTCAAGTATTCCATTCAGAAATGTTGACTTGACATCCATTTGGTAAACTTTGAACTTTTTGTGTGTAGCATATGCAAGTAACATTCTGACTCCTAATCTAGCAATAGGTGTAAATGTTTCACCATAATCAATTCCTTCCTCCTGTGCATATCCTTTGCATACCAATCTAGCTTTATTCCTTGTTACTTCTCCATTCTCATTCTGCTTGTTCTTGAATATGCACTTAGGACCGATAACATTCTTATCTTTAGGTCAGGGTACTAAGGTCTAGGTTTTGTTCTTCTCTATCTGTTCTATTTCCTCTTTCATTGCATTAACCCATTCATCATTTTCTAATGCAACTTTTACATTCTTTGGTTCATATTCACAAACTAGACATGTACCTTGTCTTGCTTTACTCCTTGTTTGCATGCCAACTTGTCTATCTCCAATGATTTGTGTCTCAAGATGGTGTCTTTTGAAAAAAATCACCAGTATCCAATTTCTTCTTTCTTGTTCATCATGTGCAGGTTCATTTGCTTGCTCGGTAGGGCCTTCCTGCTCGTCGGTTTCTTTTTCCCGTTCCTTGATATTGTTCTCCTGCTGGCCGACTGTCACTGTCTGTTGTGTCGATAGGTACTTAGGTTTTTCAATGTAAGTGAATCTACTATAGTCCTTAGGTTACTTTCTACTATCCTCTACATTCTTATCATTAAACTCATCAACTCAAACATTAGTACTTTCTATCATCTTATTTGTAACTCTGTTCAGACACTTGTATGCTTTAATTTTATTGGAATATCCTAGAAATATCCCTTCATCACCTTTTGAGTCAAACTTTCCATTTCTTTCATCTTTTAGAATAAAAAATTTTCTTCCAAAAATTCTAAAATAACTTACAGTGGGTTTGTGTCCAAACCATAACTCATAGGGTGTCCTATTAGTGTCCTTCTTCAGTTTCACTCAGTTAAGCACATAGACAACAATGCTAATAGCTTATCTCCAATATGTTTGAGAAACATTCTTTTCTATCATTAATGTCCTTATGCAATCAACAATTGACCTATTCCTCCTTTTAGCAATGCCATTCTCCTGGGGTGTCCTCGATGCAGAGACCCATCTTTTAATACCATGCTCATTACAAAAATTAGTAAATTCATCAGAGATCAATTCACCTCCTCTATTAGATCTTAAGCATTTCAAATCTTTACCAGTGTCTTTTTCTAATTTTTCTTTATACCACTTGAACATCTTGAATGCCTCAGATTTTTCTTTTAAGAACGTGATAGTCATTAACATTGTATAATCATCAACAAAAAGAATAAAGTATTTGTCTCCATAATAGCTCTAGGTTCTCATAGGACCACATAGATTAGTATGAACCAACTCAAGTATCTTCTTTGTTGAATAATCTTTTCTTTTAAAACTAGACTTAGTCATCTTACCTTTCTGATCACATTCATGACACATAACATGATCTAGCTTTGACAAGTTAGGTAGACCTCTAACTCTTTTCTTTTTACTGATCTTAATCATGTTATCAAAATTCACATAACATAACCTCTTATGCCACAACCATGCATCTTCATCTTTCATCAATAAACAAGAAGAATGATCATTATCAAGATAAAACAAATAACCTCTAGATTATGTACTAGTTCCAACAAGTCTTCCTCCACCATCAAATATTTTCACCTTTTTTCTCTCAAAAGCAACTCGATGGCCTGAGTTGTTCAGTTGTGCCACACTTAGCAAGTTATAGTTCAATCCTCTTACCCAATAAGCATTTTCACATTTTAATCTATCATTTATCATCAGGGATCCTTTACCTCTTACCATATAGGATGCATCATTTCCCATTCTTACATATCCTCCATTGTATTCTTCAAGATAATCAAATTTTTTTTCATCACCAGTCATGTGATGTGTACAACCACTATTTATAATCCATGTATCATTCTTATTACCCTTAGAGATAAGTGTTGTCTCTACATACCTTTCATCTTCTTCAGAATCATCCTTCATTGCCACAAATACTACCTCCACATCATCATCAGTGTCGGTATCAGTGATATCTTCTTCCTCAACAATGTAGAAAACTTTCTTTCCTTTGTCATTATTATCTCAGTTATCTCTATTGTAGTGTCAGTAGCCTCTGTTGTATCTTCTACCACATTCATCTTACCTTTCTGATCACATTCATGGCACATAACATGATCCAGCTTTGAAAAGTTAGGTAGACCTCTAACTCTTTTCTTTTTACTGATCTTAATCATGTTATCAAAATTCACATGACATAACCTCTTATGCCAGAACCATGCATCTTCATCTTTCATCAATAAACAAGAAGACTGATCATTATCAAGATAAAATAGATTACCTCTGGATTGTGTACCAGTTCCAACAAGTCTTCCTCCATCATCAAATACTTTCACCTTTTTTCTCTCGAAAGAAACTCGGTGGCCTGAATTGTTCAGTTGTGCCACACTTAGCAAGTTTGATGAAGGGTGCTCCCCTTAATACCACAAACACATAACAAAAATAGAGAAACAACAACAATAATATGCAAGAAAAGAAAATTGGCTTCTTATTATCTCCACAAATGTGGAATTACAAACTTTCAGAATTACAATATGCAAAGCCACATGGGTATTCCCTTACAATATTCTGTAGGACAAAGCCTCGAATCAATACCCAGATCTACTACCCAGAATTGCCCTAGACAACACTACGGGCCTTCTTTATATAGGCAATTTCCACCGCCCGAGAAGGTTTTAGAAATTTAGCCCTTAGGGCCGACCAAACTTAGAATTATTTTATTTTACAATTTATTACATCAAAGTCGGCTCAAAATGAGTTTTGAAACCCAAACAGAAATTTTGAAGAAAAATTATTTTTCGCCATTTCAAGTGACCCAACTTCTAAAGACCATAAGTCATCGCCTGTTGACCCGATTGGCTATTATAACCCCATTCTGGAAATGCCACGAAGCGCTCTACATGCTTGACCAATGCAAAGCGCCCATCACCCAAATTTTCAACCTCATTTGGGGCCTCTAAAGCCTTCAAAACTGAGTTGGAAGTTTCTGTACCCTGCTGCCAATACCGAAAATCTTCAATATCTTCAAAACTACACCTGATCTAGCCACAAAACTTTTTTGGTAGGCTGATATGACTGAGATGAACCTCCACATGTAAAATTAGACATTCTGAGATCGTAAGACCAACTTACTAAAAATAGCAAGTTTCCATAAATAGCAACTCTGCACAAGATAGCCCTTATTGAATACAAAAACAGAAATATTTTTGGGTGATGCAAGATTGCTCTTACACCCAGGATGCTCCTGCATCAAATTTATAGTTCAATCCTCTTACCCAATAAGCATTTTCAAATTTTAATCTATCATTTATCATCAGGGATCCTTTACCTCATACCATATAGGATGCATCATTTCCCATTCTTATAGATCCTCCATTGTATTCTTCAAGATAATCAAATTTTTCTTCATCACCAATCATGTGATGTGTACAGCCACTATTTATAATTCAAGTATCATTCTTATTAACCTTAGAGATAAGTGTTGTCTCTACATACCTTTCATCTTCTTCTGAATCATCCTTCATTGCCACAAATACTACCTCCACATCATCATCAGTGTCGGTATCGGTGATATCTTCTTCCTCAACAATGTAGCAAACCTTCTTTTCTTTGTCATTATTATCTCAGTTATCTCTGTTGTAGTGTCAGTAGCCTTTGTTGTATCTTTTGCCACATTCATCTTACCTTTCTTATCACAATCATGGCACATAACATGATCCGACTTTGACAAGTTAGGTAGACCTTTAACTCTTTTCTTTTTACTGATCTTAATCATGTTATCAAAATTCACATGACATAACCTCTTATGCCAGAACCATGCATCTTCATCTTTCATCAATAAACAAGAAGATTGATCATTATCAAGATAAAATAGATTACCTTTGGATTGTGTACCAGTTCCAACAAGTCTTCCTCCATCATCAAATATTTTCACCTTTTTTCTCTCAAAAGCAACTTGGTGGCTTGAATTGTTTAGTTGTGCCACACTTAGCAAGTTATAGTTCAATCCTCTTACCAAATAAGCATTTTCACATTTTAATCTATCATTTATCATCAGGGATCCTTTACCTCTTACCATACAAGATGCATCATTTCCTATTCTTACAGATCCTCCATTGTAATCTTCAAGATAATCAATTTTTTCTTCATCACCAGTCATGTGATGTGTACAACCACTATTTATAATCCATGTATCATTCTTATTAACCTTAGAGATAAGGGTTATCCCTACATACCTTTCATCTTCTTTGGAATCATCCTTCATTGCCACAAATACTACCTCCACATCACCATTTGTGTTGGTATCGGTGATATCTTCTTCCTCAACAATGTAGCAAACCTTCTTTCCTTTATCATTATTATCTCGATTATCTCTTTTGTAGTGTTGGTAGCCTCTATTGTATCTTCTCCCATAGCTTCCTTCATATCAGACTTTGGTTCTATCATCATCTTTCTTGTGTGGACATCTAGCAGCGATGTGGCCAACTTCTTTATAGTTAAAGCATGCTAAAGGTAACTTGCCTCTATACCTTCCTTTTCCTTTAGGTAACCTTCTAGCCATAAGAGCTTCAAGTTCATCAAGCTCATTATCAGTATTGCTATCACTATCATCATTGTTATTTCTGCTACTAGACTTACCAATCTTCAGAGAAGTCATGAAAGTGGATTCAACATTGGGTACAACACTATTATCATAATTATTCAGTTCAAATGTTTTAAGCTTTCCAATCAGATTATCAAGAGTGAGTGTGATGTTAGGTGCTGACCTATTTTCATCAATTGCAGATATTCTGATGGCATAGATAGGCAATAGGGTTCTTAGAATTTTTCTTACCATAGTATCTTCATCAATAACTCCATTTGATGCTCTAATAGCGTGAACCTCTTTTATTATGTTTGTGTATTGCATAATGTTTTCACCTTCATTCATCTTCATGTCATCGAATCTTCCTCTCAAGCTTTTAGCTCTTTCTCTTTTGACATTCGCATCACCACTATAGATTAGAGCTAGTTTATCCCACATCTTCTTAGTAGTAGTGTAGTTCTTGATATCTTCAAATTTGGCATCTGAATAGGCATCAAAAATCTCCATCATAGTAGCATTATGTTCATGCCTATCCCTTAATTGATCAAGGGTCAAGGGACCAGTGGGTAGTACAAGGTATCCATTCTCCATCATATCTAGGGCAGAATTCCCAATCCTAGATACATGCAGCTTCATTTGACTTTGCCATATTGTGAAGTTATCCTTGTTAAGCTTTGGCACTTCCCTCTTAAAAATTTTGAGACCTTTGTACTAAAGTCCTTAAAACTATATTCCAAACAACTTAACTTTGATACCAATTGTTAGAATGACTAAGAGGTGGGGTGAATCAATTATCCACAGTCCCAAATCAAAATGTATAATCCAAAACAATTTCCTTAAACTTCTATAGCTCAGTAACATAAAATACTTTACTGTCTGTGCTTTTACTGATTACCAGTCAATTAACAACTAATGATTACTGACAAAATCTAACATGTACTATGTAAAGTATGATAACAAACAATCACCACAATGAACACATAACACAAAAGATTTAACGTGGAAACCCTGTGAAGGGAAAAACCACCTGGGGCCAGCAACCCAAAAATGTTCACTCTTCTAAAGTGAGGTTGGTGAAGACCCAACCCTATTAAAGGTTACAAACACACTGTTAGGTGTGACCTTGTTAGAAGATTTTAGACCAACTGTTATCGTCTAACCAATAGTCACTCTGGAGTTGATAGGATAACAATGCTCATTCTATGAATGAAACATATAAGACTTTCAAGTCCACTCTATTAAGAGATTTCTTCGTTTACAATGGTTAAAATGTAACAACAGTTTGATTTGATTACAATACAAATTCAATTGTAGATATTCAGATCTATATTTTTCTCAATCAAATCCTCTGATTAGTATTACAATTCTGTATCACAATAATCAATGACTTACTATCGCTCAGTAATAGCTTTCTGATGCTCGGTAAACTCTGCAGTTCAGTTCTCCTTAACCAGTTTGATCAAGCATGCATGAAGCTTGTTCATGTGATAATTTTGTAGTCCTTCTGGCATTAGTTTCACATGAAACTCTAGTCTCTTAAATAGAAAAGTAAACTATTTTCTTTTCCTCCATTAGATTATGCCGCTTATTCTCCTTCATCTATTTTTTTGCTTAAACCTTCCTCGATAGTTGTGCCAATAAAATGTTTTGATTTCATCCTTTAGATCTTCCTTGAATTATGCTAGCCATAGATCTTTGTAACAAACATTATCTCCATCACTGATTTCGATGTACTTTCCAGCTCATTAATCCTTAATGGCTAAACTAATCATTTGATTCTTTTCTCCTACTCGGTTAACAAAGAAATGTGTCAGTGAACACAAGCTCAATTTGTACTATGATCGGTATACACTGCGTTTCTCGGGTTATACTATAATACTTCATCAACCGACCACACTGCCTTGTGTCTTTCAGCTCTTTTCCTCATCATAGATGAATGAAACATAATCAAGTCAATAACATAAGGTCATAGACTCATCAGCAAGTTACTCAATGTAATCCTTATCCTCATCTGTCATATACATCTTCCTCATGTAGATATTTCTGTTCTTCATCTCTTTTACTCCTTTTCTACAGATGTTTCGGTATAGTAACTTACAAAATAAGTGCTATCAAACCAGTTGACATCAATGACAACATATTACTAATTTAATCATATTACATATCTAATCAACAACTTGGTGATCTCTAATCATAGATCTTCAATTAGGTTCTAAATCAGTTGTAGTTCATCATGCATTTTGTATGACCCTTTGGGAATAGTGACTACACTCCATGTATGTAAATATGGTAGGATTTGGGGCCCTAAAATGTAGAGGAAATATTTTTAGAGTCTTTCCCTAGGCGAGCCAGAGGTGAGCCCGGCTAGGGAAGACCATAGTGAAAAGGAGATAACTTGCAGAGGTAGATAGCTAATTAAAAAATTCATTTTGAATAGGAAGATATGAATCTTTTTGTGACATGGTGAAGAGGGAGAAGCCTCACCAATCCATTTACTATGAGGAAACTTACTGAGTTGCAGAGGAGCTAGGAAAAGCCTAAACGCCCCTAAAATCACTCATTTTGAGTTAGGGCATTGTACGACCAGTGGTGAACCCAAGAGCCCTAAAATACTTGAGGGGTGGGCATATGAACCAATAATACTTAGAAAATATTCAAGGTTTCTTTGGAAGGATTGGGAGTAAATCCCAAATTTCTTAGGGAAGGAGACCTAATTGAGCTAGTAGCCTTTTAGGCCTAATTTGTGAAGTTTGGTGAGATCAACTTGGTTGTGAAGCTAGGTGGGGCTCCTAACACCCTTGATTGGTTGCATTGAATTCTTTAAAGATACCTCCACACCTCTAGAAGACTAGTTCTAGCAATTTGGAGGTTAGAAGCCTTTAAGGTGGTTTAAGGGCTAAGGCTAGAATGCTTCTAGTTTGGATTTGATAGAGTGAACTTTCATGATAATTGGTTTGGAAAGTGAGGCTAGGGGATCTAAAGAAAGCAAAGATCTCATTGGATACTGACTCCCAAGTGTGAACATATGCGAAACTTGAAATCCTTTCCTGTAGACAAGGATAACCGATCATGCCAGAAATCATTGTCACTACTAGGCAGGAAAACATCTTCTCCCACTCCCATCCTTAGCCTATACTAGAACTCCAAGTATGGGAGGGGAATCCATTATCTTATTAATTCATTTTAAAAAAAAATTTATGTATTATATTATCACTTATTAAGTAACCAACTAAGGATACCTAGGTAGCCACTTCTGGGTTCCACCGCATCCAAAACAAGCCACTTCCCCTTTAACACCTAGATAACCTACCCTAATTTCATAAGTCTCAAGCACATCTCATAGATAATTGTACAACATAAAATATAAGACCTAGTTCCAAAATGTCATAGGAACACTCATAAGCAACTTCCATCACATATGCATCATAACATAATCAAGAGCTTCCATAAGGTTGGTTTATAACAAAATCAAATTCTAAACAAGTATGCAAGGAAAAAAAACATAATAAAATTCCCTAACCCTACCTCTGGTAAAAATCTTAAAAAGGATAACACAAGAGATTCCCTCTTAACCCACAATCACACAAGGAAAATGTCGTGCCCAAAAGTTGAGCAAAAAACAACTACAATTTTTTTTCTAAAACCTAATCTTAAGCTACAGTCGTACACACATAAGTCACTAAGTTATCTAAAGGTTCAAGATAACTAAGACAAGATTATTTTCATTCTAGGTGAAACTAGGAGTTAGTTGACTAGGTTTGACCAAATACTACAGATGGGTCAAAAACCCTATTGTCAATTAAGTTGTTGACTTAGCGTGAATCTAACTAGCTAACTAGGGTTAATCAGGTTATATGATGTTATCATAGATAAACTGAATGTAAGATGATTACTAAATGAATGGGATAGTTTGACCCAAGGTTATTGTATATCTGAATTGAATAAGGGTCCTATAATTCTAATGATATCTGAATAAGTTTCTATCAGATAAGTTGACTATCATAGTTGAGATTCATCTCAAGTCTATTATACTCAAATATATTAAATTAAATGAATCAATGCATTTTAATAAAACTATACAACTATATAATTATATCTAAATCCAATTTATTACAATTTATAACACATCAAATAGAGATTTAAATCTACGTAAAATTAGATTTACTAATAACTAATAAGGATTAAATATACTAAAGTAAACTCATTAATTAAAGTCTATTAAATCTACAACAAATTCTATTTATATAATTAATTATTTAACTTAAGCATATCATTAATATCTTACCAAGTTAAACCATATAATAAATTGATTAATCTTTTTAGAATCTAACTAGCCTATAAGACCAATAATTAAATCTAGTATCTAAATTAAAAATATTCTCTTTTTATCTTACCATTAAATAAATAGAAAAAATAATTTATCCAAAATCTTACAACCTCCTTAGCCCCATGATCAATTTTAAATCAATTTGATAAAACTAAAATTTAATTAAAATCAAATTCTATCAAATCTCCTAACTTAATCTTCTAGGATAACCTCTATCACTTAGTCAACAAAAGTGACTAAGAGGGGTTAGAATAACATTTTTATTTAAAACATAATTACATCATGTTTCTAAAGAATTCTAGAGTTTTAAAAAATCTAAGTCAACATTGGCAACCCATTTGCCAAATAAAATAGATTAATCAAATTTATTAATAAAATTATATTCCTAAAACTTCTAGAAAATATCCTAAGGTCAACAATTTTAACTTTGTACTAGAGCCTATAATGTTTGAAATCCAAACATTAATCTATACACTTTATTCAAATCTCAATAGGCTATAAATAAGGGCTTATTGTTTTTATCCAAAGTAACAAGGTTTTCCCATGTTAATTTTATTTCTAAAATGTTGTGAAATAAATTACTTTAGATTTCAATATACCATTTTCTTAAAGCTTATATTATTCTTTTCTTTATTAAAACCTTGTTGCAAGCGAAGGGCCAAGATAGGGCAGCATGCACAAGGAAATGGGCAACGACTTTGTGTTGGCACCACTATGAGTAGTGGTTGCCACCACCGCAGTGGGTAACACCGCCCAGGGGACTGATCGAGTGGGGCTCCTAGTAGCCAACTCCATTGTGGTTACCATGGTGGGTGACGCCGCAGCCCACTGTGGCCATTGGGCTTGGGTTTGGGTAGTGTTTACACTCTCGACTTCCAATCACCACATACCTTCTCTTTGTTTAAAATAAAAGAATTAATTTTATTATTTTTGCATGTTAAATTATATTTTTCATTTTTTTTATAATTAAGATAAGTTATATATATATATATATATACACCTTGTTTTTGTTTAAAATAAAATAATTTTTTTCTTTATTTTATATATATATAACTTACCTTAATTATAAAAAAATGAAATACAACTTCACATGCAAAAATAAAGAAAAAAATTCATCTATATATATATATATATATATCTATGTATATATATATATATATCTATGTATATATATATATATCTATATCTATGTATGTATATATATATATATATGTATATATATATATATATATATCTATATCTATGTATGTATATATATATATATGTATATATATATATATATCTATATCTATGTATGTATATATATATATATATATATATATATATATATATATATATATATATATATATATATATACATACATAGATATATATATATATATATATATATATATATATATATATATATATATATATATATATATATATATATATATATATATATATATTATGCACACTCAAATGGTGCACTTCTCTAAGTCATTATATCTCAGGGAATCCATGAATAGGGAATCTTAGAAAGCGACCTAGAGCTCTCTATGTATGGAGTTGCAAGATTATCTAAAATTTGCTCTCAGCTAGAGCTATTAAGCTAATGACCTTGCTAGTCAACCACACAATGAGAGATTCAAATGAAGACAAGGGCAAGAATGTCAATATCCCTAAAAATCACTATGAAATGCAAATGCAAACTAGATTAAGATGAATATGCAAGCTAGAAACGAGAGGTGCAAGCTAAGCTATGGAAATGAAAATACAAGCTATGCTATGAAAAGGAAAGTACAAGTATTACCAAGCCTTCCTAGTTAAACTAGATGAGATACTCTAAAGCTTGAAAGGAAATCTAAACTATGAAAGCATAAACATGAAGCTACTATGCATGAAGGAAACTAAGAATGGAATGTAGATGCAAAAGCCAAGAATGCTCCAAATCTTCAAAAGCTCCAAAGTGACCTAGAAAACCTGCAGCATAACATTAGTATTCAAAAATGCATATGAAGTTGAGGAAGAGAGCTCTTCTTTTATAGGAAATGAGAAAGAATGGACCATGGAGATTAAGAGGCAAAAGATTTAATCAAGGGTGGAGCTTGAAAGAGGAGCAATCCATGTGCACAAATATCCTCCAATGAGAAAATAAGAGTTAACTTTTGTGTCCATATGAGATAAAAAGTGTTTTTCTTCTTTTTATAAAATAAGAATAATGCTTTATTTGTTCAACTTAGGATAAGAGGAAAAGTGGGGGCTTTTTATTTAATAAAAGGGGAGGAAATATTCTTTTTAATAAATAAAGACTTTAGGATAAAATGGTTAGCCTAAGGAAAATAATCAAAAATGATAAAATAGGACTTGATCAAGGAAATTGATATAATTGATAAAATGCTGATTTTTAAAAATATTGATTCAGGGATCTGATAAATTGTTGAATGGGGGCCCAAAGTCTAGGCGACTATTTTAGGGTGCATACATTTTCCCCTCTTTGACTAATGTGTGATCATTCTAGGAACACATGTGGTCAAAGAATGGAATTGAAATGTGAGATCGATTTGGGATCACAAAACAATCCAGATGTGTGATCATTCTGGGAACACGCCAGGACAAAAATAAACCGATTGAAAGACAAGACCAACACCATTGCTATTAAGTGATAGTCAAGTATGAAAATAAGAGATAAGAATCAAAAGACAAGATCAACACCGTTGCTGTTAAGTGGTAATCAATTCTCAAAATAAGAATTTCAAGTTGAACTGAATGATAAAGCTGAATCAAAGATTAAAGTTGATAGGTACTATCCCCTTGAAATTGAAATCAAAATCAGGTAGAGGAGAAATAGAAAATTGATAAACTTGATCAAGTCACTAGAAATCACAATCAAAGATGAAGCATGATAGGATAACCATCAAGCAAGGAAGACATGCCCCAGTTTGACTAGGTTTGACTGGGAAAGATATAGGATAAAGATGAAGTCAAACCTCAAAGAGATGAAGAGAGTGAAAATGAATGAAAGACTAGAAGTTTGAAAGAGATGGGGATGAAGAAATGAAGGTGCCCCAGCAAAGATCAAAGGATCAGGCCTCAAATGGTCAGCCAACTGTACAAAAGAAGGAGAAAATTTGAAATATGATTTTGACTATCAAGATTAACTTAGATTTTGATTTTGAGTCCAAAAATGGATCCAGGATGTTGAAATTAGCTAGGGGTGCAATTTTTGTGCAATTCTAAGGTATTTTGAAAATTAGGTCAAAAAGTCAAAATGCTATATAAGATGATAAGATTAACCCCTTTTGATGACATGAACAGGATGTGATGTGAAAGAAAAGGAGTGAAAGGCATGATCGAGAATAGGAAAGGTGAGTGCAGTTGACTGACTAGTCCATGAAAAATAAAAGGAAAGCTCTCTCCATGCACAAAATGCAAGACTAATCTAACATGAACCTAAAAATGCAAGCTACTACAAAAAGTGGTTGACTTGCAAGGTCACAATATCATTAGACATCTAATAATCATCATCAAGATTTATTGGTAGCGTCGCAAGATCATACAATACACACTAGTATGACTATGGGTATGTGAATATGATCTATATCAGTTAGGAATGTGGGAATCTCCCCTAGGCACCAAAGACATGTAGGTCAAGATGACTAGTGCAGTGAGATTACCTAAGTTTTCTATAGCGAGATTATGCTTCCATCAGGACATAAGAAGGTCAAGATGGCTATAAGCATGCACTTGCATAAAATAGTCAAGGACAATACCTTGTAAATCCTAGGTGTCAAGTGGATCAAGCATAAATGCTAATGACAATTAGGACCAACAAAATATACCCACAAGTAGAAAAAGCAATAAAACATGTCCTCATGCCCTCAATCTTCTAGCTATGCATCATCAAAAAGTATCATAGGGAGAGAACACTCATCAAAGAAATCATCATAGATAGCACACAAGGAAAAAAAAGTCAAACAAGTCTCAGCAAGTCAAGTGTTTAAGTGCGTGTGTATAGAATCAATCTCTGAGTATCACATCTGCTAGTGGAAACATCATATCATGCTAAACTGTAGGGTAGGATAACTGATGAGTGTTGAGAAAACACTTGACGCTAGGATAGTGTTAAAAAACACTGTTTGGGTGGTGTTGAAAAACACTGTTTGCAAGATGTCCTAAAGACCAACACATCCTAGAGACCAAAGATAACATGATTATGCCCCCTAGACAAAGACAAAGACCAATTCCAAACCAAGGCAACAAGGTCAAGTCATGATGGAGAAAGGCTAAGTGTCGAGGACACATGCTAAAAGACAAGGGTGCAAAGGCCTCAAGTAGTGCCTATTTCCAAGTTTTCACCACTTGGAGATTTTTTGATTTTTTGATTTTTTTTGTATTTTTGCTACCAAGGTGCCTATTTCCAAGTTTTCACCAAGGTACTTTTTCTATTGTTTTGAATTTTTTGCATTTTTTAATTTTTTAAATATTTTTTCAAGACTTTATATGCTTTTTAGGATTTTTTCAACATCATTATGAATTTTTTTTGGAATTTTTTCAGGATCAATAAGATACGTACAAAGAATGCCCTCAGATAGAATAGGCATCATGGATAGAACTTCTTAAGGTGCAAGACATTGATAGGATCAGGGAGCTGTTCCCCCTTTGGACTGGGTAGTAAATAAGCACCTATACCAAAAGCTGCAGTAATGATGTATTGATGTAGGAGCATCCTGGGTGTAAGAGCAATCTTGCATCACCCAAAAATATTTCTATTTTTGTATTCAATAAGGGCTATCTTGTGCAGAGTTGCTATTTATGGAAACTTGCTATTTTTAGTAAGTTGGTCTTACGATCTCGGAATGTTCTAATTTTACACATGGAGGTTCATCTCAGTCATATCAACCTACCAGCAAAGTTTCATGGCTAGATCAAGTCTAGTTTTGAAGATATTAAAGATTTTCGGTATTGGCAGCAGGGTACAAAAACTTTGAAATCAGTTTTGAAGGCTTTAGAGGCCCCGGATGAGGTCAAAAAATTGGGTGATGGGTGTCTTGTGCTAATCAAGCCTGTAGAGTGCTTCATGGCATTTTCGAAATGGGGTTATAATAGTCAATCGGGTCAACTGGTGATGACTTATGGTCTCCGAAAGTCAGGGCACCTGAAATGGCAGAAAATAATTTTCCTTCAAAATTTCTGTTTGGGTTTCAAAAGTTATTTTGAGCCGACTTTGATGTAATAAATTGAAAAATAAAATAATTGTAAGTTGGGTCGGCCCTTAGGGCTAAATTTCTAGAACCTTCTCGGGTGGTGGAAATTGCCTATATAAAGAAGTTCCATAGTGTTGTCTAGGGTAGTTCTCGGTAGTTGATCTAGGTATTGATTCAAGGCTTTGTCCTACATAATATTGTAAGGGAATGCCCATGTGGCTTTGTATATTGTAATTCTGAAAGTTTGTAATTTTACATTTGTGGAGATAATAAGAAGCCAATTTTCTGTTCTTGCATATTATTGTTGTTGTTTCTCTATTTATGTTATGTGTTTGTGGTATTAAGGGGAGGACCCTTCATCAAGTGGTATCAGAGCAGAAGTTCTTGAGTGTGTAAATAGATTGCCAACTGTGAGGCAGTTTGCACTAGGACCGTGGTTAGGGTTTCAGTGCGCATCGCAAAAATGTCTCCACGAAGAGAACGTGGCGGAAGAGCTGGTGCTGTGACACCTGAGGTTAGAGAGATGCAAAGACAAGTGCAAGCATTGCAAGAAGAGATTCATAGAGGAATGAATCTTAATGTCAGAGATGAAAGAGAGGATGAAGCCGAAGAAGAATATCAAGAAGGAGAAGCTGAAGTTGTGAATTAGGAGGAAGAAAGACTTTTTCGGGCGATTTACAAGATTGGGAAAAGACCTAAGATTGAGGTTCCTACATTTTTTGGAAATGTTAACCCAGAGGAATTGATCGACTAGATCAATGAATGTGAGGAATATTTTGAGTATGAAGATGTTGAGGATCTTGATAAGATCAAATTTGCGAAGGCCAGACCAAAAGGTCATGCGAAGATCTGGTGGCAAGAAATTCAATTAGAGCGAAATAGAAGAGGGAAAGATAAAATCACAAGATGGGATCAGATGGTGGATAAATTGAAGTGACAGTTCATTCCTGTTGATTATGAGCTTGACCTACTAAAGAAAATGCAAAGTATGAAGCAAGCAGGAAGATCTGTTCAGGAGTATACAGAGGAATTCTATCGACTCCTCATCAAAACAGGCCATGTAGAAGCTGATAAGGAGAAAGTTGCCCGATACCTTAATGGGTTAAGGCCAAGCATTCAGGAGGAGTTGAATCTGGTTTGAATGAACAGTACTGAGGAGGCATACCAGTTTTCCCTAAAAGTAGAGGAAAAGCTGAACAAGAAGTTTAAGAGAAGACAAAATGGAAGAGGTCGTGGTGGAAGATCCGGTGGACGGTCATATGGTGGCCGAAATGAAGATCTGAAAAAGAAGGATGAGGCCAGTAGCAGCTAGAATCAGAGAGGAAATAATTCCAATCATTTCCAAGATCAGAATAATAGAGATCAAAGAGGAAGAGGAAGAGGACAAGGTTCAAGAAGAGGAGGCTTTCATGGAACATGTTTTCACTATGGAGAAGAAGGTCATAGGGCATTTGAATGTCCTAAGCACCAAGGTAGAATAGACAGGAGAAATGAAGGTCAGGCTAGAGTTGCACATGTAAATGAAGATGCTAGATCATCAGAATCTGAAGATGCTAAAAGAGGAGAAACACTGATTAACAGAAGAGTCCTGTTAAGTGGTGAGAATGAGCTTGAACAAAGGAGGAGCCTGTTTCGCACTAGATGCAAGTGTGAGGGTAAATGCTGTGATGTGATTATCGATAGTGGAAGCACTAACAATTTGTTGTCAGAAGAGATGGTGACAAAGTTGAAGCTCAAGAGATAGAAACACCCACATCCTTATCGGATTGCCTGGGTGCAGGATGACCACAAGGTCATGGTCAGTGAACAGTGCCTGATAAAGTTCAAGATTGGCGGGGTACCAAGATAAGGTACTATGTGATATAATATCTATGGATGCATGTCATATGTTGTTGGGTAGACCATGGCAATTTGATAGATGTGTTGTACACGATGGTCGTTGGAATACCTATTCCCTGACAAAGGATGGAGTGCGACATAAGCTAAAGCCATTGAAGGAGACCAAAGAAAAGGTATGTGGTAATGCAAGAATAACATTTGTTGATGGAAGAAAATTCCTAGATGGTATGAGGCATGAGCATGTGTGTTTTGCTTTAATTCCAAAAGTTGGTAAAGAAAAAGTAGAGGATGTACCTGTAGAGGTTGTAGATTTGTTGAATGAGTTTCAAGATATTGTATCTAATAATGTACCTAATGGATTACCACTAGTAAGGAAGATCAGTCATCAGATGGATTTGATTTCAGTAGCTAGTTTGCCAAACAAGGTAGCACAGAGAATGACACCATCAGAAAGTGAAGAGTTGAATAGACAAGTATATGAGTTATTGCAGAAGGGATTGATTCGAGAGAGTCTGAGTCTCTGTGCTATACCAGCAGTATTAGTGCCAAAGAAGAATGGAGGATGTGTATAGATTCCAGAGCAATAAACAAGATCACAATCAAGTATAGGTTTCCATTGCCACAAATAGATGATATTATGGACTGTTTGAGTGGAGCTGTGTATTTCTCAAAGATAGATCTGAAGAGTGGATATCACCAGATTCAGATTAGAGGAGATGAATGGAAGACTTCCTTCAAGACAAAGGAAGGACTGTATGAGTGGTTAGTCATGCCTTTTGGGCTAATCAATGCACCGAGCACTTTCATGTGGCTCATGAACGAGGTTCTAAAAGAATTTCTCGGTAAGTTTGTCATTGTTTACCTAGATGATATTTTGATCTTTAGCAAGACATTGGAGGAACATATGATGCATATTCGTATGGTGTTTGAGAAGTTGAGAGATGAGAAATTGTTGATTAATTTGAAGAAGTGCAGTTTTGTGAAGAAAGAGTTAGTGTATTTGGGATTTGTAGTTTCAGCAGAAGGTCTAAAAATGGACCCAAAGAAGGTACAAGCTATCCTTGAAAGGCCTACTCCAAGGAGTGCTACTGAGGTAAGATCTTTTCATGGTTTGGCTAGCTTTTACAGAAAGTTTATCAGAAATTTTAGCAGTATTTGTGGACCCTTGACTGAAACAATGAGAGGGGATAGAAAAGAGTTTAAGTGGACTAATGGGGTAGAAAAGAGTTTTCAATTGTTGAAACAAAAAGTTATAGAACAATCTATTTTAGCACTTCCAGATTTTAATAAAGTGTTTCAAGTAGATTGTGATGCCAGTGGTACTGCAATAGGAGCTGTTATGCGCCAAGAAGGTAAACCTGTTGCTTATTTCAGTGAGAAGTTAAATGATGCCAAGAGAAAATATTCTGTCTATGATCAAAAATTTTATGCTATAGTTTAGGCATTAAGGAAGTGGAGACATTATCTACTTCCTAAGGAATTTGTTTTGTATAGTGATCATCAAGCTTTGCAATATTTGAATAGTCAAGGAAAGTTGAATCAGAGGCATTTGAAATGGGTTGAATTTTTGCAAAGTTATACATTTGTTTTGAAACATAGGAGTGAAAAGTCTAATAGGGTTGTGGATGCTCTTAGCAGAAGGCAACTATTGTTGACAGAGATGTGGATTGAAGTGGTTGGGTTCAAGGAACTCAAGAATTTGTATCTAGAGGATCCTGATTTTGGTGAAGCTTGGAAAGCTTGTACATAACCTGTTACTCTAGACAGGATGAAATGGCTGGATTTCATCATCCAGGATGATATGCTATTTAGAGGGAGTCAGTTGTGCATTCCAAGAAGTTCTATGAGGGAGAATCTCATCAAAGAGAAGCATAGTGGAGGATTGGCTGGACATTTTGGTCGTGATAAAACCCTTGCTTTGGTTGGTGAGAATTATTATTGGCAACAGTTGCAGCAAGATGTGAAGAAGTTTGTACAGAGTTGCAGAGCATGTCAGATGGTGAAAGGAGTGACGTAGAATACAGGGTTGTATCAGCCATTACCTATACCAGAGAAGCCTTAGGAGGATATCAGTATGGACTTTGTTCTTGGTTTACCGAGGACACAGCGGGGACATGATTCAATTTTTGTAGTAGTTGACACATTTTCAAAGATGGCACATTTTATTCCCTGTAAGAAGACTAATGATGCTGTTCATGTAGCAAAATTTCTTTTCAGAGAAGTGGTGAGACTACATGGTTTGCCAAAGACCATAGTTTCAGATCAAGATACTAAATTTGTTGGATATTTCTGGCGGACATTGTGGAAAAAGTTGAAGACAGATTTGAAGTTTAGTTCATCACATCATCCACAGACTAATGGACAGACAGAGGTGGTGAATAGAAGTTTGGGAAATTTTCTGAGATGTTTGGTTGGAGATAAGCCAATAGGATGGGATTTGATTTTACCACAGGTAGAATTTGCATACAATAATTCTGTCAACAGGAGCACTGGTACATCACCATTCCAAATTGTATATGGAAGTAGTCCAAGAAATGCATCTGAGTTGAGAAATATAGATAAAGGAGAAATAAGTAGTGCTGAAGCTGAGGATTTTGTAGAACATTTGAACAATAGCCATGAGGAGGTGGGTAAGCATATTACCAAGATGAATGCACAATATAAGGCTAAGGTAGATGAGAAAAGGAGGCATAAGGAATTTTAGGTTGGAGATGAAGTCATCGTTCATTTGCGAAAGGAGCGATTTTCGGTTGGTACATATAACAAGTTGAAAATGAAGAAGTTTGGGCCATGTAAGATACTGAAGAAGCATGATTCAGGAAATGCATATGAGGTAGAATTGCCTACTGAGCTGAATATTTCACCAGTGTTTAACATTTCAGATTTGACAGAGTATCATGAAGGAGGTGTTGAAGATGAGGTTGTAGTAGCACAGTGGAGTATTCCAGCAACTAGTTCAGATATCAAGGAGATTGAAGACATACTGGACAGTTGTGTTGGCAGAAGCACAACGAACAGGACATATGAAGAGTATTTGGTCAAATGGAAAGGATGACCTGTTGAAGATTCATCATGGCTAACAAAGGAAGAAGTTAACCGTCTTGGTTTTCCTTCGCACACCTAAGTCGTGATAGGATCACTTCTCAAATTACCCCAGGTGTCTGATGCAGGAGCATCCTGGGTGTAAGGGCAATCTTGCATCACCGAAAAATATTTCTATTTTTGTATTCAATAAGGGCTATCTTGTGTAGAGTTGCTATTTATGGAAACTTCTATTTTTAGTAAGTTGTTCTTACAATCTTGGAATGTTGTAATTTTACATGTGGAGGTTCATCTCAGTCATATCAGCCTGCCAACAAAGTTTCATGGCTAGATCAGGTGTAGTTTTGAAGATATTAAAGATTTTCGGTATTGGCAACAGGGTACAGAAACTTTGAACTCAATTTTGAAGGCTTAAGAGGCCCTGGATGAGGTCAAAAAATTGGGTGATAGGTGCTTTGCATGGGTCAAGCCTATAGTGCACTTCGTGACATTTCTGAAATGGGGTTATAATAGTCAATCGGGTCAACTGGTGATGACTTATGGTCTCCGGAAGTCAGAGCACCTGAAATGGTGGAAAATAATTTTCCTTCAAAATTTTTGTTCAGGTTTCAAAATTTATTTTGAGCTGACTTTGATGTAATAAATTGAAAAATAAAATAATTCTAAGTTGGGTCGGCCCTTAGGGATAAATTTATGGAACCTTCTCAGGTGGTGGAAATTGCCTATATAAAGAAGGCCCGTAGTGTTGTCTAGGGCAGTTCTGGGTAGTAGATCTGGGTATTGATTCAAGGCTTTGTCCTATAGAATATTGTAAGGGAATGCCCATGTGGCTTTGCCTATTGTAATTTTGAAAGTTTGTAATTCCACATTTGTGGAGATAATAAGAAGCCAATTTTCTGTTCTTGCATATTATTGTTGTTGTTTCTCTATTTCTGTTATGTGTTTGTGGTATTAAGGGGAGCACCCTTCATCATGTATGGTCCAAGTCAATTAGGTTCAAACTTTCCTTTTTGTTCTCTATTTTGTTGGTTCTTAGGGTTTTCTTACAAAACAAGATCCCCCACTTGAAATTATCTAGGGTGAACCTTCTTGTTGAATGCTTTGGACATACACTTTTGGTAAACTCCCATGTTATCAAAAGATGATTTTCACTTTTCATTTAGAAGTTCTAGTTCCTACAACCTCATGGCATGGTAGTCTTCATCTGTCACTAAACCTCTGAGAGAGACTCTAAGTGAAGGGATTTCTACCTCTAAAGGTAATAGTGCTTCAGCACCATAAGTGAGGGCAAAAGGTGTAGCCCCTATTGGAGTATGAATACTCGTTCTGTAGGTCCACAAGGCTAGATTTATCCGTAGGTGCCAATCTCTACCATTCTTGTGAACTGTTCTATGGAGGATTTTGAGAATGGTCTTATTTGAAGCCTCTGCTTGTCCATTTCCTTGCGGGAAGTAAATGGAGGACCAATGCTAGTTTATCTTGAATTTATTGTAGAGATGTTTAAGGTCCTTATTTTTAAACTGACCCCCATTGTCAATGATTATCTTAGAAGGAACTCCATACTGACAAATGATATGATTCAAAATAAACAAAGAAACTGTCATGCTTGAGGCAACAGAAAGCAGGACAGCTTCTACCCATTTGGTAAAGTAATCAGTAGCAGTGATAATGAATTTGTGTCCACCTGATGAGTTGGGATGAATTTTCCCAACAAGGTCAAAGGCCCAGCGCTAAAATGGCCAATGAGAAATAGAAGGAATAAGCTCCATGCTTGGAGCATGTATCAAGTTTCCATGTTTCTGACACTTTTCACAAGATTTGGCAAAAGCTACTGCATCTATCTGCATGGTAGGCCAATAGTACCCTGCCCTAAGCAACCATCGGGCCATGTCAAGACCATTATAATGTCCTCCACAAATGCCCTCATGAATGTCAACTAATGCTTGGTTGGACTCATACTTTTCTAAACACCTAAGAAGTGTCCCATCTAAACCCCTCCTATATAGATCACCAGAGATAAGGGCATGGTGAGAGGCATTACGAACAAGGTTTCTTCTTTTAGAATGATTGAAGGTTTCATGAATAGTACCATCATAGAGATATGAATAAATGGCACCATAGCGAGATGATTCATGGCCAATAAGTGCACAAACAACTTGGCTTTCTTGGGAGTCATAGATAGGGTAACATAGCTCTTCCACCAGGAACTCAAATCTGGACTCATGCTGTTCTAGCTAAAGAAGTGAAGCTAATGTAGCCATAGCATCAACTACTTTATTCTCTACTCTAGGGATTTGTTGAAATGTAACAAAGGTAAAGTATCAGTGCAATGAATCAACCATCTTCTTATAGGGTATCAGTTTGTCACCCTTTGTTTGATATTCTTCATTAACTTGGTTGATAATCAATTGCGAATCCTCGTAAATGTGCAGCTCTGTAATTCCCTATTCTATGGCCATTTTAAATCCATTTGTTAAGGCCTCATATTCAAAAATGTTGTTTGTGCATGGGAACAATAACTTATAGGACTTAGGAATAGTATATCCATGAGGAGAGACAAACAACACTTTGGTGCCTGAACCATTTTGCATGATAGAACCATCAAAGAACATCCTCCATGTTCTTGTAGTCATATACATGATGTGCTCATCTAGAAATTCAACTTGAATTGGTACTTTTTCTTGAATTGGAAAATCAGCCAATTGCTCTACAATGGCTTGTCCTTTTATAGCCTTACGCTCAACATACTCTATGTCAAATTATGAAAGAATCATCTTCCATTTAGCAAGTCTACCCATGAGAGTAGCCTTACCGAACAAGTATTTTAGAGGATCAATTTTTGCAATGAGGTGTATTGTATGTGCAAGCATGTAATGTCGTAACTTTTGGGAAGCAAACACCACCGCTAGGTAAGATTTTTCAATACTAGTGTAGTTGACCTCATATGACACAAGAGTATGGATGATATAATATATGGCTCTTTCTTTTCCAGTATCATCAAGTTGAGCCAATAATGCCCCCAGGGAAGATTCTGTTGTTGAGACATATAATATAAGTGGTTTTCCTAGGATAGGAGGCATTAAAATTGGAGGATTAGCCAAGTACTATTTGATTTGATCCATGCTTTTCTGACATTCCTCATTCCAGACACATTTAACCCCTTTATGCAAAGTCTTATTAAAGGGTTGAGCTCTATCAGCCAGTTGTGAAATAAACCTCCTTATAGATTGGAGGCATCCTTGAAGACTCCTCATTTGATTGATGTTTGTGGGAGGCGGCATATCCATTATTGCTTGAACTTTTTCTGGGTCCACCTCTATTCCTTTAGCTAAAATGATAAATCCTAAGAGTTTGCCAGAGGTAACTCCAAATGCACACTTTTTGGGATTTAATCTAAGTTGAAACTATTCCATATGATCTAGAATTACTTCCAAATCGGCAAGGTGTGTATCCCTTTTCTTGGACTTTGCCAAGGTGTCATCCACATAGTCTTCCATGTTCTTATGCATCATGTCATGGAAAATAGTAGTCATAGCTCTTTGATATGTATCTTTGGTATTTTTTAATCCAAATGGCATGACGTTCCAACAATAGGCTTCCCATGCACAAGTGAATGCAGTTTTCTCTTGGTCTTTAGGAGTGATTTTGATTTGATTATACCCAAAAAATCCATCCATTAAAGAATAGATCTCATAGCTCGTGGTCATGTCCACTATCATGTCTATGTTTGGAAGTGGAAAATCATCCTTTGGGCATGCTTTATTAAGATCTCTAAAGTTTGTGCAAACATGAATGGACTTGTCATGTTTTGAAACTAGTACAATATTGGATATCCATTCAACATAATCAATGGCTCTTATAAATCTTGCATTGAGGAGCTTCTCTAATTCAGCTTTGACAAGGAGAGCTATGTGAGGATGCATTTTCTTCAATTTCTATTTTACTAGTTTGATTCCTGGGGCTATGGAAAAATGATTCATAATGAGACTAGTGTCCAATCCTGGCATGTCTGAGTAAGTCCAAGAAAAATTAATTTTCTTTCTTTGCAAGAACTTGGTATATGCCTCTTTTTCTTGTGTTGACAATGATTGAGCCAAATAAACTATTTATGGAGCCTCTGGTGTATTTAGATTAATTGGCTATGTAGGCTCAACAAGTACCGAAGACTTGTCCTGAAAATAGCTTGGAAGTTGATCAAGTACCTCATCCTTAAGTGCCTCAAAGAGGTTTTCACCCTTAGATACATCCTTTATTTTTACTTTTTTAGGTTCTGATACCACCACATAGTGGTTTTTTCCATCAAAAATCTTATTCTTTTTTTCTTTTCTTTTCATTTTGTGACTAAGGTACTTGATATCTAGTTTGGTCATACTTGTAGTTGGTTCACTGGTGGAAGAGACTACAGGTTCAAGGGCATTTAGGTAGCATGCTATTTCATAGTCATTTTGAAAAGTTAGGAGTTGAGGCTCTTGATAGCATTCTTGCCCTTGTTTTCACCCCATGGTGGGTGCCAAAATGTACACACTCAAATGGTGCACTTCTCTAAGTCATTATATCCAAGGGAATCCATGAATAGGAAACCTTAGAAAGCAACCTAGAGCTCTCTATGTATGGAGTTGCAAGATTATCTAAAATTTTCTCTCAGCTAGAGCTATTAAGCTAATGACCTTGCTAGTCAACCACACAATGAGAGATTCAAATGAAGACGAGGGTAAGAATGCCAATATCACTAAGAATCACTATGAAATGCAAATTCAAACTAGATTAAGATGAATATGCGAGCTAGAAATGAGAGGTGCAAGCTAAGCTATGGAAATGAAAGTACAAGCTATGCTATGAAAAAGAAAGTACAAGTATTACCAAGCCTTCCTAGTTAAACTAGATGAGTTACTCTAAAGCTTGAAAGGAAATCTAAACTATGAAAGCATAAACATGAAGCTACTATGCATGAATGAAACTAAGAATGAAATGTAGATGCAAAAGCCAAGAATGCTCCAAATCTTCAAAAGCTCCAAAGTGACCTAGAAAACCTGCAGCATAACATTAGTATTCAAAAATGTATATGAAGATGAGGAAGAGAGCTCTTCTTTTATAGTAAATGAGAAAGAATGGACCATGGAGATTAAGAGGCAAAAGATTTACTCAAGGGTGGAGCTTGAAAGAGGAGCAATCCATGTGCACAAATATCCTCCAATGAGAAAATAAGATTTGACTTTTGTGTCCATATGAGACAAAAAGTGTTTTTCTTCTTTTTATAAAATAAGAATAATATTTTATTTGTGTAGCTTAGGATAAGAGGAAAAGTGGGGGCTTTTTATTTAATAAAAGGGGAGGAAATATTCCTTTTAATAAATAAAGACTTTAGGATAAAATGGTTGGCCAAAGGCAAATAATCAAAAATGATAAAATAGGACTTGATCAAGGAAATTGATATAATTGATAAAATGTTGATTTTTGAAAATATTGATTTAGGGATTGATAAATTGTTGAATTGGGGCCCAAAGTCTAGGCGACCATTTTAGGGTGCATACATATATTACCTTAATATTAAAAAAATTAAAAACAACTTAACATGCAAAAATAAATAAATTTATTCTTTTATTTTAAACAAAAAAAAAAGTATGTGGTGCTTGGAAGTCGACACCACATACCTTTTTTTGTTAGTTTAACATAAAAGAATAGATTTCTTTATTTTTGCATGTTAAGTTGCATTTTATTTTTTATAATTAAGTTATATATATATATATATATATATATATATATATATATATATATATATATATATGTGTGTGTGTGTGTGTGTGTGTGTGTGTGTGTGTGTGTGTGTGTGTGTGTGTGTGCGTGTGTGTGTACATATATACATATATGTACATATACATAGATATACATATACATATATATATACATACATATATATATATATATATACATATACATATATATATATATATATATATATATATATATATATATATATATATATATATATATATATATATATATATATATATATATATATATATATATATATATATACAAATATATATACATATATATATACATACATATATATACATATATATATATATATATGTATGTATATATATATATGTGTGTGTGTGTGTATAAATATACACACACACACACATATACATGTTAAGGAAATTTGATGAGAGATATTCCTTTTCTTAAACTATGCGATTAAAAAGATTTTCTCACTTTATTTAATTAAGTAATAAGCCTATAAAACTCAATAATTTGATAACTTGATAATTACATCATTTAGTCATTTTAATTTTCTTATATGTTTAAACTCATTCTTTGATGCTTTATAAATCTATTAACATTAATTTTTCAATTGATAATAAATTAATCATCCTGAAAGGCCTTAGATACATATTTTTACAAAGTATGATGTAACTAAAAAAGGTTACACAAAGGTAATAATCATATTTATTTAATCAAAAAAGGAGATATGATAAAATTTCCTTCCATAACTTTATTCATCAAAGCAATAAACAATATTACAACTTACAACTTTCTTTAATCCATAGTTTTCAAGGAGTTGCATCTTCCTCCTATAAAGGAATTTTGCAAGGGAAACATTAAAGGTAAACTTTTGAAACAAGCCTAGAGTTTGTATACCATCCAAGAGCTCCTTTAGATCCTACAATAAAACTTAGGTTAACCATGGGGGCTCACCTCCCAACCTAGGCCTTTTCAAGGCCACCTGTGAGCTAGGGGTTTCTAAAACAAGTAGGCATCAAGGAGTTCCAAACACAAAACTTGGACAAGGAGACATACACAATGAAAATTACCATACCAAGGTTTACTAGGCCATAAAATAGGAGTTGAAACTAGGGGTGAAGAGGACTCACCGCATGAGGAGATAGCCAACCTAAAAAAAAATGTAATATGTAGATATTCCACACATGGGCACTCATTCCATCATTTCAAAACTTTATAAAAAAACTACATCCATGGCTACAAGCCACAAAATATTCTCCTTAAACCCCAAATGAACTTGGCATGATTGACATCATGGGGACTTTCCCACCCATGTACATCACTCCACACACGGGAGACTCTGCACATCATGGGAAGTCACTAATCCTTCACCCCATCAAGGTTACTCTTCTCTCGCAAGGGTGAGTGTGCCTTGAAGAAACCCAAAAAAAGAAAACTCAAAGCTAACAAAAGACACAAAAACCTCCATGGAAACCCATGGAGTTGAACATAATAACATGAAAACTTGAGTAAAGAGCTTAAAGCTTTTACATGCATAAAATACAACCATACTAAATGGTGTAGGAGCACCCATGGATTGCTTAGGTTAGTCCATTTAGTTTGTGTTTTGAGTGTGTGACTGAGGTCAATTTTTTTTATGTTTAAGCTTAAGGTCATGTTGACCATGGAATGAGTACAATTGGGTCATTTGAGTTGAGTCTTAGGACCTCTTGGAAGAGGCAATCACGGGCTAAAAGGTTGTAAAGCCTCCTGACTTGTACCAAAGAGGTGATGACATAAACATGATGTCAATAGGGCTTAGGATAGGTTAGAACCATGTTGTGACCATGGTTAAGGTCTTAGGTGAGGTTAGTTAGAAGAGAGAAAGTCAATTATTCAAAAATGTAAAAGTTGCAAAAAAAGATGTAAAAGTTGTATTTGCAACTTTTACAACTTTCAAAAGTTGCTCGGCAAAGCTGGCCATAAGGTCTTCAACCAATATCAGTGTGATCTAAGGAAAACCTAAGGACCTAATAACCTATTTAAGACTAAGGTTGACCTAATTGAGAGGTTAGACACCTAGTGTACGAACATGAATTTTTGGAATCAAGTGTTTACCATTGTGTTGTGTGTATTTGCAGAGAGTTTTTGATAACAAAAAATACTAAATGTATTAGTTCTTGCATTGTAACTCATTCATGTTGTAATGTAGTTCTTTTCTTAATTTTGTGTGGCATTAGTTAGGAGTTTTATTAGTTTTGAAGTTCTTTTTGTAAATACTTTGGTTTCTTCACTATAACTGGTCTTAACCAGGCAGATTGTAAAGATGGGTTTCTAGCTCATTTTCCCACCATGCATTCTATACAGCCCTTTGGGAATAGTGACTAGACTCCATGTGTGTAAATATGGTAGGAGTTGGGGCCCTGAAATGTAGATGAAAGATTTTTACAGTCTTTTCCTAGGTGAGCCAGAGGTGAGCCCGGCTAGGGAAGACCATAGTGAAGAGGAGATAACTTGTAGAGGTGGATAGCTAATGAAAAAATTCCTTTTGAAATAAATAGATAGGAGTATTTTTGTGACATTGTGAAGAGGGAGAATCCTCACCAATCCATTTACTATGAGAAAACTTACTGAGTTGTAGATGCGCTAGGAAAAGCCTAAAAGCCCCTAAAATCACTCATTTTGAGTTAGGGCACTGTACGACCAATGGTGAATTGAAGACCCCAAAAATCCTTGAGGGGTAGGTATATGAACCAAGAATCCCAAGAAAAGATTCAAGGTTTCTTTGGAAGGATTGTGAGTAAATCCCCAATTTCTCAGGGAAGGAGACCTAATTGGGCTAGTAGCCTTTTAGACCTAATTTGTGAAGTTTGGTGAGATTGACTTTGTTGTGAAGCTAGGTGGGACTCCTAACACCCATAGTTGGTTGCATTGAAGTCTTTAAAGATACCTTCACACCTCTTCAATACTAGTTCTAGCAATTTGGAGGTTAGAAGCCTTTAAGGTGGTTTTAAGGGCTAAGGCTAGAATGCTTCTAGTTTGGATTTGAGAGAGTGAACTTTCATGATAGTTGGGTTGGAAAGTGAGGCTAGGGGATCTAAAGTAAGAAAAGATCCCATAGGTCATGGGTGGTGTACAATAGGGACCTTATAAGTCTTGTGAGAAGGCTAGAGCATGAATCAGTGAGTGATTCATCCAACCTCCCTATCAGAGTGGTATGAGAGCTCCAAAAAGATTTGGTATAGCTTGGTGAATGTGAGAGTGGGAATCTAGTGGTTCAACAAGCATAGTGACCAATGTAGATTTGGCCAAGAAGGTCAAAGACTAGGAGGAAGACAATAGGTTACTAAGGGAACAGATTTTCCAATTAGAGAAAGCATTGGGTGAAGTGAAAATGAGGCCTGGAGAAGTTAGTGATAAGCTAGATGAGAAAGAATCTAAGGGGAAAGAGATGGCTGCGGAGGACAAAACTCTAGAACCTAGCCCTATTTTGCAAGATGAGCCTTTGTTGAAGGCATTGAAATCTATGAGTGGGAAGGCACTTAAAGGCATACCACTATTTAGTGAGAATATGGAGGCAAATCTAGTCATGGACTAGATAGAGGGCATTGAGAACCATTTTGATTGTGATGGGGTCACTAAAGGACAAAAGGTAAGGGTGGAAATGTCAAGATTGAGAGGTTCTACATTGACATGGTGGAAGTTTATTCAAGAAGAAAGGGAGAAGGAAGGTAAGAAACCTATATATCTCCACTTGGAAGGGAATAGTTGCCAAAGTCAATGAGGCATACATGCTAGATAGTATGAGCTACAACTACACAAGAAGAGGCAAAGCTTAAGGCAGAAGGAACTTGATGTGAATTCCTATACTGAGGAATTTCAAAAGTTTTGCATGAGATCAAATGTCACTGAGAATGAGAGCCTCAAGGTAGCTAGATAGCTTAATGGTTTGAAATGGAGAATACAAGAGAAAATGTCCCTTCTTAGTCCCAAGTTAGCTCATCAATGTTACCAACTAGCTATCAAAATTAAAGAAAAGCACAAGAGGAAGCAAGATCAAACATCAAAGAGTAGAGGTAGAGGAAGAGACCAAGGAGGTCACAGAGGTAGTTACCAAGGTAGGGGAACTGAATCAACAAGCCAAGGAGAGTCCAAACTCACTGAGCATAGAAGTGAGACAAGTTCTAGAGGTGGATATGGAAGAGGTGGAGGAACTCAAGGGGGTTCTAATAAAGGGAGAACTAATGGAAGAGGTAACTCCTACTTTTCTAGCATGAAATGCTATAATTATGGACAAGTGGGACATATGACTTATAGGTTCCCTAAGAAAGCCTCTTCTTCAAGCCATGAGAAGAGAGTAGCATACAGCCAAGAGGACACACAAAGTGTCAAATCTCTAGAGATTATTCACATTGAATTAGAGATAGGGGAGAATTTTATGTTTAGAAGGATTTTGATCAGGCAGCTAGTTAAGGAAGAGCCAAAATAGAGAAGGGCTTTGTTTAGGATAAGATGCAAGATATTGGATAAAGTGTGCAAAGTGGTAGTGGATTTAGGTTCCATAGATAACATCATCTCAGAGGAAGCAATAAAGAATCTCAAGTTGGAGAAGATACCCCACACAAACCCATACAAGGTGACATGGCTGAATAAGGGACAAAGTATCCTGGTGAATGAGAAGACATGGGTGGCATTCTTTGTTGGAGGCTATAAGGATAAGATACTTTTTGATGTACTACCCATGGATGCATGGAATCTCCTATTAGGTAGGCCATGACAATATGATAAAGGATCCATTTATGATGGGAAAGAGAACACCATCTCATTCAAGAAAGATGGGAGAAAATTTAAGATACAGTTACTGATGGATGAAGAAGAAACCCAATCCAAGACTTCTAGTGTCTTGTTAAGAAGTGAAAAGGAGTTTATGAATGTTTATCAGAAAGAAGGTGAAGGATATGCTATATTGGTGCAATCAGAGGAGAGAAGGCTATGTAGACACCTATGCTAGAAGAAGTATACAACT
Organism: Chamaecyparis obtusa; assembly: GCA_027943335.1. Taxonomy (NCBI): domain Eukaryota; kingdom Viridiplantae; phylum Streptophyta; class Pinopsida; order Cupressales; family Cupressaceae; genus Chamaecyparis; species Chamaecyparis obtusa. Next base: position 3,454,243 of record BSBK01000703.1, read on the forward strand.
TGGCAAGTTCAGGGATATAATTAGTGATGGAACACCAACAAAAATCCCTCCTAAAAGGTCTATTAGACATCAAATAGAATTCATACCAGGGGCTTCATTACCCAAAAAGGTAGCCTATAAGCTCACACCAGACCAAAATCAAGAAGTGGCTAGACAAGTGCAAGAGCTGTTAGACCAAGGGCTCATCAAGAAAAGAATTAGTCCTTGTGCAGTGAAAGTGGTATTGGCATAAAAAAAGGTGGTGAGTGGAGACTTTGCACTGATTCTAGGGCCATAAATAGGATTATGATTAGATATAGATTTCCTATCCCTAGGATTGAAGATTTAATGGACTGTCTAGGTGGATCTAAGTATTTTACCAAGTTGGACCTCAAAAGTGGGTAACATCAAATCAGAATAAAGGATGGGGATGAATGGAAGACAACCTTCAAGACTACTAAAGGATTGTATGAATGGAGGGTTATGCCATTTGGGCTTACAAATGCCCCTAGCACATTCATGAGGTTAATGAATGAAGTGCTTAAGGATTATATTGGGGGATTTTTGGTAGCATATCTAAATGATATACTCATCTTTAGAAAAGAAGAGAGGATCATTTTCAGCATTTGGAAATTGTACTCAAAAGGCTACAAGAGGAGAAGTTATCCATAAATCTAGAGAAGTGTGAGCTCCTCAAGAAAGAAGTTGTGTATTTGGGGTTTTTATGTATCCCAAGGTACCTTAAAGATGGATCCAAGTAAGGTGGAGGTTATCTTGAATTGGCCAACACCAACAACAACAACCAAGGTAAGGAGCTTTCATGGGTTAGCTCAATTTTATAGGAAGTTTATAAGGAACTTCAGTGGTATTTGTGCACCAGTTTTAGATACCATTAAAGTTGGGATCAAGATGAAGTTTAAATGGACTCTAGAAGTGGGGAATGATTTTGAAAATCTCAAGCATCAAGTGGATACTCAACCTATCTTATTGTTACCTAGCTTTGACAAGCTATTCACATTGGAATGTGATGCAAGTGGAGTGGTAGTAGGATGAGTATTAAGCCTAGAAGATAGGCCTATAGATTTCTTTAGTGAAAAGATCAAGGAAGCCAAGAAGAATTAATCTTCTTATGATTTAGAGTTATATGCTCTAGTTTAGTCCCTTAGGAAGTGGATACATTATCTATTACCTAAGGAGTTTGTGGTGTTTATAGATAATCAAGCACTTAGCTACATCAACACCCAAGAGAAGTTGAGTAATAGGCACCTGAATTGGATGGAGTACCTTTAAGCCTTTAATTTCACTATCAAATGCAAGAAAGGATAGCTGAACAAGGTAGCAGATGCACTAAGTAGAAGGATGTTGATAGTACAAGAAGTGCAACTTAAAAGTATTTGCAAAGAGAGTTTCAAGGACCTCTATAGGGATGATGAAGATTTTTTTGCAGCTTACAAGGTATGTGCTGACTTCCAAAATCATTTTCATAGTCAGTTTTCATATTATACCTTACAAAGTGGGCTCTTGTTTAAGGGAAACCAGTTATGTGCTCCCAAGCATTCAATGAGAGAGAATCTCATCCAAGAGAAATATAATGGCAATTGTATACACCTAAAAATGGCTTCATTAATTAATTAAATATTTATTTTGAACCTCCGACCTTGTGGTTAACACTATTCTAAATGATGAATTAACTAATAAAAGATAACACTATGATTCATATCCTTGTAGTATGATTCTTACCTCAAAGATAACCTTTTCTTATTGGATTTAGTGGACTAGGGGGTTTCATTTGTTATTGAATGTGGAGGTTTGGCACTAGAAGGAGGGCCCAACTGGGCTTTTCACTTTCAGTTTTTAGTTTTTCATGTGCAGGTTTTTCTACAGGTTATTTCTGCGCATTCATCCATGATTCCTGCGCATTTGTTCATTTTTGCTGCACATCCATTCTCTGGCATAAAATTTTTATTTGTTTTCCTCTTTGTTATAATTTCTGCACATTTGTCTGCTGTTCCTGTGCATTTATTCATTTTTATTGCGCATCCATAGTAACTGCGCATACATTCCACCAGGCTATGCATTCATTAAACTATTTTGCACACACACAATTACTGCGCATTCATCCATACTTCATGCGCATATATCACACTGTTCTGTGCATTTATCAATTTCTATAGAAAAATTCAATTTTTTGTTAGATTTGTTTTTAACTAAAATTTTGACAAGTGTCTATTCGTTCTGGTAGTATTTTTTTTAGGTTGTTTTGTAGGACATAAATCTTTTGAAGACCCCATTGCTAAAAACATTTTTCTAACAATTTTATTTGCAGATCGCCAAGGGGTTTGCAAAATAAACTAAAATCTCGTTTGGGCTTAAAATACGACATGATTTTGCTTTTTATGTTTTCCTTAGCATAGATTCATGTGTCTATTGTGTTTTTCTTAATAGCATAATTGTAATCCCAAAATTATAACAATGTATCCTCTCCCCTCACCATTCGTGGACCTTGGGTGTAAGAGAAATTGTTATAATTTTTAGAGGGCGGTCTTTGGTGGGAAAAGAGGTACTCACCCCAAGGAATGACCCAACCGGTAACAGGCTAAATCTAAGCCCTTCCAAACTGGTATATAAAAAATGCTAGTGTGATTAGTCTCACATTAGATAGGTGTGAATTCATTGTGGCAACCAAAATCTCCTCCAGTACCCTAGTGGTGCGTTAAAGTCTTACTTAGTAGAGGTGAAAGCCTTGCTTTGAAAGGATTGGGAGAGCCCCCTTAATTGGGAAAATGACTTGATCACAACCACCTGAACAGATGTCCTTATTAACAACTTTTGTTTAGTGGCCAAAAACCTTCTATCTGTTGGCTCAAGGAGTCACCCAAGCTCGTGAAGACACCCCACATTACTCATGGTTCATAGTAGAGATAGCAGTTCTTTGGGAAGTAATGACCCATTGAATTCAGAACTTGGTGTGCCTGAGAAGTGAGTGCACTGTAAGGAGGAGCCCATGCCTCCAAGTTCCTAGGCTGTCCGCTATGGATTTACGTGGCTGGATTTTATTATCCTAGTGGGGATTTAGCAGATATCATCCTTGCCAACCTTAGGATTGTAAGCGTGTTTGTGCATTCATGCTAGATTAAATTAGATTAAAATCATCTTTGTCTTGCATGTGTGTTTATGCATTTTTACTTTGCCAAAAACCAGAAAACATCAGAAAAAAAAAAACAAAAAAAAAATTCCCCATCATCAAAACAGCAAAATCATCAAAAATTTGACAACTTGCACATACATTCAAAATTTTTGCACATACGATTCAAGTTACTGTACATTTACAGTTATCAGTGCGCATCTGTCAAAATTTGTTGTGCATTTGTTTCATTTTACTACGCATATATTACACTGTCCTGCGCATTTGTTGCTGTGCATTTACAACAAAGAGCATTCTCACAGGCTTTTGGAATTTCAAAATCACTTTTTCAAATACCCATTTTCATCTTCAGTAAGATTCTAAAAAAATAGTTACGTTACATAGACCTCTGATTTCTAATTTGACCACTTTCATCACTTTTCATCATCATTCCTTCCTCAAGAGTCAACAAATCACTTTCTTCCAATCTTAAGATTTTCAGTGTGGTGTTGAAGATTTACCTTATCTATCAGACTTTGATCTTGGTGAGCTTATCATATCAGGATATATCATCCTTAACCATCAAGCTTACTTAGATTATTGTTTCTTGACCCCAATTTTCAATACTTATCATATCTTTTCTACCAATCATTCTCCATATCTTTTTATCAAGAATCTTTCTTTTCCACAATCAATTTCATCTATTTTATGGTTCAAAATTGATCTCAGAAACTCAAACAACCTATTAATCTAGAATCCCTAGACAAAATGGAAGGCAATAATAGCAATGATGAGAATCCTTGGCCCAAAAAGCCTCCTAAGAAAACTAATCCTCTCACATTTGATGACGAACCTACTGATGAGGAACTTAGGGATGCTGCACAAGATCCTAAATTTTTACAAGTCATGGAATGACTTATAGGCTTGGATAAAGAGATGTATTTCCTCATGCTTGCTCAATAAGGAGCTAAGTTACCAAGTGATTTTGATGTTACCACTCTTAGAGAACCAACTCCTACACAAAATCAAGATATCCTTAAAGGTTCTCAAGATCCTCATGGAGCAAAGGAAATCAATCAACAATCCAATGCTTCTCAAATCAATCAACAATCCAATGCGTCCCATAGTGATCAACAACAAAATGTTTTTCAAAATAATCAGCAATCCAATGATCCTCAACATACTCAACAGTGTAATGTTTCCCAAAACTCGCAAGGAAACACATTATCTTTGGATCCCGTCCTACAACAAATCCAGATGCTTCAACAACAAATTCATGATATTCAAACTAGATCATCAACTAAGAAGTATTCTTTGGATGATATATGTCCTTATCCTTTTGATAAGAATTTAGCAATGATTCCATTCCCTCCTCATTTTGAGGTACCAAAATTTGACAAATACAAAGGGAATTTGGATCCACAAGACCATATTCGTGAGTTTTGTGTTACTTGTATTGAAGTCGCTCACAATGACACTTATCTTATGTGACTATTTCCATGAAGTTTAGGAGGACAAGCCATGGAATGGTTCTCCAAACTTCCCCCCAGCATCAAATATTTCAATGAGCTTCTTGACAAATTTGTGACTCATTATTCATATAACATCAAACATGAGGTCACTATGCTTGATCTTTGCAATGCACATCAAAAGAATGGAGAACCTTTACTTACTTTTTTGCAAAGATGGCATCAATTGTTTTCTAAATATCCATGAACGATTCCTGAACAAGAAAAGATGGATATTTTTGTGCATAACCTTACACCAGAAATGAGTTATAGGTTACAATTGCAATGTCCACCAAATTTCAATAAGCTCATAGAAAATGGTATCAAGATTGAGGAAGCCATGGTCCGAAAAGGTGAGATAAAACTTTATTCCAAAGACAATGCTGGATCCTCAAATTCCAATTCCAACACTTATAACTCCAATCCCAACAATGACAAATTGAAATATTGGAATAAAAACAAAAACATTGTCAATGACGGAATTGTTGATAATCTTAATGTCCACCCGATAAAACCTCTTCTAAATCTCACAAGTACGACCAACGCTACTCAAGCTACATACAACAATCAGTCAGCAAGTCAAAATGCCACCAAGGATTCACTTAAACCAAGATTGCCTTTTATCTCACCTCGAAGAAACTTTACTCCTTTAGGGGAATCTCTCAAATCAGCATTATGGAAGTTAATCACCAAGAAACTCATCACGCTTCCTGAACCGAAAGATTATGAACCTAGAGTGAAGCCTTCTTGGTGGAATGGAAATGATTATTGTGAATTCCATAGAGGAAAAGGACATATAACTAATGAATGTCAAAGACTTAAAAATGTGATCCAAGACTTAATTGAAAGTGGTGAAATTAGTGTTGATGGACATTTCTCGAATGAATCACATACGGCCTTCAAGGATCCACTTCCTGAGCATGAAAAGGGAGGTTCTTCCAACAATAAGGGTGACAACCAAGCCAATTATAATAACACACCCTATAGATATGTTGGTAACATTTCTGACCATCATCCTTCTGCATATTATGCCAATGTTATTACCATAAAGGGAAAATCAGAGAGTCAACCAATCCATGCTACTACTCATGCTCAAGCCAAGGTTACTCTCCAAGGAGTCCAGTCTAAACTAAGCACTACTCACAACAAGTCTGTTTATGTTCCAAAGTCCATACCCAATACTTCCAACCAGTACAATCTTTTGGAATAGCTCAAAAAGACACCAGCCCAGATATCCATCTTAGAGCTTTTGCATCTTTCTCCATCTCACAAAGATATCCTTGAAAAATCTCTCTTAGAGACCCAGGTTCCAACAACTCTAGATCCTGATCAATTTCAAGCTATGGTAGGCCATTTAACGACCCCACACTATTTGTCTTTTACTGAAAATGATGATTTAGCCATTACCCAACCTCATAATGCTCCTTTACATATCGAAGTCCTTGTCCAAAATCACAAGATTAAAAGAGTATTAATAGATGGGGGAGCTGGCTTGAATATTTGCACGTTAAAGTTGGTCCTTGCATTGGGATTTTCTGAGAATGCCATTAATCCCAAAAAGAAAATCACAATAAAATCCTATGATGAGGAAGAGCGATCATCCAAGGGGTCCGTTGTTCTTCCAATTAGAATCGGTCCTATTGTCAAAGATGTATCTTGTCAAGTCCTAAACATGGATCTTGCTTATAATATTCTTTTGGGAAGACCATGGATTCATTCCATGCAAGCTATGCCATCAACTTATCATCAATGTATAAAATTTCCTCATAATGGTCAGGAGATCACTATCAAAGGAGATTCCAATCCTTTTCAATATTGTAGCAATGTGCAAATTTCTAATTCTTTGGTTCCCAATAATCGTACTAGATCTTCTACAACTACACCTGGTGACCCTAGTAATATAGCATCAACTTCTAAATCAGACGGGATCAAGATAGATATCAAAGAAAGAAGTATGGGAGAATATACTTTAGGTCAAGCTCTTTGCATCACTGAGTTACCTTTATCTCCTAAATCATATGGTAGGTCTTTGATCACTAAACAACAATCAGAACCCCCTTCCACACTTGTTTATAACACATTTATAAGTGGGGGCACAATATCCAAAGAGGCAGCTGAGTGTAATGCAAATTATTGGCTTAAGACACAGAAGATTGAAGATGATATTAAACATGATTATATATCACCTGATGTCTATGGAAAAGGGTATACTTTGCTACAAAAGATGAGATATCAAGGTGCTGGATCTCTAGGGTTACAAAGAGAAGGTGTTATAAAACCAATTTTGCAAAATCCTAATTATCAATGAGACACTACAAGATTAGGATATAAGGGAGAAGGATCACAAGAAACAAAAGGAAAAGCAAAAATGCCACCTTTTCATGAGACATCTAAAGCTCCTTCCTTACAATTCAGAAAGCATGGCATGTATGTAGATCCAAAAAAACAAAGGATAGCTCAAAGAATCATTGATAGACTTGAGGATAATGATGATTCTGATTCTAATGATTATGAATGGGATTCCTTATCTAATGGTACTGAAGAAATAGGAGTCGATGTTGTCCATCAATATAGTAACAATTACCATGAGGGTGAGAGTTCAATGAGTGACTCACTAGGATTGGTCCCACATAATACTACTCATGTTGATCATGAGCAAAGTGAGCATTATCTTGTGACAGATAATTTAGATGAGAGTATGGAAATAGACCTCACTGATACTATCATAAACCTTGACAACTTTTCCATCAATACCATCTCTGATTTTGAAACCAACCCAAATGATCCAATGCCCCTTCTCCGTCCTGACCTTATTGATTGGGATTCTCCCAATCACCCAAAACTTGATGTCTTCCATAATGATGACACTATCATTGACTATGTTGGTATCAGGGATCGTTTACCACTAGGGGATCACAAGTCAGGATTTCTGATAGAACTCAATGACATGGCCTATTTTGGAGAGAGTGCCAATCCTTTCAATCATAAAAATATAAAAATAATCAGTAGATCTAATGGTGAAAACCACTCAGTGGAAGTATTAGATCCAAAAATAGTAAAAAGAAAAGATGCATCTGATGGTGAAAACCTCTCTGAGGTGCCTGACGATGGAAGGATTGACACTCTTCCAAACTATCTAGATCGAGAGCAATCTGCCATTCTTATAGAACTGACAGTACCACTTAACATTGGAACAGAGGAGTCTCCATGCATCCTCAAGGTAGCAGCATCCTTGATAGAATCAGAGAAAGAAGCTTTTGCAAAATTCTTCAGAGAATGACAAATCAACTTTGCTTGGTCCTACGCTGATATGCCTAGTTTGGACCCCAATCTCATTATGCATCATTTATCTATCAAACCAGGTGTAAAACCAGTTAAGCAGAAGCTCCACAAAATGCATCCTCACATTGCTCTAATGGTGAAAGCTGAATTGAAAAAGCTCCTAGATGTTGGATTCATTCGGGCTATTGATTATGCTAAGTGGATTTCAAATATTGTCCCGGTTTCAAAACCAGACAAGTCTATCAGGATTTGTATTGATTTTCGAGATCTAAATAAAGCTTGTCCTAAAGATGACTTCCCTTTGCCAAATATTGATATGATTGTTGACCTAACAGCTAGGCATGAGATGTTATCATTAATGGATGGATTTTCTGGCTATAACCAAATCAAGATTGCGCCGAAAGATCAGGAAAAAATTGCTTTTACTTGTCCGTGGGGTACATACTACTGGAATGTAATGCCTTTTGGCCTCAAAAATGCTGAAGCAACTTACCAAAGAGCCATGACCATGATCTTCCATGACATGATGCATACCATCATGGAAGATTATGTTGATGACATTTTAGAAAAATCCAAAGACAGAGTTGGTCATTTGAGAGTGTTAGATAAAATATTCACCCAGATGGAAAAATATTAGATTTGACTCAATCCAAAGAAATGTGCATTCAGGGTCACATCTGGAAAACTATTAGGGTACATTCTCTCAGCTAAAGGAATCAAAGTAGATCCAAAAAAGGTTAAATAAATATTGGAGATGGATTCCCCCACTAACATCAGTTAGCTAAGATCTTTACAGGGGCATCTTCAATCAATCCGAAGATTTGTTTCTCAATTAGCAGATCGTAGTCATCCTTTTCAACATTTGCTGCATAAAAATATCTTATTCCAATGGGATGATAAGTGTGAGGAAGCTTTCAATAAAATCAAGCAGTATCTAGTAAATCCTCCAACTCTGATGTCACCAATTCTAGGCAAGCCACTCTTGCTCTACATTTCAGCCATGACAGCCTCACTAGGTTCTCTTCTCGCTCAGCAAGATCATGAAGGAAAAGAAAAAGCCATTTACTACATCAGTCGTACTCTAGTGGGATATGAGTTAAACTATTCCCCTATTGAAAGAGCATGTCTGGCTATTGTCTTTGCTTCACAAAAGTGGTGACATTACATGTTGTCACATTCTACTCAGCTTATTGCAAAGGTTGATCCTTTAAAGTATTTGTTAAGAAAGACTACATTAACAGGCAGGTTGGCTAAGTGGGTCATGCTACTTAGTGAGTTTGATATTGAATATGTAGATAGGAAGGCTATCAAAGGTCAAGTGATCATAGATCAACTAGTTGATGCTCCATTAATGGATGACTACCCTATACACACAGAGTTTCCTGATGCTCATATCTTAGCTTTGTCCACGCAAACATGGAAATTATACTTTGATGGCTCATACACTCAACAGGGTTCAAGAGCTGGTATACTTTTTATCATGCCACAAGGATACACTATTCCAAAATCTTTCAAGTTGTTATTTCCTTGCACCAATAATGTGGCAGAATATGAGGCTTTGCTGATTGGGTTAAAAATGGCTTTACAATGGAATGTATCTGAAATAAATGTCTACGAAGATTCTCAGCTGATTGTTAACCAGGTTAATGATGATTACCAGACCAAAGATGATAAGTTATTGCCATATAAACATATGGTGGATGACTTTAAAAAGTATTTCTCTATCATCACTTTTGAGTAGATTCCTTGGCATGAAAACAAGGCTGCTGATGCCATGGCAACGATTGCTTCTTTATTTGATATCGAAGATATCAAGGCCCGTTTTGAGTTCTTGGTGGAATCCCTGACTTGTCCTTCATATGATGACCCTGATACGAGTATTATATGTCATCTAATTGGACATGACTCCCCAACCTATGGAAAGATCTATTCTTACCTTAAAGATAACACTTTACCTCCCAACCTATCCCGCAATCAAAAATGAACTTTTCTCCACCAAACCTCCTGCTATATTTTAATATCTGATACCCTTTATCAGTGAGGTTTTGACGGTACTCTCCTAAGATGTCTTGAACATGATGAAGCTCAACTTTCCTTACGGGATGTACATGAAGGTATTTGTAGGACATGCAAGAAATGTTAGATACATGGAAACCTTATTCATGCTCCAGCACAAGAGTTACATCCTTTTACAACTACTTTTCCATTCAGTTGGTGGGGACTCGACCTTGTGGGCGCTATCAATCCTCCATCTTCCAATGGTCACAAATGGATCCTCACTACCACAGAATACTTCACTAAATGGATTGAGGCCATTCCATTGATTACCGCCACAGGGAAACAAATATCCATGTTTATCTTAAACTATATCATCTGCAGATATGGTATACCTATGTATCTCATTACTGATCATGGGAAATAGTTCCAAAATTAGGACATGGATGAATTGTGCACCAAATTCCACATCACCCACATCTATTCCACCATCTACTATCCTCAAGGAAATGGCCAAGCTGAGGCGTCAAACAAAACAATTGTTAAAATCCTACAAAAGACTGTCAATGACGCTGGCCGTGATTGGCATCTTCAACTTAATCCTGCCTTATGGGCTTACCACACCTCCATCCATACTCCTACTGGAGCCACTCCATACCCCTTTGTTTATGGATCTGAAGCATTCCTACCCCTCGAGGTTGAGTTTCCTTCACTTCGTGTTACTCTTAAAGATTTAATTCCTGATGAAGAGTATAGAGTTGCACGCTTGACTGAATTGGAACTACTAGATGAATGCCGTCAGTGTGCCTATGAGCATTTGAAAGTTTATCAGCAGCGTCTATCCCATCTGTACAACAACAAGGTAAAGATCAGAGACTTTCAGTTGGGTGACTTAGTCCTTTGAGAAAATCCAAAGAATCAACAACACCGTGAAAAGAAGGGTAAGTTTGAACCTAATTGGTTAGGACCTTTTGTGATCATAGCAGTCTATGGTTCTGGAGCTTATCAGTTATCTACACCTGAAGGGGATCCCTTGGATGAGCCTCTTAATAGTATCCATCTCAAGAAGTTTTATCCTTGAAATCCCAATGCAAGGGGCATGTATATAGGCTGTATATATATTCTGTAAATAAAAAAATATACAAAAAAATCACAAAATCAAAAGAAAAACTACAATAAAAGCATATGGTGAAAACCTAGAAATAGGCGCTATATGTGACAAGTTAGCTCCTCTATCTATTAGGCTTCTTTTAGTGTGTCCGTTCATTGTATATATCCACAATAAAATGGTTAGTCAGTCCTCATCCCCACCATGTATATATCATAATAAAATGGCCAGTTCATGCACCATTCCTTGTATTTATCCATAATAAAATCCGATCATAGCTTGATCTTTTGTCATGGTATTCATTCTAGTCTTGTTGTGTCTTTCTTCATCCATAATAAGTCAGTCCATCACCTAGCTAGGGGCATGTCCTTGACTTAGTTTGGGAAGTGGATCTATGATAGTTGTGACTCTTAGAGGACATAATGGAGTTATTTTCACCAGGCAAGCAGACACAATCAAATGTCCTTTTACAATGATATCTTCATGCTGAATCCAAATCTATGATCTATTCTTCAACACATGACCACTTATCTATATATCTTGACTCTACATCATCACTTGAATTGATCAACATGTCCTACATCAATCTTTTTGGAAAAAGAAATGTATATTCATGATAGGCATGTTAGAATGGTTTGTTGTAGATTATGCATTCATATTTGGATTTCATTGTTATCATGTTTCCTATGCTATTCCGGGATATCTTTTGACATGAGTTTGAAACTACAATATGTCATTGATTAGAATAGCTAGGATGGAGCATGGTATTTTCTTTGATTACTATTTGTGGGGTATTTTTTGATGAAATCAAAGGATCCAATAATTTGGGGTGTCTATGTATAAGTGCCTTCATCCATTTCATAGTATGAACAGCATAAACATCATGTTGCTCTGCAAATACTATTTATGGTGATATGCCATCGCATACCTCAGCTCCAAATATTTGTTCCTTGATTAAGGAGGAAATATTCCTTGTCTGTTACACAAATGAAACTCAGGTCATCTTGGTTCAATTATACCTAGATGCTTGTCAAGTTTGCAATATTAAATTCCATGCAAAAAGTGCTCAGGTCATTCTGGTTTAATTATACCATGATGCTTGCATTTTCTTGCAACATAACAAGCTCAATGATGAAAATCAAATTCTAGTTATTATGAAGTTCTAAGATGTTACATGAAGTTGTGGAGATACTCATTTCATATTTCATTTTGCATTGCATTATACCATTTCCTAGATTTACATATCAGTGCTCCTTTTATAGGGATTTATAGGTTACCTTTCTTATTAGGTTATCTATTTTCTTAGTCTATTCTTCTTGTGTCAGATACATTGTTATTTAAGTTGAGGACATTTGGACAACCAAACATATTACAAATTTTTGCATTTCACATTTTACTTTTAATCATCTTAGATACATTATCATTTATTACATTAGATATCATTTGCATTCGATCATTCATTTATTATTCATTATCCACATTGTTCATCACAAATATTGCATTGATAATCACATAGCATTAATAAATTCATTTAAGATGTGCATTTATGTCACCATCATATGATTATTAACCATTAAGCATCAACAATATCAAAACATGAATATAAATCATTTTTCATTCTAAGCTATACATTTTGCATATGTCAGTACGCACATGTATATAAATCATCAAAGTAAATCACATCCTCACATCTTGAAAGTACATCATCACAACCTGCATATGTCAGTATGCACATGTATGTAAATCATCAAAGTAAATCATGATACAACTGCATCACATACAATCCATAAAACAACAAAAATATCTGAATGTCTAATGATATAAATCAATAACAATGTGTCTATAGTCAGTGTCTGTCAAGTCAAAATATACTGATACAATGAATCATAATGATACAAAAGTGTATACAATGATCTCTCACAAATCTATGAACCACTACCTCCAGACTCTGTATGTCCCTGTCTACGGGAGGCAATGTGGCCCTGTGCTGCTACACTCCTTGATGCTGAGGATCCACCCTGACCTCCTGAACCTGTCGGTGCTCTAGGAGGACGTGATGATACCCCTCCACTACTAGCTGGTGCCTATCGCTCATATGTTGCTGATCTGATGCCAACTGAGCTCTCTCTATAGCTCCCGATCCACTGATCTCTTGGGACTGCCTATCTATATGCCTCTCACCAGTAGGATATCTCCTTCCTAGCATGTATCATGGCTCTCATGATATCCCCATGGGGACCTAGGTCCTCTGTCCTCTGTAACTCATCTAGTAGCATCTCTGACTCCCTGAGTCTCTCAACAGCTGAATCTCTCTTGGCTCGCAGCACATCCATCTGTCTGCCCATCCTCTCAATCTATCTCTCCAGACCTAGAACCCGATCTGCCTCTACTTGGATAACTGCTAGTCGGACTAGCAGTGCGTCAATATCAGGCTCCTCCTCCACACCATATTTGTGTAAATAGGGATCCTGTCCCCCGATGTCCATGTCTACCTACTCATCTTGTGCTTGTATATCTAGCATCTCCACATCTGGCTCATCCTGTCTACCACCCTAAGCCACATCAACCTGGGCCAATAGAATGTTTGCCTCATCTTGTGCCTTCCCTTGTGCCTGTGCCTGTACTACAGCAACTGGTATCTATACTACAGCCACTGGTCTCTATACCTACATGATTGGTACTTATAATGGCACTCCTATAACTAGCTATGCTGGCTGCTATCTCCATCCCTGTCCCCTCTGCCTCACTCCACCTCCCCTCATCCGTGGGCCAACTCTCCCACCATCTCCACCACCTCCATCTCCACCTCCATCTCCACTACCTCCATCTCCTCCTCCATCTCCTCCTCTCCCTCATCCCCTCCTATCTTGACCTCGCCGCCTCCCCTGATGTCTGTCTGCTGGATCTCTCTCTGGAGGTCTCACTGCTGGATCTATAATCCGTGGCACAGGATGATCTCTCAAAAATTACTCTAAATCCATAGTCATCAAAAGGTCAACCACTATCTGTCTCATGGACCATGCCTGGTATGGTCCATCCAAAAACTCTTTCTGTGCAACATCAAATGATACCATGGGCCCCCAATCCCGTCTCTCCTGATGTGTCCATGCAAACTCGGTCACTCCCTAGGGCATACCCTGTATCCTACCAAATTGTCGCAGAACTCGGCTAACTAGCTGTCTCTCAATAATAAAGGGCATCTGCCCTATCAACCATCGCACCTCAAAATAAAAATCAAGTTGCTGCTCATCATCCCATGGCTCACACCCTAAGTAGGGTCTCCATGTCACTATGTCTAGTGTGTCAAAAGTGTAGCACCAAAACTCTAAATGTCCCAGTTTTACCTGAGATAAAACTAAGGAGTACAAATGAATATAGGGCTGCCCTGCACCCTGGAATTAAATCACCAATGGTCTCATCACTACAATGTTCTCCCATGCCCAAACATGGAGCAGTGTCACCCCTGCTAATAGAGATGCACTCCTATGGTACACCACCTAATGTAAATCATGGTATAGGTGTGCTAATAAACACACCCCCCAAGCAAATCAGGTCCCCTCCATCACCCGCTATAATGTACGGCTCCACCCAATTGCAAATTCATGTGACCTCTGATCAGGGCATACAAATCCCCCAATAGTGCCTGTTAGAACCACTAGAAGAGGGTCATACATGTTGACCATCTCCTCCTAGCTAATCTCCCCATCCTCTATGTCATCATCCCCAAAGATGGCTCTGCACTTTGTGACTCCACCGTGTCGATCATACTACACTAACTCTCCTATGATGGGAAGCTGGAGGATGAGATATACATCCTCTAGTGTCACTGTCATCTCCCTTGTCAGAAGATGGAATGAACTCATCTCTGAGTGCCATCTCTTAGCTAATGCAATCATCATGCTCAAATTCACCCAAATTTAGGGCATGTAAATCACATGGTAAAGTCCCGATGCTCCTATCACCAGTCTCTTTGTCTCCGATAATGCTAGTCTCAGGTTTTGTGTGATGGGATATCTCTCCCATGACATTAGAACATCTGTGATATCCTCCTATTCAAGTCAACAACAATCAACCTATCAGATTTTGATAAACTAATCTATCAATCTATCTATCCTATCATATCAATTTCAAACATGTTTATCACGTGTTTCAATAGATGATTCTATCAATTGTCTATTTCAGATTGGCTAACTAGCGAACATGCTACAATGTTGTCAATCTTGATCAAATCGATCACAATCAACCGCTGACAGATCAAATCAGCTTATCAACATCAAGTTTGACCTAATTGACTATCTATTATGACCAACTTCTACCACCTAAACATATGCGCAGCATTGAAACATGCATGTGCAACTTTCTTTCACCTTTGCACAAATTTTTACCGATGCGCAGTCTTCTTCCACATTTGTGCAACATTTATCGGCATTTGCACAGTTTTATACATATGCACAATTTTACTGACCATTTGTGCAGCTTTTCCTAACACATACACAATAAGTACCTATGCGCACTTTTAATTCATGCTTGTGCAGCAGTCCTAATATCCTACTATGAATGCACAAATATTCATCATGAATGCATAGTAAAATTAAGTTTCTGTGCATATGCCACAAGTTGTTGCGCATTGATGCGCCGAAACTACGCATTCATCTTCCACTACGAAAAATTAAACTTTTTAATCTAATCTATCATTTGATCTACCCTAAACATACTCCAAATCTAATCTAACATGCATCAAATCATGGAAATACAAAGCAGGATCGAGTCACCTACCGGTTCACCCGAATCAGGTGGTTGCTAGAAGTGTCTGACTCTCTCGGAGTGGTGATCTGACAAGGGGAATGACATCCTGGTGGCTTTGCTCTTCTGTCTCTCGTGCTCTAATCTCCAAGTGACAAGTGTGCACAATGAGCCTATTTTGGACCCGATGTGCTTGGTGTGTGGACCCTACCTAACAGTTTTCTTCCATTCTACCCCATTTTCATCCATCTTTCCTACCGTTCGTTCGTGAGATTGATTGAACAACCCCATAAAAAAAATAAAAAAATAAAAACAAAATCAAAAAAAATATTTTTACAAAATTCACATAATCTTTTTTGTCAATCAATCTCTCGAGGGGGCATCCATAGGTCGTCTGAGACATTGTCTGGGGCAGGGGCAAAAATGCTTGATTTTTCTTTGAAACAATGTGACCAGCACATTATTTCAAAGAGGGGCAAAATGTATACACCTAAAAATGGCTTCATTAATTAATTAAATATTTATTATTTAATTACTATTGACTTGATAAATTAATTAAATATTTATTATTTAATTAATATTTGTTTCCTCTATTTATTAAGTAAATTATTCAATTTATTTAATAAATTCACTATAGTCTAATTCTATATCCTAAGTCTTCTAAAAAATCTATTAAAGTGATTTAATTAAATACACAATCACCTAAATATGACTAAATCCCCTAGTCCACTTCATCCACCTAGTCACCTGACACATCACCTTGGCTAAGATAAATAATTATTATTAATTATTTATTCATATTTATCCTCACCCACACATGTCCTATTCTTAAGGGCTATGTGGCCTCATAGGACTTGGTCTCATGACCACTTGTCCTCTCAACAACCAAGTCAAGAGACATTCCCTATTCCTAAGGGGCTTCTCAAGCCACCTCTAAGGGTCAAGGGTGACTCATAGGACACTTGTGCAAAGAGTCCTTGTGAGGAAAAGGTCTCTCCCTCTTTCTCTCTTTGGTCTTTGTGAGACACTTGACATGTGTCTTTCCCTTCCACCTTCTTCTCCTCCATGTCAATGTGAGAGGAACATCATCTCTATTCTTTCTCTCACATTCCAACTACATCCCCCTTTCTCTCAACTCCTTCAACCAAGTCAATTCTAGCCCTAGGATCTTCCACCATTCATTCTCAACCGTAGGATTCTGCCACCTAGGCCTAGATCCTCCAAAACTCTATAAAAGGAGCCTCATTTTCCATTTGAAAGCTAATAGGTATTTTTGAGAACAAGCATTCAAGCATCCAAGCAATCAAGCAACCAAGCATCCATATTATCATCCCATCATTTGCATTTCATCCACCATATTTGCATAATCAAGTTTTAGTTGTGCACTCATTTCATTCAATCTCCACACTTTGGAATCATCTTGGGAAAGAGCTTCATTTGGAAATCTGAGAGCTCAATATCTTCAAGAAATCAAAGCTAGGAGGACAATGGAGACAAGCTGCATTTCTAGGTGAAGGTAAATTGTTAATTTGGTTTCATTTGTTATTGCATTCTTCATTGTAGTTTCCCTATTAAATAGATTTATTAATCTTTTATTAGTTAATTCATCATTTAGAATAGTATTCAACTAATTTGCGTACAGTAATCTTAGTGGTCATTTTGGCATCAAAAAGACTATGGAGCTAGTACAAAGGTTTTATCATTGGCCTAAGTTGCCAAGAGATGTTAGAAGATATGTGGAGCAGTGTGTGGTCTGTATTAAAGCCAAGGGTGGAGCTAGAAATGTAGTTTTGTACCATCCTTTTCCCATTCCAAATAGACCATGGGAATGTATTAGCATGTATTTTGTGGTAGGTCTCCCTAAGAAAAAAATAGGGTTGGATAGTGCTTATGTGGTAGTGGATAGATTTAGTAAAATGAGTCATTTGATTCCTTGTAAGACCACTCATGATGCAAGTTACATAGCCCATCTCTTCTTTAAGGAGATTGTAAGGATACATGGGCTACCCCTAAGGGCCTGTTTGGTACATGGAATACCAAATGCCAGATATAGTCAATTCTAGAAGATAAAAATCTTGAAAATGATTTCCAAAATATGGGATGACCCGTTTGGTTCCCTCTCAGTACCCATCATATCTTTCTTTTTACCCTTCAATGTTACTCTCCAGATTTATTCATGAAATTTGCAGGTCAAACTTATTACTCCATGGAAGCTTGAAGGTTGGATGTGTATTCATAGTACTAAGCTTTATGTGTATACATTTCATTTGGTTACAGATCAAAGTTTGGGCCTATCATTTCATTTCTTTGGACTTGGCATTTCATTTTATGCCTTCGTCCTCTTGTATTCGTTCTGCCATTTTCATAGTTCATATAGTCATGCATGAGGGTTTGAAATCATAATGGAACAAGTGTTTCCCCCTTATCATGTTTTTATTAATCACAAAGGACCTAACATAAAGAAAACTCTTGTGAGTCTCATCTATCATGCTCTCAATACACATACAAGGAAAAGGGAGGTTTCGAATGATATTCATGAACTTAGAAAATTGGAGTTGTAGGAGATAGGAAGTTCATTCTGGACATCTTCCCCCTCGTGAAAATTGGTGAAAACCTTCCTTGCCATTTCGGCCAACGAAAATTTTGGCAAAAATGAACAAAAAATTTCAGACGTGAAAATGAATTAAATAGCAAACAAACCCAACAGACACATAAAATTGGCATTTGAAAATGGAATTAGAGCCTTAAATTCTAATTCCACCTTTTCAAGTGGAGGATGAAATGCTCATTTTGTGGGCAAAATTGGAATTTCAAAATTCCAATTCTTGCTTCTTAAGATGGACACAAACATAGAATAAAATATGTCAGAAATGCTATTCTAGAATATGGGCCCATATTCCATGTACCAAATGGGCCCTAAGTATTGTATCTGACAGGGATGTCAAGTTTATGAGTCATTTGTGGAAGACTCTACGGAGAAGACTAGGCACAAACTTGTCTTTTGGAACAGCTTACCACCCCAAAATGGATGGTCAAACTGAAGTGATCAATAGGGTGTTAGGAAACCTACTTAGGTGCCTTATCAAGGAATATGGACAAACATGGGATATGGTCCTTCCTCAAGATGAGTATGCCTATAATGATAGTGTAAATAGGACCACATGAAGGATCCCATTTGAGATAGTGTATGAGATGCATCCAAGAGGAGTGTGTGAGCTTGGGGATCTAAGAGCTATGAAGAATAGGAGTGGCCATGCACAGGATTTATCTCAGACTATGAAGGAGGTATAGGAACAAGTGAAGAAGACTATCACAAAGGAAACTCACAAATTGAAGACCAAAGTGGATATGTCAAGGAAAGATATCTAGTTTGTAGTTGGAGACTATGTTATGGTGCATCTTAACAAATCAAGGTTGCAAAAGGGAATGCCAACTAAGTTACATATGAAAAGAGTGGGACCTTGTAAGGTGTTAGAAAAATATGGGCATAATGTAAAGAAGGTGGAGCTACTAGAAGATTTGAGCATTTCACCAATGTTTAATGTCTTAGTTTTGATAAAATTTAAGGGACCACTATCAAAGATCAACCAAAATGGTGAAGGGATAATGAATGATATCAGTACTACAGTCTTACCTCCCACGGTTAAGCCATAAGATGAAAGGATCTTAGAATCCAAGTCAAAGAAGTCCACTAGACACTAGGTCTATATGGATCATTTTATCTAGTAGAAGAATCAACCAGAATCAGAGTCTACATGGGTAGAGGAAAGTCATTTCAAAAAGCTAGTCATATATATGTCTCAGATTTCTCCTCATGTTCCATGATAGTTGTGTAGAGGGGGAGAATGGTGTATGAGCACCCATGTATTTCTTAGGTTAGTCCATTTAGTTTTTGTTTTGAGTGTGTGACTAAGGTCAGTATTTTTTTATGTTTAAGCTTAAGGCCATGTTGACCATGGAATGAGTACAATTGAGCCATTTGAGTTAAGTTTTAGGACCTCTTGGAAGAGGCAATCAGGGACTAAAAGGTTGTAAAGCCTCCTGACTTGTACCAAAGAGGTAATGATGTCACCATTATGTTAATAGGGATTAGGATAGGTTAGAACCATGTTATGACCATGGTTAAGGTCTTAGGTGAGGTTAGTTAGAAGAGAGAAATTCAATTATTCAAAAATGTAAAAGTTGCAAAAAAAGATGTATAAGTTTCATTGGCAACTTTTACAGCTTTCAAAAGTTGCATTCGTAACTTTTACAACTTTCAAAAGTTGCTCGACCAAACTAGCCATAAGGTATTCAATCGATATCAGTGTGACCTAAGGAAAACCTAAGGACCTAATAACCTATTTAAGACAAAGGTTGACCTAATTGAGAGGTTAGACACCCATTATACGGATAGGAATTTCTGGAATCAAGTGTTTACCATTGTGTTGTGTGTATTTGCAGAGATTTTTTAGTAACAGTGAATACTAAATGTATTAGTTCTTACATTGTAACTCATGCATGTTTTAATGTAGTTTTTTTCCTAATTATATGTGGAATTATTTAGGATTTTTATGAGTTTTGAAGTTATTTTTGTAAATACTTTGGTTTCTTCACTGTCACTGGTCTTAACTAGGCAGTTTCTAAAGATGGGGTTCTAGCTCATTTTCCCACCATGCATTCTATACAACCCTTTGGGAATAGTGACTAGAGTCCATGTGTGTAAATATGGAAAGATTTGGGGCCCTAAAATGTAGAGGAAATATTTTTAGAGTCTTTCCCTAGGCGAGCCAGAGGTGAGCTTGGCGAGGGAAGACCACAGTGAAAAGGAGATAACTTACAGAGGTGGATAGATAATGAAAAAATTCCTTTTGGAATAGGAAGATAGGAGTCTTTTTGTGACATGGTGAAGAGGGAGAAACCTCACCAATCCATTTAATATGAGGAAACTTATGAAGTTGCAGAGGAGCCAAGAAAACCCTAAAAGCTCCTAAAATCACTCATTTTGAGTTAGGGCACTGTATGACCAATGGTGAACCCAAGACCCCAAAAATCCTTGAGGGTTAGGAATATGAACCAATAATCCCAAGAAAAGATTCAAGGTTTCTTTGGAAGGATTGAGAGTAAATCCTTGATTTCTTGGGGAAGGAGACCTAATTGGGCTAGTAGCCCTTTAGGCCTAATTTGTGAAGTTTGGTGAGATCAAATTGGTTGTGAAGCTAGATGGGACTCCTAACACCCATAGTTAGTTTCATTGAAGTCTTTAAAGACACCTCCACACCTCTAAAAGTCTATTTCTAGCAATTTGGAGGTTAGAAGCCTTTAAGGTGGTTTTAAGGGCTAAGGCTAGGATGCTTCTTATTTGGATTTGATAGAGTAAACTTTCATGATAGTTGGGTTGGCAAGTGAGGCCAGGGGATCTAAAAAAATAAAATATGCTAGAGGTCATGGGTGGTGTAGAATAGACACCTTATAAGTCTTGTGAGAAGAACATAGCATGAATCAGTGAGTGATTCATCGAGCCTCCCTATCACTAAATTATGCTAAAGAATCCAACCTTAAGTCGAAGCTCAAGGTGAAAATGAAGTGTTTGAATGAATCCTTTTCCCTTTATGATTTTATCCTTATCCAAATCTCCTTCCAAAAATAGGTGTCTCTAAGAGTAGAGAGTGGGTGAACAACCCTCACTTTCTTCCCAAATCCCCCTAAAAAGGCTTTATTCTAAGAATATCTAATTTCTACATTAATGAGGAAGCCTCTAGAGTATTCCCTTCTCCTTCCAAGTCAAGATACTCATAAGTGGAGTTTAAGACTCACATGGGAAGGATAAGATACTTTGCGTAAATTCTTCAATTTCTCTAATTTTCACCACTTTGAAGAGGGGATATTTTAGGGGTGTCATAAATGCGTTCAAGGGAACTTAATGGGTTAAAAATGACCCCTAACCCCTAAGGTACCAAGTATGGTGGTTAAAAATAACCCTAACTACCTTCTGGAAGCCTATTTGGCTCTTCTAAACTCCACTTGAAGTTAACCTACAAAATTCAACTCCCTTGACCCAATCTAATCTTCCTAAACCTTACGGTAAGCATGGGTACTACACTAGGTAACCTCTAGGTCATGACTAGGTCTACTCTAGTTAGATTTACTAGCCATAGAAACTCACTGGGACATAGGTATCAAGTGAAACCACATAATTTACATTGGGCATGACTCATTTAAATATTTATAAAACTAATTTAAATAAAACCATGCATTATAATTTTATGAATAAAATACATTACAACAAGGTCCATGTCTCTTCATAGATAGGACCTTAGCATTACAGTGAATACACATAGCTTCATTTTTGAAACCCCATTTTAGTACCATGGTCAACTTCCTACACACTCATTTCACATATCAGTAGGTCCAATAAATCCATATGTAACATAATAAAATACATAATGTAACACATACACCACTTACATCTGCATTCAATGACTCAATGATAAATTAAACAATATCTATATCTAGTTCATACTCATAAACTTAATTCTTAATAATTCTAAATCCTGATATATCCTAACATGTATATCCATCACAATGCATCATTAAACTTAACCATGTAGATAAACTGCATAACTAATCATAGGGTATCACCTGAATAGGTTAACATCAAATCACATTGTATAATAACATATTTTGAGATCTTACTGATGCATGAGCATCTTGGGTGTAAGAGCAATCTTGCATTGCCCAAAAATATTTCTAGTTTCTTTTCAATACGGGTTATCTTGTACAGAGCTTCTATTTTTGGAAATTTACTTTGTTTAGTAAGTTTTTCATTTTAGCTTAGAATGGTCTATTTTCTTCCCTGGAGGTTCACTTTGGTCATATCAGCCTACCAGTAAAGTTCTATTGCCAGATCAAGTCTAGTTTTGAAGATATTGAAAATTTTTGGTACTCGCAGCATGGTACAAAGACTTTGAACTTAGTTTTGAAGGCTTTAGAGGCTCTGAACAGGGTCAAAACTTTGGATGGTTGGAGATTACTTAGGTTAAGCATTATAGAGCACTTTGTGCCCTTTTAGAAATGGGGTCATAATATCCAATCAGGTCAATGAGAGATGACTTTGGTCTCCGGAAGTTGCACTACCTAAAATAGAAGAAAACAAATTTCCTTCAAAATTTATTTTTGAGTTCTGAAGTTGTTTGAGCTGAATCTATTGTAATAAAATGAAAATAAAATAATTCTAGGGTTTGTTTGCCTTAATGGCTAAATTTATAGAACCTTCCTGGGTAGTGGAGAATTACCTATATAAGGAAGGCCCATAGTGTTTTCTAGGTCAGTTCTGGGTAATGATTTGAGGCTTATCTTACAAAATATTGTAAGGAAGACACCCATGTGGCTTTGCATATTTTAGTTCTAAAATTTGTAATTCCACACTTGTGGAGATAATAAGAAGCCCATTTTCTATTCTTGAAAATTATTTTTGTGTCTCTATTTTGGTTATGTGTTTTTGGTATTAAGGGGATCACCCTTCATCAAGTAGTATCAGAGAAGGAGTTCCTGAGTGTGTAGATGGATCATCGACTGGGAGGAAGTTTTCACTAGGAATGTGGTTAATATTTCAACGATAGCATGAAAATGCCTCCACGAAGGGAACACAGTAGAAGAGCAGGAGGTGTGTCACCTGAGGTTAGAGCCCTCTAGAGACAAGTGAAATAATTGCAAGAAGATATTCATAGAGGCATGAATCTTGTCATAAGAGAGGAAAGTGAGGATGAAGGTGAAGATGAAGGAAATTTTGATCAGGAAGGAGAAGGCAAAATTTTGAATCAAGAGGAAGAAAGGCTTTTTCGGGCCATTTCCAAGATTGGGAAAAGACCTAAGATTGAGGTTCCCACATTTTTAGGAAATCTTAACCTAGAAGAATTGATCAACTAAATCAATGAATTCAATAAATATTTTGAGTATGAAGATATTGAGTATCCTCATAGGGTCAATTTTATGAAGGCCAGAATGAAGGTTCATGTGAAGATCTAGTGGGAGGAGATACAAATGGAGCAAAATAGAAGAGGAAAGGAGAAAATCATAAGATGGGATCAGATTGTAGATAAGTTTAAGAGACAATTCATTCTAGTTGATTATGAGATTTATCTACTAAAGGAAATGAAAAGTTTAAAGCAAGCAGGGAGATTTGTCCAGGAGTATACGAAGGAGTTCTATCTATTTCTCATCAGAATAAGCCATGCAGAAGCTGATAAGAAGAAAGTTGCCCATTACCATAATGGGTTGAGGCTGAGCATTCAAGAGGAGTTGAATTTGTTTTGAATGAATAGTATTGAAGAGGTATACTATTTTTCCCTAAAAGTAGAGGAAAAGTTGAACAAGAAGTTTGAGAGAAGACAAAGAAGAAGAGATCATGGTGCAAGATCCAATTAATAGTATTACGGAGGCTGAAATGAAGATCATAAAAAGAAGGATGAGGTGCAAGTGTGAGGATAAGTGTTGTGATGTGATTATTGATAGTGGAAGAACTGACAATTCAGTGTCAAAAGAGATGGTCACAAAGTTAAAGCTCAAGAGGTAGAAACACCCACACCCATACTAGATTTTCTAGGTGCAGGATGACTACAAGGTCATGGTCAATGGTGAATTTTTTAAAGTTAGTGTATCAATAATTTTTAGTTTTAGAAGAAGGTCTAAATATGGACCAATAGAAAGTGAAGACTATCCTTGAATGGCCTACTCCAAGGAGTAATATTGATGTAAGATCTTTTCATGGTTTGGATAGCATTTAAAAAAAGTTTATTAGTAGTTTTAGCAGTGTTTGTGGACCATTAACTAAAACAATGAGAGGGGATAGGAAAGAGTATAAGTGGAATACATGGGTAGATAAGAGTTTTAAAATATTAAAAAAAAAGTTACAGAACATCTTGTTTTAGCACTTCCATATTTTAATGACACAAGGGTGGATGGGGATGAGCGGCCAAAGGCACACCCTAACTAGATCCACCTTGCAGAGATCATACTCAGAAGCAAAAAAACACAAGAGAGAGAGAGAGAGAGAGAGAATATAGATGACTTTCATATATTTATTCCAATTGGTTCATACATGTTGGGCTGTAAGGCCTTCTCAGTTTTGGCCAGATATTACAATTCAAGTATATAAGTCCTCCAACATGTGAGGATCTAAAACAATCTTCAAACTTATAGCTTCTATCTTCTAACCAAAAAATGACTCCCTAAAGTACAATCAAATATTACATTATATACAAGAGGCTACCAAAAAATTCGGCCTTCAGATCCACCATCAACAGAAGGAACGACTAGATCTAGGTCCACACAATTCCCAATGATATATACTAGCATTAAATTCATGACCATAATTAATTTTAAGAGTCGGCCTCAATAGAAAACTAAAATAAAAAAAATCTGTAAGCAAGGATAACTGAGTGCCAGACAAGCATCACTGAGCACCAGAGAGATAACTGACCAACCCAGTAAATAAAGGAAACTGAGCAACTACCAAGCCAACTCGGTCAAAGAAGGAACTGAGCAACACAAGAAAACACAAACATGTTTTTGGTGACACATGATTTCCAAGGACCCAAGATGCTCCTGCATCAAACACCTATGGTTATTTGAAATGATTCTCTGAATCATGAAGCAGGTACGATCTTAGCTAAATCCAACTTAGATTGTGAAATCCATGAACTATCTTCAATCGGTCTATTCTTCCACTTTACCAGATATTGCATAGACTATTTTCCTCTTGTACTTCTACCAATTCTTTGTTCCAAAATGTGCTCAACTTCTATCTATTTTTTAGGATAATCATTCGGTACTATCATTTCTTCATCTGACTCATGATACTCATATAAATTAGCAATGTTGAATATAGGTGATATATCCATGTCATCGGGTAACTCAATCTCATAAGCATTTCCACTGTCAAATCTCTTAAAAATCTTGCAAGGACCAAACTTCTTCATTTTCAGCTTCCCATATGTTCCAACAGGAAATATTCCTTTCTTCAAATGAACCATTACTTCATCACCGACTGCAAAAGTCTTATGTCTTCTAGATCTATCAGCTCTATCTTTGTATTTTTGATTAATTTTCTCCAACTTATGTTTCACATCTTCATGCAATGTCCTCATGTACTCAACAAACTTTACTCCTTTAGAACTTCTCTTTTCTTCATCAACAATATCCCTCAAATCTGATATACCTCTCAGTTGTATTCCATTTACAATCTCAAAAGGTGTTTTTCCAGTACTCCTATTCACTGAATTATTGTAAGAAAACTTTCCTTGTGCCAACACAAAATCCCAATTACTCGATGTGTCTCCAACTAAACATCTCAAAAGATTACCCAAGCTTCTATTCACAACTTATGTCCATCCATTGGTCTGAGGGTGAAATGTAGAATTATATTTCAACTCAGTGCCAAACTTTCTCCAAAGGGTCTTCCAAAAGTATCCAACAAATTTAATGTCTCAGTCAGAGATGATACTCCTCAGTAATCCATGCAATCTAATAATTTCCTTAAAGAAAAGATCTATTATATGTACTGTATCTGATTTCTTTCTACAAGGCATAAAATGTGCCATTTTAGAAAATCTATCCACAACAACAAATATAGAATCGTTACCTCTTACTATCTTCGGTAAGCCAAGAAAAAAATGCATACTGATATCAATCCAAGGTTTGTCATGAACATACATCGGTGTATACAATCTAGTATTCTGACTTGCTCCTTTTGCAACTTGACAAATTCCATAACTTTTCACAAATTTATGAACATTTTTATACAACTATGGACAAAATTATTTCTCCTTAAGAAAATTCAATGTCTTGTCAACACTGAAATGGCCAGCCAAACCACTACTATGTTTCTCCTTTATCATCGAATTAGTTCTCATTGATCCTCTTGATATACACAAGTGAATACCTTTAAATAACATACCTCCTTGAATGAAATATTCTTCTCATTTAGTACTCAGTTGATCTTGAATAGGTGCTCTGCACTTTCTCCATGACTCAGAAAAATTAGGATCAAATTCATATGAATCTCTCATGTCATCAAAATGAAGAACTTCAATTTTCATCTCGATCATCAAAGATCTTCTTCTAGTCAATGCATCTGCAACTTAGTTAGTGACTCCACTCTTATGCTTTATCACAAATGTATAACTCTGCAAATACTCAATCTATTTCATATGTCTTTGATTCAACTTATTTTGACTACCCAAATACTATAAAGTTTTATGATCGGTATACAATACAAATTCACTGAGTATCAAATAATTTCTCCATTTCTTCAGTGCTTGAAGAATAGCATAGAATTCTTGATCATACACAAAATATTTTCTTTTTGCATTATTCAACTTTTCACTAAAGAAAGCAACAGGTTTACCTTCTTGACTCAACACAACTCCTATTACACTACCACCTGCATCACATTCCACTTGAAATACCTTATTGAAATCAGGCAATGCTAACACATGCAATTCAACAACCTTCTACTTCAGGGTCTCAAAACTTTTATCAGTTCCATGTGTCCACTTGAATTCGCTTTTATCTCCTCTCATAGTCTCAGTCATAGCATTACAAATTGAACTAAAATTCCTAATAAACTTTTGGTAAAAGCTTTCCAAACCATGAAACTATCTTACCTCACTAGAATTCTTAGGTGTAGGCCAATTCAAAATAGCTTCAACCTTTTCAGGATCCATCTTCAAACCATCAACTAAAATCACAAATCCCAAATAAACAATCTCCTCTTTCATGAATGAACACTTTTTCAGATTATCAACAACTTTTGTTCTTTCAACCTTTGCAACACTTGTTTAACATGCAACAAATGTTCTTCTTTGGTCTTACTGAATATCATAATATCATCTAGGTATACAGTCACAAATTTACCTAAGAATTTCTTCAAAAATTCATTCATCAACCTCATAAAAGTACTTGGTGCATTAGTTAAACCAAATGGCATAACCAACCACTCATACAAACCTTCTTTTGTCTTAAAACCAGTCTTCCACTCATCACCTTCTTTGATTTTGATATGATGATACCCACTTTTCAAATCAATTTTGGTAAAATACTTTTCTCTAGTCAAACTATCCATTATATCATCCATTCTCGGTATAGGAAACCTATATTTCATTGTTATCTTGTAGATTTCTCTGGAATCAGTACACATTTGCCATTCTCCATTCTTCTTAGGTGCCAATACAATAGGTACTGCACAAGGACTTAAACTTTCTTGGATCAAATTTTTCTGCAACAATTCCTTAATCTGTTGGTTCAATTCATGATTCTCGGTAGGTGTTGTTGGGACTAAAAAATGCAACATGGGTTTTGACTACCATGTTAAAATTTTACAGTGTGAAGCCATTCAAATGCTTTTCATGCATATGTACCCGGCTGTCATTTTGAAGCCTATGAGATGTTCCAGGTGTTTAACACACTCCATTTAGTGTATGCATGCACTCTTTGATGTTATTTTATCATCCTGAATCATTTGGTGAAGTCCCATTTTGAGCATGTGTCAATTTGCAAAATTCTGCCCAAGTATCAAACAGTGTACAGTAGCCCGGTTTGCATTTGAATATCTTTTGTCTTGTGATTGGTCATGACATGCCGGTTGTGGAATTTTATTGGAGGCATGGGAGTGAGTCATCCTACTAATTTTTAGCCTCACATGTTCCCGTTTGACCTATTTTCCAGTGTCATTCCGTTTGCAATTTCTTAAAATTCTCTGAATGTGCATTGTCCAGTTTTATAAGTGCCCTACTTTGTGGCTTTGTATTTTGTGCCCTATTCAAGGTATAACATAATTGAATGTGGTTCCATATTTTAGACCTGGAAGACTAAGGTCTTGATGATTTTGAGGTCCTTGCCAATCCATGTGACCACTTTTCCAGGCCATTTCCAAATCAGATTTCTATGATTTTCACTGTTTTACATTCTGAACATATTTGACAGGATGGCTTTGACAATTTATTGTGATCGGCATTTCGAGTTTTTGGGGAAGCTATTCATGGATTCATATTCCCCGTATGAAGGTGTTTCAGTGTCCAGGATGTCGGGTCTTGAAAGTTTTAGTTGGTCAGTTTTAAAAGCCAGTTCCAGAGTTGACTTGTGTGACTTTGGCAGTGCAGACAAAATTTGTTTATAAGTGGCCCTATTTGATCTTTACTATATTCTGACTCATATCTTTAAGGGAAATCTCCTTTGGTAAGTATGATAACATGTTAGATGTGACCATGTGCTCCAGATGGCGTGTTCCTGTCAGACCATTCAGTTAGTTTTTGAAAGTGCTTCCGAAGGTTGGCAGATGTTGATTGATGACTTTGCAAAGTTTGAAAAAGTGAGCAGTATGTTTGAATTTTTGATACATCGTGGTCACACTTCATCAGAGGTGAATGATGCTTCCACATTAAAACATGAAATGCTAAAAGATGGATGTGCCCCTGGCATTGTTGCTTACAATATTCTTATTTTTGAAGATTTTCCATATTAGGGATTCACAAGAAGCAACATTTTACTGAGGGAAATGGGAGCTAGAGGAACATCTGTTTGAAGTATTTTTTTTAAAATGGGAGGAGGCAGCGCACTATATAAGACTTTATTTGAGGTTTGTAGAAAATTGAAGTTTGTGTAAGTAGTGGCATGTCTGAAAGGGCAATACATTAATATGATCCAGCTAGCACATCAAGAGCCAACCAATCATATGGAAGGGAGGCTTGCTTTCTCTTCAGCAAAAGATAATGAATAAATTACAGGCTGCCAACACACTTGATGGTATGAGCCAACACCAAATATGTGGATAGCTAGCGCCAAATGTGAGAGGAGCCAGTATAAGTATGATTGCCATACGTTTGTGGAGGAGATGCTGCCAATATTCACCTATTAAATGGGGACATGTGTGTTGTTATGACATACAAAACAAATTGCAAATGCTAGTGCCTCACACAAATACCAATAAAGGCTGTTAGCATGCAGCGAATGAAGGGGGCCTAATATTTTGTTGATGCTTCACGTAGGATGGAAGAAGCATTTCACGCAATAGGACTGATATCTATATTCGTTCATCCCTCCAGAGTGCATGTGCTAAGAAGGTAGGATAGGTACATACAAGGAATACACTTTTTAAAGGACGGGAAGTACCAAATCCAGATCTTTTGATAATGCCATGAGATACTTGGGAACTTGCAAGGAAAGAGAAGGACACTTTTAGCCCAGTGTTAAAGATGTGGAACCCCTTTCCATTAGGCATTTCTGTTGTTACTTTTCATTCTTACTATGGAAGAGGCCTGAAAAGGTACCTATCAGGTATTCCAACATTGACATTTGAGGCTACTCAAGTATTGCTTTCTGCAGAAAGTTTGGAGAAGGAACTAGTCCAAATTGTTGTCGAAGACTCAGTGGATTGAGAAGATGATGGAAAAGGGGTCATATAGGAAATGTCACCTTATGACGCTAATTCCACCTTAGCAGACTTAACTAAAATATGGTTCAAAGAGAGACTACCTTGTGCAAGAGGGGCAAGGGGTTTCTAGTCACCAAAGGGGGGCTCATACGCAAATTGTAAAGAGGGCATTTGAGGGGCCTGTGTAAGGCTGTTAAGGAAAATTGATTGTGTGATGGTTGTAGGGACATGCTTCCTTGATATTCTCACACCATAAATTGGAGGAAGCTTATGAAATGAAAGGGAGGCTGCTGGCATGTCACAAATGCTAGTGCAAGACAATGAAATGGCCAATGTACGGGGCCAGTATATAAAGAAGTTTGCAGACAACTTTGGCCCACACGGTTTTTAGAGGGCTCTCACACAATAATGAAAGCCTGCTATGATTTAGAGGCTTCACGCATTTGAGGAATGGGTGCTAGTCTTTGTGTAGTGCTCAGCGTAGGCTTTGGGAGCAGGCCAACCATGTTGGGGGCTTAAATTAACATGTAATGGAGAGGGCTCATGCAAAAGGCAATGGCAAGCAATGGGTGCATTAATTTGTAGTAGGCCAGACTCGCCATAACTTTAATGTGTGTTCTGTAGATTATCCAACATGCAGTAGGAAATGAGTTTTTATAGTATTTATCTATCCCAACACTCCAATGCTTAGTAAAGAAAGAACCATGGAGGCTCTTGGTGCACCCCCTCGGTTGGTGGTTTCTTTGCATGGTGGGACCCCAATATTTTGAATGAAAATGTGAACAGGTCTTTAAAACATGAAAAACATATATCCCACATTGGTGCCGAAACAGGTTTGTGAGGTAAATATATACAATAAGACAAACATATGAGGTAGATCAAATGGAGGAGGCTCTGCTCATGCAAGCCTGTGCGGCCACCTCAGTTTTCATGCTGGTGCACCCAGAAAAAAAAGTTTTGCAGAGAACTGACGATGACCCAGGTGGACACGTGTCATATGGTTGCATGATTATGGAATGTAGCTGGCGGTTAGGAAAAAATTTGGTGACTTGGAGATGTAGTTATTCGCTAGGCCAGAACGGTCATAGTTAGCATTCAGAGAACTAGAGAGTATGTAGTCGCTGGTTCTCCTAATCCTTGGCGGTTTGCATGAAACATTTGGAGAATTAGAGAATGGGCTCAGTCGCCCATTCTCCAGATCTAACCCACGGTTAAGGTCCAATTCGGAGAATTAGAGAATAGACTATTTCGCTAGTTCTCTAGAAGTAACTGTGGTTAGGGGACATCATTCTGAGACTTGGAGAATGCATGTAGTCGCAGATTCTCAAAATGGGGTGGTCAACCTGAGGTTTATCCAAGCACCCAATCAGATGTTGACAAGTGGCACTTCCTAGTCCCTTATGCAGAATGTTATGAAAATGATAAAAAATGCAAATTTTAAATGAATTTGAGAAAATGACATAGTCTGAACTA
Organism: Chamaecyparis obtusa; assembly: GCA_027943335.1. Taxonomy (NCBI): domain Eukaryota; kingdom Viridiplantae; phylum Streptophyta; class Pinopsida; order Cupressales; family Cupressaceae; genus Chamaecyparis; species Chamaecyparis obtusa. The sequence goes on from BSBK01000703.1 coordinate 3,485,865, forward strand.
TAGGATGAAAAATTCAAAAATTTAAAATAAGGAGCTGCTCACGGAAATACATCCTAGGAATCCATTTTTTTTGGCCAAACATATGAGTGTTATATATCACCGGAAAGGTCTCGAAATGAGGAATCTGATGGAGGAGTTTATTTCTAGTTTCAGCGAAGTGGATGAGAGCAATTTGGGTTCAAATTCCAAGAATCAGAATCAGGATCAATTTGTTGAAGACATGATTGCAGGAATAAGATCATTTTTGAGAATTAGTTGCAGGTCAGGGTTGGAAGACCTGGAGATATTTTTGATGCCAAATATAGATAGCTGTCAGTTGGTTTTCAATTGACCCATATTTGCTATATCTCAAGTTTTCTTCTCATTTTTAAAGTATGTTGAAATTTATGCCACAAGGAAGCTTCCAGGCTTTTGATCTTATTTTATATGTTTCTTTGTTTTGCGAATGTACAATTACAAATAAATTTTAATGAAAATGATGGAATCCCTATTCAGTTCTTGTTTGATGTCTTTGTATGCATGATCTTAATTCTTGTGTATTGATTTGTAAGGCATGTCAGTATACCAGTTATAAGGTATCTATGGGTTTGAATTTGAGTTTCTTTCAAGGAGAGAGTAAGTCTTGATTTCAAATTCTGAGAGTTATAAGTTTAAATATGAATTCGATGTTCAGGAACTGGAGTGAGAGAAGTGATTTGTAAGGCATTTCACTTGGTTTCTTTGAGTTCAAGATTAAAGTTTTCTGTGAATGTATGTTTGTATAACTCTATTGCCCAATGAACAAGGCACTGGTCCTGGTTTGCTCTGCAATTTTCATCATCAACCTTTAAAATTCAATTCATCTTTAATTGCATCTTTCAAAGTATTCATGTTTATATCTTGTGTTTCCTAAATACAAGTGTTGTTAGTGATTCTTTGAAGAAATGAATTCATGGGTTAGCCTGCCTGAGTTCAAAGCTCAAAGAGAAGGAGTTTATCCTTGTTGTCACACTGGCCATATTCCTAGTTCTTAGTAGATCATACAGGTGGGATCTTGTATAAGACTAGTTGAGTTGAACTCCCATGTTTTATAAGTCTGAGAACTATTCACTGATTTTCATATCTACATAAAAGGTTTAGTGAGTAAGTGTTTATGTATATAGATTTAGTATGTTTTAGGTATACTCGCTTGAGTGTGTGGAACTCGAAGTAGAAGGAGGATCAAATTCTCATCAATTAGTCTTTTCTTGCCCCTCAATTTGCATGAACAAGTAGATTTTTGTTACTGGACAAAGATCCCCGGGTCTAGTTTTCATATTTCTCTTTTAGAGTTGAGGGATACAAGAAAAATCACTAATAAAATTGGCGACTCTACTGGGGAGTGCCATTGTATAGAGTCAACTTCTTTTAAATTTTTTTATATTATCTCACTAAATGTGAGTGGTGACTCTGATTTTCTATTTGATCAGTGTTTTGTAAGATGAAATTGTAATGTATTTTGTGATCTTGACAAACAGTATTACCCTGTGAAGTGTGTTATGTTTGCTAGTTTTGAAAGAAGGTTTAGATCTGAGATAAAATTTCTCAGCTGACTCAGAATTTGTGCTCTGAAAAGAGGTGGTGACTCTATGAAGTTTTGAAAGGTGATATGAGGAAGGCTTCAGATCATTATTTTACACCAGCAACAACACTTCCAGGTAATCTTTTATCAAAGTATAAAATCAGTCCCTAATAGGTGAATCAATCGCTAAAGAAAAGGAAAATTTGTTTGAAAGTTCATGCAATATTTTTGAATAGAAGATCCAGTTGCTAAAGTGTATCAGACATATGATGTTAAATGAAGTCACTGGTTACATGAAGTTGGATAGAAACATTGTCATGAGAGTAAGCTTTGTTGTTTTGTCAGTGTGTTAGAATGGAGTTTCCAGTTGTTGTGAGTCAAGATGCTTGTAGATCTAAAAAAATTTAGTCAAATTTAGAGAGTAACAATAATGAACTTCTTTGGATAAATAAAAAAATTCAGCATAATTGTATACTGATGTTGAGATGTGCAATAGGAGAAAGAAATGAAGAGTCCACATTGTCTTATTACAAGAAGTTTCTTATTGCATGTAGTGAGCTTCCTATGGGTTTAGATTTTCATGACTCTCAGTATGCTAAGATGTTCCTAGAACTTTCTATGCCTGAATCGGTCAGTTGGACTACATCCTCAAAAGATGAAGCACTAGAAAATCTTAAGGAATGGATAGACTCTTTTACAAATGTAGAATTCAATGATGCTGAGTCTAGTTCATTTGAGGATGCCGAGTCTTGTGATGGTTATAGTGTTGGTTATTGTGCTAATGACAAGGTTTATGAGTGTCAAGGAGTGGAAGATGATTTTTCAGTTAATAATAATTTCCTTGAGCTTGTAGATTTCCCCATTTCTTAGCATGATGCTAATTTTTCCTTGTTTTAGCTTCATGGTGTTTTTTGTGAACATGAAGAACATGGTTATAATGCAGATGATAGTTCCTACAGTGGTTACTTGACACAAGGTAATCAAAGACAAGTAAATTCAATCCCTGTTTCAGATGAAGAAGAGATTTGCAGCATCAGTAGTGAGAATGAAGAGATGAAATGTAATGTTCAGTGCTTGCTAAGTTGTGAGCAGATTTCAAGTCTCTTGGATGCTGATTTTCAGAGGTAGGGTACTAAGTTTGTTTCCAGAATTCCATGCCTAGTAAATATAAGTTTTGATGAAAGTGATTCGAACAATGGAATGATGAGTGAAACACGTCTTGATGTCTTTTCTCCTATTTTAAGTTAGCAAGATTCAAGTGCATTTCATTGTGATAATGTTGATAATGTCATTTTTTATCAATACAATGATGAGTGTGCTAGTGAGTGTTTATATTTGCATGAGCTTGATGACTATGGTTCCGGTTTACATTTTGATGCTGAAGAATATGGTAGATCTGAAAGTGTATTCTCAGATTTTCTAATGCCTAATGAGTTACTCACTGACAGAGCTTGTTCCTTTCCAAATGATGCTGATGTGGTTTGTGATCTGCAAGATGTCTTCGGTCCTGTGCAATCAAATTTTTGTTTTGAGAAGCTTTATGTTAGTTTTCAAAGTGATGAGATGGAAGTGTTTTATTCTTTCTTGCAAACTAATGATCAGAGTGTTACTGTTCCCAGATGTGATGCTGAGTTGCAATGTTGTCTTTTTCAACATGGCAGTGACAATGAAGAATGTGATGCTTTGACATTACAAATTGATCAGTACTCATGGCATCTTGATGGCTCTCCTTTTCCAGATAATGGTGAGTTTAATGATCAAGTTTTCTATGACATGCTGAAGATGAATTATGATGTTTCTAACCGGCTGGATGAAACATATGATCTCAGTTTGCCTCCATTGTATGAACATGAGAATTATTTATTTGATCAGGGTAAGGAATGATTTTAGTTTGATGGATTTGGGCCTTTGTAAATAGTGTGTTTGTATAGTTGTTTTCTTTCCTTTCAGTTGTGTGTCGTCTTTGCTTTCAATAAAAGGATTCCCAGTTTGAGAAGAGAGAGAAGGAAAAAGAGAAAAGTCTGATTTCAAGTTTGGGTGGTCTGCTTAACCACAATATTTTGAGGTCCTTTCCATGCCCGCATGGGATATGCATCCACAGATAGAGCCACTTTTGGTACTAAAAAATGCAACATGGGTTTTGACTACCATGTTAAAAGTTTACAGTGTGAAGCCTTCAAATGCTTTTCATGCATATGTACCCGGCTGTCATTTTGAAGCCTATGAGATGTTCTAGGTGTTGAACACACTCCATTTAGTGTATTCATACATTCTTTGATGTTATTTTATCATCCGGAATCATTCGGTGAAGTCCCATTTTGAGCATGTGTCAATTTGCACAATTCTGCCCAAGTGTCAAACAGTGTATAGTAGCCCAGTTTGCATTTGAATATCTTTTGTCCTATGATTGGTCATGACATGCCAGTTGTGGAATTTTATTGTAGGCATAGGAGTGAGTCATCCTACCAATTTTAAGCCTCCCATGTGCCCGTTTGATCTATTTGTCAGTATCATTCTGTTTGCAATTTGTTAAAATTCTCTGAATGTGCACTGTCCAGTTTTATAAGTGCCCTACTTTGTGGCTTTGTATTTTGTGCCCTGTTCGAGGTCTGGAATAATTGAATGTTGTTCCATATTTTAGACCTAGAAGAATAAATTCTTGATGAATTTGAGGTCCTTGCCAATCCATGTGACCACTTTTCTAGGCCATTTCCAAATCAGATTTCTATGATTTCCAATGTTTTACATTCTGAACATATTTGACAGGCTGGCTTTGACAATTTATTGTGATCGGCATTTCAACTTTCTGGGGAAGCTAGTCATGGATTCATATTCCCCGTATGAAGGTGTTTCAGTGTCCAGGATGTTGGGTGTTGAAAGTTTCATTTGGTTAGTTTTAAAAACCAGTTCTAGAGTTGACTTGTGTAACTTTGGTAGTGCGGATAAAATTTGTTTCTAAGTGGCCCCGTTTGATCTTTAGTATCTTCTAACTCATATCTTTTTGGGAAATCTCCTTTGGCAAGTGTGATAACATGTTAGAGGTGATCATGTGCTCTAGATGGTGTGTTCTTGTCAGACTATTCAGTCAGTTTTTGAAAGCGCTTCCGGAGGCTAGCAGATGTTGATTGATGACATTGCAAAGTTTGAAAAAGTGAGTAGTATGTTTCAATTTTTGATACATCATGGTCACACTTCATCAGAGGCAAATGATGCTTCCACATTAAAACATGAAATGCTAAAAGATGGATGTGCCCCTGGCATTGTTTCTTACAATATTCTTAGTTTTGAAAATTTTCCATATTGGGGAGTCACAAGAAGCAACATTTTACTGAGGGAAATGGGAGCTAGAGGAACATTTGTTTGAAGTATTTTTTTTAAAATGGGAGGAGGCCGCGCACTATATAAGACTTTATTTGAGGTTTGTAGCAAATTGAAGTTTGTGTAAGTAGTGGAATGTCTGAAAGGGAAATACATTAATATGATCCAGCTAGCACATCAAGAGCCAACCAATCATATGGAAGGGATGCTTGCTTTCTCCTCAGCCCAAGATAATGAATAAATTAGAGGCTACCAACGCACTTGATGGTATGAGCCAGCACCAAATATGTGTATAGCTAGCGCCAAATGTGAGAGCAGCCAATATAAGTATGATTGCCATATGTTTGTGGAGGAGATGTTGCCAATATTCACCTATTAAATGGGGAGATGTGTGTTGTTATGACATATAAAAAAAATTGCAAATGCCAGTGCCTCACACAAATACTAGTAAAGGCATTTAGTATGCAGCGAATGAAGGGGGCCTAATATTTTGTTGATGCTTCACATAGGATGGAAGTAGCATTTCATGCAATAGGATTGATATCTATATTTGTTTATCCCTCCAGAGTGCATTTTCTAAGAAGGCAGGACATGTACATGCAAGGAATACACTTTTCAAAGGATGGGGAGTACCAAATCCAGATCTTTTGATAATGGCACGAGATACTTGGGAACTTGTGAGGAAAGAGAAGGATACTTTTATCCCAGTGTCAAAGATGTGGCACCCCTTTCCATTAGGCATTGCTACTGTTACTTTTCATTCTTGCTATGGAAGAGGCCTGAAATAGTACCTATCAAGTATTCCAACATATACACCTGAGGCTATTCAAGTATTGCTTTCTGTAGAAAGTTTGGAGAAGGAACTAGTCCAAATTGTTGTCAAAGACTCAATGGATTGAGAAGATGGTGGAAAAGGGGTCATACAAGAAATGTCACCTTATGAGGATAATTCCACCTTAGCAAACTTAACTAAAATATGGTTCAAAGAGAGACTGCCATGCGCAAGAGGGGCAAGGGGTTTCTAGTCACCAAAGGGGGGCTCATATGCAAATTGTAAAGAGGGCTTTTGAGAGGCCTGTGTAAGGTTGTTAAGGAAAATTGATTGTGTGTTGGTTGCAGGCACATGCTTCCTTAATATTCTCACACCATAAATTGGAGGAAGGCTACAAAATGAAAGGGAGGTTGCTGGCATGTCACAAATGCCAGTGCAAGACAATGAAATGGCCAGCGTAAGGGGCCGGTATATAAAGGAGGTTGCAGACTACTTTGGCCCATGTGGTTTTTAGAGGGCTCTCACGCAATAATGAAAGCCAACTAAGATTTAGAGGCTTCGCGCATTTGAGGAATAGGTGCTAGTCTTTGTGTAGGGCTCAGCGTAGACTTTGGGAGTAGGCCAACCACGTTGGAGGCTTACATTAACAAGTAATGGAGAGGGCTCATTCAAAAGGCAATGACAAGAAATGGGTGTGTTAATTTGTAACAGGCCGGACTCACCATAACTTTAATGTGTTCTCTGTAGATTATCCCACATGCAGTAGGCAATGAGTTTTTATAGTATTTATGTATCTCGGCACTCCAATGCTTAGTAAAGAAAGAACCATGGAGGCTCTTGGTGGGCCCGCTCAGTTGGTGGTTTTTGTGCATGGTGGGACCCCCATATTTTGAATGAAAAGGTGAACAGGTCTTTAAAACATGAAAAACATATATCCCACATTGGTGCCAAAATAGGTCTGTGAGGTACATATATACAATAAGACAAACATATGAGGTAGATGAAATGGAGGAGGCTCTACTCACGCAAGCATGTGCAGCCACCTCGATTTCCATACCAGTGTACCCAGAAAAAGAAGTTTTGCAAAGCATTGACAATGACCCAGGTTAACACATGTCATATGGTCACGTGATTGCAGAATGTAGCTAGTAGGCAAAAATTTGGTGACTTGGAGATGTGGTTAGTCGCTAGGTCGCGGTGGTCATAGTTAGCATTCAGAGAACTAGAGAGTATGTAGTCGCTAGTTCTCCTAATCCTTGGCGGTTTGCATGAGACATTTGGAGAATTGGAGAATTGTCTCAGTCACCCATTCTCCAGATCTAACCCATGGTTAAGATCCAATTCAGAGAATTAGAGAATAAACTATTTTTCCAGTTCTCCAGAAGTAACTGTGGTTAGAGACATCATTCTGACACTTGGAGAATGCATGTAGTCACGGATTCTCCAAATGGGGTGGTCAACCTGAGGTTTGTCCGAGCAACCAATTAGATGTTGACAAGTGGCACTTCCTGGTCCCTTGTGTAGAATGATATGAAAATGATAAAAAATGTGTATTTTAAATGAATTTGAGAAAATGACATAGTCTGAACTATAGGATGAAAAATTCTAAAATTTAAAATAAGGAGCTGCTCACGGAAATACATCCTGGGAATCCATTTTTTTTGGCCAAACATATGAGTGTTATATATCATTGGAAAGGTCTCAGAACGAGGAATCTGATGGATGAGTTTTTTTCTAGTTTCAGTAAAGTGGATGAGAGCAGCTTGGGTTAAAATTCTAAGAATTAGAATCAGGATAAATTTGTTGAAGACATGATTGCAGGAATTAGATCATTTTTCAAAATTAGTTGCAGGTCAGGGTGGGAAGACCTGGAGATATTTTTGATGCCAAATATAGACAGCTGTCAGTTGGTTTTCAACTAACCCATATTTTCTATATCTCAAGTTTTCTTCTCATTTTTAAAGGATGTTGAAATATATGTTGTAGGGCAGCTTCCAAGATTTTGATCTTATTTTCTATGTTTCTTTATTTTTCAAATGTACAGTTACAGATAAATTTTAATGAAAATGATGGAATCCCTATTCAGTTCTCATTTGATGTCTTTGTATGCATGATCTTAATTCTTGTGTATTGATCTGTAAGGCATGTTAGTATACCAGTTATAAGGTATCTATGGGTTTGAATTTGAGTTTCTTTCAAGGAGAGAGTAAGTCTTGATTTCAAATTCTGAGAGTTATAAGTTCGAATATGAATTTGATGTCCAGGAACTAAAGTGAGAGAAGTGATTTGTAAGGCATTTCACTTGGTTTCTTTGAGTTTGGGATTAAGGTTTTCTGTGAATGTATGTTTGTATGACTCTGTTGCCTAATGAACAAGGCACTGGTCCTGGTTTGCTTTGCAGTTTTCATCATCAACCTTTAAAATTCAATTCATCTTTAATTTCATGTTTCAGAGTATTCATGTTTGTATCTTGTGTTTCCTAAATACAAGTGTTGTTAGTAATTATTTGAAGAAATGAATCCATGGGTTAGCCTGCCTAAGCTCAAAGCTCAAAGAGAAGGAGTTTATCCTTGTTGTCACACTGGCCATCTTCCTAGTGCTTAGTAGATCATATAGGTGGGATCCTATATAAGGCTGGTTGAGTTGAAATCCCATGTTTTATAAGTCTGAGAACTATCCACTAATTTTCATATCTACATAAAAGGTTTAGTAAGTGTTTATGTATGCAGATTTAGTATGTTTTAGGTATACCCACTTGAGTGTGTGGAACTCGAAGCAGAAGGAGGATCAAATTCTCATCAATTAGTCTTTTCTTGCCCCTCAGGTTGCATGAACAAGTAGATTTTTGTTACTGGACAAAGATCCTCGGGTCTGGTTTTCATATTTCTCTTTTAGAGTTGAGGGATACAAGAAAAATCACTAATAGAATTGGCGACTCTACTAGGGAGTGTCATTGTATAGAGTCAACTTCTTTTAAAAATTGTTATATTATCTCACTAAATGTGAGTGGTGACTCTAATTCTCTATTTGATTAGTGTTTTATAAGATGAAATTGTAATGTATTTTGTGATCTTGACAAACAGTATTACCCTGTGAAGTTGTGTTATGTTTGCTAGTTTTGAAAGAAGGTTTAGATCTGAGATAAAATTTCTCAACTGATTCAGAATTTGTCCTCTGAAAAGAGGTGGTGACTCTATGAAGTTTTGAAAGGTGATTTGAGGAAAGCCTCAGATCATTATTTTACACCAGCAACAACACTTCCAGGTAATCTTTTATCAAAGTTTAAAATCAATCCCTAAATAGGTGAATTAGTCACTAAAGAAAGGGAAATTTGTTTGAAAGTTCATGCCATATTTATGAATAGAAGATCCAATTGCTAAAGTGTATCAAAGATATGATATTAAATGAAGTCACTAGTTGCATGAAGTTGGATAGAAACATTGTCATGAGAGTAAGCTTTGTTGTTTCGTCAGTGTGTTAGAATGGAGTTTCCAGTTGTTATGAGTCAAGATGCTTCTAGATCTGAAAATTTTCAGTTAGATTTAGAGAGTAACAATAATGAACTTCATTGGATAAATAAAAGAATTTAGCATAATTGTACACTGATGTTGAGATGTGCAATAGGAGAAAGAAATGAAGAGTCCACGTTGTCTTATTACAAGAAGTTTCTTATTGGATGTAGTGAGCTTCTTGTGGGTTTAGATTTTCATGACTCTCAGTATGCTGAGATGTTCCTAGAACTTTCTATGCTTGAATTGGTCAGTTGGACTGCATCCTTAAAAGATGAATCACTATAAAATCTTAAGGAATGGATAGACTCTTTTACAAATGTAGAATTCAATGATACTGAGTCTAGTTCATTTGAGGATGCCGAGTCCTGTGATGGTTGTAGTGCTAGTTATTGTGCTAATGATGAGGTTTATGAGTTTCAAGGAGTGGAAGATGATTTTTCAATTAATAATAATTTCCTTGAGCCTGTAGATTTCCCCTTTTCTCAGCATGATGCTAATTTTTCCTTGTTTCAACTTAATGGTGTTTTGTGTGAACATGAAGAACATGGTTATAATGCAGATGATAGTTCCTGGAGTGGTTACTTCACACAAGGTAATTAGAGACAAGGAAATTCAGTCCTTGTTTCAGATGAAGAAGAGATTTGCAGCATCAGTAGTGAGAATGAAGAGATGAAATGTAATGTTCAGTGCTTGCTAAGTTGTGAGCAGATTTCAAGTCTATTGGATGCTGATTTTTAGAGGTAGGGTACTAAGTTTGTTTCCAGAATTCCATGCCCAGTAAATATAAGTTTTGATGAAAGTGATTCAGATGATGGCATGATGAGTGAAACACATCTTGATGTCTTTTCTCCTATTTTAAGTCAGCAAGATTCAAGTGCATTTCATTGTGATAATGTTGATAATGTCATTTTTTATTAATACAATGATGAGTGTGCTAGTGAGTGTTCAAATTTGCATGAGCTTGCTAACTATGGTTCTAGTTTACATTTTGATGTTGAAGAACATGGTAGATCTGAAAGTGTATTCTCAAATTTTCTAATGCCTAATGAGTTACTCACTAACGGAGCTTGTTCCTTTCCAAATGATGCCAATGTGGTTTGTGATCAGCAAGATGTCTCTAGTCTTGTGCAATAAGGTTTTTGTTTTGCGAAGCTTTATGTTAGTTTGCAAAGTGATGAGATGGAAGTGTTTTATTCTTTCTTGCAAACTAATGATCAGAGTGTTAGTGTTCCTAGCCGTGATGTTGAGTTGTAAATGTTGTCTTTTTCAACATGGCAGTGACAATGAAGAATGTGATGCTTTGACATTACAAAATGATCAGTACTCATGGCATCCTGATGGCTCTCCTTTGCCAGATAATGGTGAGTTTAATGATCAAGTTTTCTATGACATGCTGAAGATGAATTATGTTGTTTCTAACTGGCTGGATAAAACATATGATCTTAGTTTGCCTCCATTGTATGGACATGAGAATTATTTATTTGATTGGGGTAAGGACTGATTTTAGTTTGATGAATTTGGGCCTTTGTAAATAGTGTGTTTGTATAGTTTTTTTCTTTCCTTTCAGTTGTGTGTCATCTTTGCTTTCAATAAAAGGATTCCCAGTTTGAGAAGAGAGAGAAGGAAAAAGAGAAAAGTCTGATTTAAAGTTTGGGTGGTTTGCTTAACCATGAGAGTCTAAGGTCCTTGCCATGCCCACATGGGACATGCATCCAAAGATAGAGCCACTATTGGGACTAAAAAATGCAACATGGGTTTTGACTACCATGTTAAAATTTTACAGTGTGAAGCCCTTCAAATGCTTTTCATGCATATGTACCTGGCTGTCATTTTGAAGCCTATGAGATGTTCTAGATGTTCAACACACTCCATTTAGTGTATGTATGTTTTCTTTGAAGTTATTTTATCATCCGGAATCATTCGGTGAAGTCCCATTTTGAGCATGTGTCAATTTGCACAATTCTGCCTAAGTGTCAAACAGTGTACAATAGCTCGGTTTACATTTGAATATCTTTTGTCCTGTGATTGGTCATGACATGCCGGTTTTGGAATTGTATTGTAGGCATGGGAGTGAGTCATCCTACCAATTTTCATCCTCCCATGTGCCCGTTTGACCTGTTTGCCAGTATCATTCCATTTGCAATTTGTTAAAATTCTTTGAATGTGCACTGTCCAGTTTTATAAGTGCCCTACTTTGTGGCTTTATATTTTGTGCCCTGTTCAAGGTCTGGCATAATTGAATGTGGTTCCCTATTTTAGACCTGGAAGAATAAGTGCCTAATGATTTTGAGGTCCTTGCCAATCCATGTGACCACTTTTCTAGGCCATTTCCAAATCAGATTTCTATGATTTTCACTATTTTACATTCTGAACATATTTGACAAGCTGGCTTTGACAATTTATTGTGATCGACATTTTGAATTTCTAGGGAATCTAGTCATGGATTCATATTCCCTGTATGAAGGTGTTTCAGTGTCTAGGATGCTGGGTCTTGAAAGTTTCAGTTGGTCAGTTTTAAAAGCCAGTTCCAGAGCTAACTTGTGTGACTTTGGCAGTGCGGAGAAAATTTGTTTCTAAGTGGCCCTGTTTGATCTTTAGTATCTTCTGACTCATATCTTTTTGGGCAATCTCCTTTGGAAAGTATGATAACATGTTAGAGGTGATCATGTGCTTCAAAATGGTGTGTTCTTGTTAGACCGTTTAGTCAGTTTTTGAAAGCGCTTTCGGAGGCCAGCAAATGTTGATTGATGACTTTGCAAAATTTTAAAAAGTGAGTAGTATGTTTGAATTTTTGATACATCGTGGTCACACTTCATCAGAGCTGAATGATGCTTATAGATTAAAACATGAAATGCTAAAAGATGGATGTGCCCCTAGCATTGTTGCTTACAATATTCTTATTTTTGAAGATTTTCCATATTGGGGAGTCATAAGAAGCAACATTTTACTAAGGGAAATGGGAGCTAGAGTAATATTTATTTGAAGTATTTTTGTAAAAATGGGAGGAGGCAGCGCACTATATAAGACTTTATTTGAGGTTTGTAGCAAATTGAAGTTTGTGCAAGTAGTGGCATGTTTGAAAGGGCAATACATTAATATGATCTAGCTAGCACATCAAGAGCCAGCCAATCATATGGAAGGGAGGCTTGCTTTCTCCTCAGCCTAAGATAATGAATAAATTAGAGGCTTCCAGCGCACTTGATGGTATAAGCCAACACCAAATATGTGGATAGCTAGTACCAAACGTGAGAGGAGCCAATATAAGTATGATTGCCATACGTTTGTGGAGGAGATGCTACCAATATTCACCTATTAAATGGGGAGATTTGTGTTGTTATGACATAGAAAACAAATTGCAAATGTTAGTGCCTCACACAAATACCAATAAAGGCTGTTAGCATGTAGCGAATGAAGGGGGCCTGATATTTTGTTGATGCTTCATGCAAGAGGGAAGAAGCATTTCATGCAATAGGACTGTTATCTATATTTGTTCATCCCTCTAGAGTGCATTTGATAAGAAGGCATGATAGGTACATGCAAGGAATACACTTTTCAAAGGACAGGGAGTACCAAATCTAGATCTTTTGATAATGCCATGAGATACTTGGGAACTCGTGAGGAAAGAGAAGGACACTTTTATCCCAGTGTTAAAGATGTGGCACCCCTTTCCATTAGGCATTGCTGCTGTTACTTTTCATTCTTGCTATGGAAGAGGCCTGAAACTGTTAGAAAGTAAAGACCACCAAGATAACTAAGAGGGGGGGTGAATCAGTTATCTGATAATTAAACCATTTATCAACTTCAATATCAACTTCAATAGCTTTAAACCATGTAATCAATGCAGTAACCAACCATAGAAAGATAATCATACACAATGACACAGTAACATGAGATATGTTAACTAGGGAACCTGTTGATCAAAGAGTAAATCCCGATGGGAATGATGCCCACAAAATGATGCACTAATATGAAAGTTCCTTGTGAAAGGATGGAACTTGTTAGGAGTCTTATGAAATACATTCAGTACATATGAATCTCTATTAGGAGATTTTGAATCCCTGTTAAAAGATTCTAACCCTGTTAGGAGTTATGGAAGACAGAAGGACCCATTGCCCAAATAGCTTCAAGGCAAGATCTCTGAACTCACTGTCCAATAGATCTTAGGATTATTCAATAGAATAATATGAAATATGTTACCTCCTTCACACTATGCCAAGACTGCACTCTCTTCTACACAAGATCACAAATCTAGATCTTTGTACTTCACAAGTCTTCCTTCATCACTTAATTAGCTCTTTTCTTCACTTCATGCATACATTCGCATCACAACTTTCACAATTTCATATCACAAATATTACAATCCCTTTTACAACAAGGAAAAAATTCCTTCCTTTATACCACACCCAAATAATTACATATGAGTCAGCATGCAAATACAAAATAATAATTTCAACATGCTACATCAAAATTACATAAAAACTGTCGGCTTCCAAATACAATAACTTTCCAATCATGTGACCTCAAAGTTTTCACTATGAACCACATCACTAGAAATGAGTCTCAAACTTCCCTTTAACTATGTAGAATTAGATTCCATCCTGGTTAGGAGATATCCTCCGATTACCAAAAAAATTGCTACTCAGGAATACTGCCAGAACACTGCTTCCACCAAAATGCTTATAACTTTCATGAATAAATGAATTTATTTTTGTGTTGTTAACCATAGGTTAATAAAACACCAAAGGACATACCATCAACTGTGCATAACTCAATTTGCAATATAACCTGTGTGCAAAATAAAACTATGCCTACTTCTCTACTAAACTCCAGAATAACACTGTGCTGACATCAATGACAATCATAGCCATGAATGCAATAACCATTGTGTTGGTGTTTGAAAATGCTTATGCCACTTAGGGCTACCAATATTCTTTGAGACTGATGTTAGGAGTGGTTAGTTCCAACTATGAGAGCTCTGCAAGATAACTGGACCAACTATAGGGTCTTAATATGCCCTCTTTTTCTTCTGGCTCTGCAAAACCAAGGCAGGTGCACCTAATCCAGACAAGATTCAAACTCACTACACACCTTATACTTTTGGATTTATATAGTAGATCATAGTAAAGGATTGCTAAATACTAACCAGGTATTCATTGAATCAACTCTACTATGCAGGGTAAAATGGTCTTGTGAAGGGTATTACTGGTGATTGATATTCAAAGATGCAGGAAATAGCTAAAGACCATCAAGCATTGGACTCAACTAAATGTACTATTCCTTGATCAGTGCCATTATCCATTGGGCAGCACTCAAAAACAAATATAGAACATGAACCAACTATTGTCAAAGACTCAAAGCCATAAATACAACTATTCTAGCCCATCCACTACTTATAAGATCCTTCTGTAGATGAATCTAATGAATCTATGCCCTATCCAAAGTATCTTTCAATTGATCCTAGATCAAGAATTAAAGACTAGAACATATACAGAGGCAACCCAATGTAATGGACCAGAAAATCCAAAACTCATAAGACTGACACCAAGGAGAGACTTGAAAGCATGAGAATAGTTATATTAAGTATGATGAGGCATGTACATGTCTATACCAAAAATGAGACTACCACTTCAATAACCTGCAAAAGATGTGAAGAAGTTCTATTCAGCTTCCTACAATGCAACAAAATTTTCTATTTCCCTAGAACTGACAAAATTTAGAACTCCTTCTAAGTTAAAAAAAGCTACAACTTATACCACTAGCTGCCTTGGAAACCCAAAATAGGTTGCAACAAGCTATAGACAGCTAGGGTTAGGGTTTCAATAGCTAAACCAACTAGAAACAACCAAAAATTTAATGCAGGGGTAGGAAATGTAGGCAACCTGGAGGAAACAAATCTCAAGCAGATCTACAATCATGAAAATCTGCGAGCTCAGTACATGACACCAGGGATAGCCATGAAAACTAGTCAAACTAGCCACTTGCAAACAGCTTCTTGAGCTCAAAAACAAACTCCACTAGGTACAAAATCATCATGTAGCCAACCACATAGACCCTCGGGCCAGATCACAACACCTACCACCATCAAACCAACAAGAAAATCTGCCAGGAAAGCATTCAATTTTAGTCCTTTTGGTCACAGGAAACCCTTGGCTAGTTTGAAATTGAAAAATCCAAGGGCTAATTAGCAAAATTTAAAATGCGATCGTCGATCTTTTTCTTTTCCTAACAAATCAGGCAGCCCATAAAGGAATCTTGGTTTACATTTATGCTTGGTCACATGATCGCAAGACACCCTACTCACCCTTATGATCATGTGACCGCAATCACTTAGCCACGCAATGCCGATCACAAACCCACTCAGAAGTTTGAATTTGAAATGCAACGGTCATCCTCAGGGTGCCAGCAATCTATCAATGGTCAACATTTGAACTAAGATTAACTTTATATCACCACCATTTGATTCATTTACTTTTCTCGAGCTGGTGTGCTTTATATTTCTTTAAAAAAATTGACGGTCATCGTTACACCGCAATGCTAAAAGTTGAGCATCTCACCTCAACGGTATAATGACAACCACACAATCTTCACAAACTTGCAAACATTCTACATCCTTTGAAAACTGTGGCCCCATTGACAACATCCAACATGTTGTTCTGCTAACCAATCAGAAGATGCCAACTCATTCCACCCTGACAACAAACCCACTAATAGCCCTTACGGTGAGATTCCAAATCAATAGACAGGCACATGGTCGCAAAGGAGAAGAAAATTCCATGCGATCATGTGACTACCACAAGATCTTCAAGCGCCTAACAACCTGACCCCACCTTGCTGCATAAACCTTTTTGACAAATCACAAACCGCCACATTGCAAAGAACTGACAAGCGGGTAAACAAATTTTCCTTCATGCATAGGTCCCTCTCACAACCTGCCATATCACCAATTCTTTCGACCAATAAAGAGCTGCCATTTGTGCACACGCGTCACCTTGGACCCACAGGTTGAAACACTACACTGTAAAGAAGAATCAACAGCCAGCGTGATTTCACATAGCCCTGACAAATCCTTCACGCTTTAGTGACAACCATTGATGCTCTGACATGTCAGGATCCTCTGACTCATCTAGAAACCAGGTCCCACCATTGATCACACTTGCTAACTTAGGACCGATGAACAAGGATTGCCCACAAAAGGGAAGAAATGCGAGGTTGAAAACACACAGGGTTTTTGGCGAAAGATCAAAAACATCATGGATTTTCAAAAACACTGTGGGTTTTTGACACTGTGGTAGATTCTAAAATTTATTTCCTGTAGACATTAGAACTTGAATAACTTTCTGAATTTTGCGATTCAACACGTGTTTTGGACTGGAGCAAGGTGACATAATAAACTACCACAAGCTAAGAGCACACACCATGAAACACTATGGATTTTCAATGCAAGACAAAACTGTGCAACAAGGTGGGATAACTTCAAAATTTGTAGGGAAAAGGCCATTTTCATAGGATTTTCCTATGACTGGAAAATGGACTAACACACTGCTACAAAATGACTGCCAAAGGATTCAACATTCATTCCTAATAGAAATGGTACCTATTAGGTATTCCAACATTGACACCTGAGGCTATTCAAGTATTGCTTTCTGTAGAAAGTTTGGAGAAGGAACTAGTCCAAATTGTTGTCAAAGACTCAGTGGATTGAGAAGATGGTGGAAAAGGGGTCATATAGGAAATGTCACCTTATGAGGCTAATACCACCTTAGAAGACTTAACTAAAATATGGTTCAAAGAGAGACTACCTTGCGCAAGAGGGGCAAGGGGTTTCTAGTCACCAAAGGGGGGCTCATACACAAATTGTAAAGAGGGCATTTGAGGGGCCTGTGTAAGGCTGTTAAGGAAAATTGATTGTGTGATGGTTGCAGGCACATGCTTCCTTGATATTCTCACACCATAAATTGGAGGAAGGCTATGAAATGAAAGAGAGGCTATTGGCATGTCACAAATTCCAGCGCAAGAAAATGAAATGGCCAGCATAAGGGGCAGGTATATAAAGAAGGTTGTAGACTACTTTGGCCCATGTGGTTTTTAGAGTGCTTTCACACAATAATGAAAGCCTGCTATGATTTAGAGGCTTCATGCATTTGAGGAATGGGTGTTAGTCTTTGTGTAGGGCTCGACGTAGGCTTTGGGAGCAGGCCAACCACATTGGAGGCTTACATTAACATGTAATGGAGAGGGCTCATGCAAAAGGCAATGGCAAGCAATGGGTGTGTTAATTTGTAGTAGGCCAGACTTGCCATAAATTTAATGTGTGTTCTGTATATTATCCCACATGTAGTAGGCAATGATTTTTTATAGTATTTATATATCCTGAAACTCCAATGCTTAGTAAAGAAAGAACCATGGAGGCTCTTGGTGGGCCCGCTCAGTTGGTGGTTTCTTTGCATGGTGGGACCCCCATATTTTGAACAAAAATGTGAACAAGTCTTTAAAACATGAAAAACATATATCCCACATTGGTGCCGAAACAAGTTTGTGAGGTAAATATATACAATAAGACAAACTTATGAGGTAGATCAAATGGAGGAGGCTCTGCTCATGCAAGCCTGTGCAGCCACCTCAATTTTTGTGCCGATGCGCCCATAATTTTTTTTTGTAGGGCACTGATGATGACCCAGGTGGACACATGTCATATGGTCACATGATTGCAAAATGTAACTGGTGGTTAGGTGAAAATTCAGTGACTTGGAGCTGTGGTTAGTCACTAGGTCACAACGGTCATAGTTAGCATTCAGAGAACTGGAGAGTATGTAGTCACTGGTTCTCCTAATCCTTGGCGGTTTGCATGAAACATTTGGAGAATTGGAGAATGGGCTTAGTCACCCATTCTCTAGATCTAACCCATGGTTAAGGTCCAATTTGGAGAATTAGAGAATAGACTACTTTTCCAGTTCTCCAGAAGTAACTGTGGTTAGAGACATCATTCTAAGACTTGGAGAATGCATGTAGTCACAGATTCTCCAAATGGGGTGGTCAACCTGAGGTTTTATCCGAGTACCCAATCAGATGTTGACAAGTGGTGCTTCCTAGTCCCTTGTGCAGAATGATATGAAATGATAAAAAATGTGAATTTTAAATGAATTTGAGAAAATGACATAGTCTGAACTATAGGATGAAAAATTCAAAAATTTAAAATAAGGAGCTGCTCACAGAAATACATCCTGGGAATCTATTTTTTTTGGCCAAACATATGAGTGTTATATATCACCAGAAAGGTCTCAAAATGAGGAATCTGATGGAGGAGTTTATTTCTAGTTTTAGTGAAGTGGATGAGAGCAGTTTGGGTTCAAATTGCAAGAATCAGAATCGGGATCAATTTGTTGAAGACATCATTGCTAGAATCAGATCATTTTTGAGAATTAGTTGCAGGTCAGGGTGGGAAGACCTGGAGATATTTTTGATGCCAAATATAGATAGCTATCAGTTCATTTTCAACTGACCCATATTTTCTATATCTCAAGTTTTCTTCTCATTTGTAAAGGATGTTGAAATTTATGCTGCAGGGTAGCTTCCAGGCTTTTGATCTTATTTTTTCTATTTCTTTGTTTTGCAAATGTACAGTTACAGATAAATTTTAATGAAAATGATGGAATCCCTATTCAGTTCTCATTTGATGTCTTTGTATGCATGATCTTAATTCTTGTGTATTGATTTGTAAGGCATGTCAGTATACCATTTATAAGGTATCTATGGGTTTGAATTTGAGTTTGTTTCAAGGAGAGAGTAAGTCTTGATTTCAAATTCTAAGAGTTATAGGTTTGAATATGAATTTGTTGTCCAGGAACTGGAGTGAGAGAAGTGATTTTTAAGGCATTTCACTTGGTTTCTTTGAGTTTGGGATTAAGGTTTTCTGTGAATGTATATTTGTATGACTCTGTTGCCTAATGAACAAGGCACTGGTCCTGGTTTGCTTTGAAGTTTTCATCATCAACCTTTAAAATTCAATTCATCTTTAATTTCATGTTTCAGAGTATTCATGTTTATATCTTGTGTTTCCTAAATACAAGTGTTGTTAGTGATTCCTTGAAGAAATGAATCCATGGGTTAGCTTGCCTGAGCTCAAAGCTCGAAGAGAAGGAGTTTATCCTTTTTGTCACACTAACCATCTTTCTAGTTCTTAGTAGATCATACAGGTGGGATCATGTATAAGACTGGTTGAGTTGAACTCCCATGTTTTATAAGTCTGAGAACTATCCACTGATTTTCATATCTACATAAAAGGTTTATTGAGTAAGTGTTTATGTATGCAGATTTAGTATGTTTTAGGTATACCCTCATGAGTGTGTGGAACTCGAAGTAGAAGGAGGATCAAATTCTCATCAATTAGTCTTTTCTTGCCCCTCAATTTGCATGAACAAGTAGATTTGTGTTCCCAGATCTGGTTTTCATATTTCTCTTTTAGAGGTGAGGGATACAAGAAAAATCACTAAGAGGTTTCAAATGATGTGGTGGCTTTTTCAGAAAACTAGCGCTAGGGATTATATCCATGCAATGATAAATGCTTCTCTTCGGTGGAAAACCATCAAGTACATTATCAAAAATGATTTCACAGTACTCGGTGAGTAACTTATCAATCTCTTTAGGGATGTTATCCTTTGTTTCTTACCCGATTTGTTAGGAATCACATAAAAACATACATCATTCTTCTTCAAATATTTAACAAACTTTCTTCCTTCCATCAAGAAAACTTTCACAGATGTTAAAACATTACTAACAAGTTCTTCAATAAAAGTTAGCAATATTTGTCTTCTCCCATCAGCCCAAATAGAATATTTATGCAATCTCCTATCATATATAGCATGTCTATCATATTACCAAGGTCTACCCAACAAAACATGAGAACAATCCATAGGGATGATATCAGATAACACCTTATCATAGCACTTTCTAATTTTCAAATTCACATAACACTGTTCACTTACCAAGAGTGTATGCTCATTTTTTATCCATGAAATCTGATAGGGCTTCATATGTTCCAACCTTTTCAACTGTAACTTTGTAACCATTTCCTCAGATGCCAAGTTCTTCAAGCTACCACTGTCAATGATTACCTTCCAAAATTCATCAGAAACTCTACATCTCATCTTGAACAAACTTTTCCTTACCGGATCTTCCTTATTACTTTCACTCCAAAGTGCTCTCCTTACCATCAAGTTCTTTTCTATCTCAGGTTCATTTGGTGACTCTTCTTATGCCAAAGCATTTCTACTACTAACAACCTTCATATTTGCATGTGTACACTCAAATGATCTATGTCCTTCTACACAATTTTAACAAGTTCTTCGGAAACCACCTCTATTATAACCACTTCAGTAGTTATTTCCTCTTCCTCTAGATGAACTTTCACCTTTCCACTCAGTTTTTCCTTTATCCTAATTTGGCTTTTCTAGTTCAGATTTACTTTTTTCACCATAAGATATACCTCTTCCTCTATGGAATCTACCACCTCTACCCCTTTGTCTTTTCTCATGTCTCTTTTTCAATTTCTCCTTAGCTTTCAATGCAAATTGATAAGCTTCTTCAATGTTCTCAAATTTGACCAAACTAATTTCTTCTTGGGTGGAAACTCTCAATACATTATGGTACCTAGAAATTATTTCCACATCATCTTCATCATGTCCAGATCTTATATCTAATCAATAGAATTCCTCAGTGTACTCTTTTACTGAGCTATCTTTCTACCTTAGACTTTGTATTTTCCTAACTAGGTTAATCTTATAATCACAAGGTAAAAACTTTCCTTTCAATTTATTCACCATCTTATTCCATACCTTAATTTTTTCTTTGCCTTTCCTCTTTCTATCAAACTACAGATGTTCCCACCATAAGGATGCATGACTTTTCAACTTTGTACTTGCAATTTTCACCTTCTTTTCCTCAGGTATATTTTCATATTCAAAGTACTTTTCCATCTCGATGATCTAGTCCACTAACTCATCAGAATCCAATTTTCCACTATACTCGGGAGGATTAAAGTGTGATGTTGTCTTCAGATTTGTAAAATCCTTTAATAATATTTCCTCACCTTGATCCATCACCAGTGCAGGTTCTACATCAACTTGTTCTTCCTCAATTTCATCATCACTAACATCTTCAAGATGTCTTCCTCTTCTCTAGGTTGTTTCAACAGCTTCCAATCTAGTAGCAAGTTGTCTCAACATGTCTACCAATCCTGGATCTGCATCTCATCTCCCATGAACCATCTTGAAACCCTCTACAATTGTAGGCCAGATCAAAATCTTCTACCCCACAAAAAATACACTAGGGTTTGACAAGAAGGAACCCTCAAACCTAGATTTGCAAACCTAAATCCAGATCTGACCTCTCTCTAATACCACCTAATGCAAGGGTGGATGGGGTTGAGGGGCCAAAGGCACACCCTAACCAGATCCACCTTGCAGAGATCACACTCTGAAGAAACAACACCTAAGTGAGAGAGAGAGAGAGAGAGAGAATCTAGATGAATTTCATATATTTATTCCAATTGGTTCATACATGTCGGGCTTTAAGGCCTTCCTAGTGTAGGCCAGATATTACAATTCAAGTAAAGAAGTCCTCCAATATTAAAGGATCTAAAATAATCTTCAAACTTCTAGCTTCTAACCAAAAAATGACTCCCTAAACTACAACCAAAGATTACATTATATACAAGAGGCTACCAAACAAGTCGGCCTTCAGATCTACCATCAACAAAAGGAAGGACCAGATCTAGGTCCACACACTTCCCAATGATAGATACTAGCATTAAATCTGTGACCATAATTAATTGCAAGAGTCGGCCTCAACAAAAAACTAAAATAAATAGCTTGGTAAGAAATGATAACCGAGTGGTAGACAAGCATCACCGAGTACCAGGGAATTAACTGAGCGCTAGAGAGATAATTGACCAACTTGGCAAACAAAGGAAACTAAGCAACTACTAAGCCAACTTGGTTAAAGAAGGAATCAAGCAACATAAGAAACCACAAACATTTTTTGGGTGACACAAGATTTCCAAGGACTTGAGATGCTCCTGCATCATTTAATAAGGCATTTCAAGTAGATAGTGATACTATTGGTACTACAATAGGAGTTGTTTTGAGCCAAGAAGGTAAACTTGTTTCTTATTACAGTGAGAATTTTAATGATGCCAAGAGGAAATATTATGTTTATGATCAAGAATTTTATGCTATAGCTCAAGCATTGAAAAAGTGGAGACACTAGTTGATTCCTAAGGAGTTTGTTTTAAATACCTATTATCAAGCTTTGCAATATTTGAATAGTCAAGGAAAGTTGAATCAGAGGCATTTGAAATGGGTTTTCTTTTTGCAGAGTTATGTTGGACAAACTGCCAGTGTCCTTCAAGATTTTTGACATGGTTTAACAGCCTCATGTGTCTTCTATAACTCTAGTGGTTGTATCAGGCATTAATAGGGTGATCTTTTGGTGCAAAGACAACCACCACTCTAACAAGTGGTATTAGAGCTTGGTCATAGGTTTGAATCCCCTTGGGTGATGCTGAGGGGGGAATTGTTGGACTAACCACTAGTATCCTCCTTTGGAATTTGTGACATGTTTAATATCCTCCTATGTCTTCTATAACTCTAGTGGTTGTATTGGGCATTAATAGGTTGATCTTTTGGTGCAATCACAACCACCACTCTAACAAGTTACACATTTGTTTTGAAACACGTGAGTGGAAAGTCTAATAGGGTTGCATATGCACTTAGTAGAAGGAAATTTTTTTTGACAGAGATGCAGATTGAGGTGGTTGGGTTCAAGGAACTCAAGAGTTTGTATCCAAAGGATCCTGATTTTGGTGAAGCTTGGAAAGCTTGTATAGAACCTGTTACTCTAGATAGAATGAAGTGGCTATATTTCATCATCCATGATGGTATGCTATTCAAAGGGAGTCAGTTGTGCATTCTAGGAAGTTCTATGAGGGAGAATCTCATCAAGGAGAAGCATAACAAAGGATTGGCTGGAACTTTTGGTCGAGATAAAACCATTTCTTTGGTTAATGAGACTTATTATTAGCCATAGTTGCAGCAAGATGTCAAGAAGTTTGTACAAAGTTGTAGAGTATGTCAAATGGAAAAAGGAGAAAAGAAGAATATAGGGTTGTATCAGCCATTACTTGTACTAGAGAATCCATGGGAGGATATCAATATGGGATTTGTTCTTGGTTTTTCAAGGACTTAGTAGGGACATGATTCAATTTTTGTTGTGGTTGACAGATTTTCAAAGATGACACATTTCATTCCCTGCAAGAAGACTAATGATGTTGTTCATGTAGCAGATTTTTTTTTCAAAGAAGTGGTGAGACTACATGGTTTTCCAAAGAGCATAGTTTCAAATTGAGACACTAAGTTTGTTGGATATTTCTGGTGCACATTGTGGAAGATGTTAAAGATAGATTTGAATTTCATCTCATCATATGACATCATCCATAGACTAATGGATAGATAGAGGTGGTAAATAGGAGTTTGGGGAATTTATTAAGATGTTTAGTTGGAGATAAGCCAACAGGATGGGATTTGATTTTACAGCAGGAAAAATTTGCATATGATAATTATATTAATAGGAGCACTGGTAAATCACCATTCTAGATTGTATATGGAAGTAGTCCCAAAAATTCTTCTAAATTGAAAAAGATAGATAAAGGAGAAATAAGTAGTGCTAGAGATGAGGATTTTGCAGAACATTTGAAGAAAATTGATGAGAAGGTGAGGAATTACACTACCAAGATGAATACATAGTATAAGGCTAAGGAAGATAAGAAAAGGAGGCATAAGGAATTTCATGTTGGGGATGAAGTCATGGTTCATTTGCGGAAGGAGCAATTTCTAGTAGGTACATATAACACGTTGAAAATGAAGAAGTTTGGGCCATGTAAGATACTAAAGAAGCATAATTTAGGAAATGCCTATGAGGTAGAGTATTTAACATTTTAGATTTTATAGAGTATCATGAAGGGGTTGTTGAAGATGAGATCACAAAAGCATAGTGAAGTATTCCAACAACCACTTTAGTTACCAAGGAGATTGAGGATATAGTGGATAGTCATGTTGGCAGAAGCACAAGGAACATGAAACATGAAGAATATATCATCAAATGGAAAGGATGACTTATAGAAGATTGATCATGGCTAACCAGGGAGGAGGTTAACCGTCTTGGTTTTCCTCTACACATCTAAGATGTGATAGGGTCACTTTTCAAATTACTACAGGTGTCTTATGCAGGAGCATCTTGGGTGTAAGAGAAATCTTTCTTCACCCAAAAATATTTCTAGTTTGTGTAGAGCTACTATTTTTGGAAATTTAATATTTTAAGTATTTTTTTTAATTTGAGCTCAGAATGGTCTATTTTCTTCCCTAGAGGTTCACTTTGGTCATATCAGCCTTCCAGTAAAGTTTCATTGCCAAATCAAGTCTAGTTTTGAAGATATTGAAAAGTTTTGGTATTGGCAGTAGGGTACAAAAAATTTGAACTCAGTTTTGATGGCTTTAGAGGTGTTGGTAAATAGATTGTTCTTTTCATTTTAACTCTCAAATGCCCAAATCTGTGAGAAACAATTTGACATGAACAGTTGGATAATCTATCACTAGGTTGATAGATTTCCTCTAAATTGAAAGGTAAAACTCCCTTATGAATGGTATTCAATGAATTTTTGTATTCCTAAACTAACTAGGTACATTCTTAACCTGAGAACAGAAGAGGAAAACCAAGCCAACCCTAGATAGAACTAACTCAGGCAATAAATTCAGTTCTAAACCTAGCCAACTCCAAGGATTTGCATTTCCTATGACTCCCCGGCATTGGTAATGCAATATGAATGTTGTAAAAATGAAAAATGAAATGAAATGAAGATTAAATTTCCTAACTTTGCAATAGGAATAGATGAAAATACTCCGATCTACAACCCATTCACCATTTGACTCAAGATGCAAGAATGTGCTCAAAACTGAATACAATGATGCTTCGATTGATTATAATCAGAAAAGTAATAACCATATGCTCTGATTCAGAATAAAACCTCTCTTTGTATTGAACACAATAAATACAATACTCCAATTTTATTTACTTGCAATCTCCTTGCCAAATCAATTACAAAAATTAAAACATAAAACCCCTAAATGCATGAAATGAAATACATAAATGAAAATGTTGTCTCCCCTCTACTCTAGCACTCTGACTTTTGTAGAAAAGAAGAGCCCCTCCTTCTTGAAAAGAGTTTAGAATAAATAATGACTGAAGTGATCACTTGATTCTTCCATGACCATTCGATTCCTCTGCCTTTTCAGTTTTTTGTAACTGATTCTTTGCCACTTAAAATTTTTAATGTCTTTTCTAATCTCATCTTCTTTCCTTCTAGAGCCTTCTTAAGTTTCCTTTTGCATGAGATCAAGAATCCATTTTTAACGACACCTTCAATTTGACAATATGGCTTGGCATGCAACTAGTGGCAAAGAGTATCAATTGGGTATATAATTTCTATCTCATATGTGTCTTTACTTAGAAGATCCAAATCTTCTCTTACCCTAGACAGATGTTGTTAATAATCTAACATGGGCTTCCACATGTATGATAATTAAGGGAGAGTGATCAAGCTCTATCCTTGTGCTTTCATCTATAGGTCTGATTCTTTTCCATCTCCATATGAAGGAAATTGTTTCAATCCTCCACTTGTTCCATCGAGTGACAACTTAATAGTGACTATGCATTGACAGTATTGGTTCTTCATGTGAGATCACAGTATCAAATTTAGAGCTCCCCTCTTTGCAACAACATAGGACATCTTTAATTTTTACTTGAACTCCTTATCACTTACTGCCTCTATGCTTTGAGAATTTCGGTCCTATGTAAATCCAAGCCGTGGGTTACTCTAGTTTTTTATTGAGTGTCTTTGCTGAGTAATTATAATTGTGCTTCTCTAAGCATATGCTGCTTGCAACCAATCTCCAAGTCTGATGTCAATTAACCCACTTGTATTTTATCATCTCTCAGGTCACAAACATATTTAGCTTCTATCAAAATCGGATGGCTTCATACTATTGATCAATCATTATCTTTGTGAACATCTTTCAAACATTCCTGACCCATTTCATCCTTCGATAAATTCCCTATGTCTTTGGTATGGATAATATGAAGACCACTACACCCATGCCTTCGATTTGGGAGTGATTGGGTCTTTAATTCATTAAGTCTTCATTATGCATCATTTTGACATTTTGAAAGGCACAAACATTATTTGCATTACCATCTATTGCTTGCATCACCTTCTATTAGCAAATTTTGACATGTAGTTCAGACTTCACTCTTTGTCTTTGCTTGGTTTTGTCAATGCTAGTGGAATAGGGGAATCCCAAATACAACTGAGTTAGAAGATAGTAGTTTGGGTGTCTATATCTCTACATTCATGATGTTTGATGGCTCTATGATCAGGTTTTTCACTGTTCAATAAGTTCCTCCAACGTTGATGCTTTCATTGTATTCAATACTAGCTTAGTATCCATAAGTCTCTTGTTATTGACCACTGCTTTAACATTCATGGGGGCTCTGTAATTCAGTAATTTATATATTTGTATCTCCTTGAAGCTTTTAATAAGAATCTTCTCCACCTCAAACTCTAACCTATGTGCTTTTCTTGTCCATTTGAAGTGATCGGCTCCCTTGGTGTTCTTCACACTTCAAGGAATGTCTCTGCAATAACATCGTTTATGAGGATCCTCATATATATCAACCACGTGTTTCAATTTTTACTTGAACTTCAATCTTGGCATCTCTAGCGATGTCCACATATTTTCTCATATCTTAGATGTTATTTCAGGAAATTGTTTGTATCGGTGATTACCAATTTTATGACCGTATTTGCATTTTATCAATGTGCACCTTCTTTACACTTGGCTTGATACACATGGATTAAATAGAATAGAAGGCACTTGCCAAAATAGTGCACATATGTATGGGAATGAAGACATCATTCATCTATAGCTTTCTAGACACCTGGGTTCATAGATTTTACATATAAGCCTTCACTATTATGACTTGTAGGTTCGGGCATCACTTTGATGAACTACAACTAATTAAGAACCTGATTAAGAAACTTCAAGTGATTAGAGATCACTGAGCATTAAATTGTTATGTAAGATAATTGAATCAGTCTGTATGTTTTCATTGATGTCAACTAGTTTTGATAGTACTTATCATGGAGTTGCAAACATCTACACATCTATAAAGAGGAGAGAAAAGATGAAGAACTAATATATCTACATGGAGGAAGATGGTTATGACGGATGAGAATAAGGAATACCTTTGGTAACTTATTGATGAGTCTATGACTTCATATTGTTGACTTGATTATGATGCATTAATCTATTATGAAGTTGAGAGAAAAATGTTACAAAGTAGTGTGGTTGGTTAATGAAGCATTCCAGTATACACTGAGAAGTGTAGTGTATACCGAGCATAGTATAAACTGAGCTTGTGTTCACCGATGCATTTCTTTGTTAACCGAGTATGGACAAAAGAACTAAATGATGAGTTTAGCTAATAGAAGTTGATGAGCTGTAAAGTGTATGATCATGAGGTGGAAAGATAAAGTTTTTTACAAGATCAATGGAAAGAAAAATTCAAGGAAGATCTAAAGGAAAAAATTGAAACATGTTACTTACACATCAACCGAGGAAGGTTTAAGAAGAAAAATAAATGAAGGAGATCAAGCAGCAAAATCTGATGGATGAGAAGAAAATGGTTTACTTGTCTATTTAAGAGACTAGGGTTTCATTATGAAACTTATGCCAGAGAAAAGAATACTGTAGAGATATTGCATGAACAAGCTTCATGCATACCTAAACAAACTGGTTAAGGAGAACCGAACTGTAGAGATTACCGAGCGTCAGGAATCTATAACCAAGAGATAGTAAGTTACTAAATATTGTTGAACATAATTGATATATTGATCAGAGGATTTGAATGAGCATAATATAGATATGTACATCTACAAAAGAATTTGTATTGTAATTAGATCACCCGTTGTTACAGTTTAACCATTATAATTAGATAAATCTCTTAACCTAGTAACTAGAAAGTCTTGTAATATCATTCATAGAATGTGTATTTGTTATCCTGTCAACCCCATAGTGAATGTTGGTTGGATGATAATGGTTAGTGTTGAATCCTCTAGCAAGGTTACACCTTATAGTGTGTTTTGTAACCTTTAACAGGGTTGGCTCTTCACCGAGCTCACTTCAAAAGAGTGAACAATATTTTGGGTTGTCAGTCCCAGGTGGTTTTTCCCTTTATAGGGTTTCCATGTTAAATCTCTTGTGTTATGTGTTGATTGTGATGATTGTTGGATATCATACTTTACATGTTGCATATTTCATTTGATTGGTAGTTATTATAAGTTATTAATTGGTAATTGGTAAAAGCATAGATAGTTTACTATTCTATGTTACTGAGCTGTAGAAATTTTTTTTATATTGTTTTTTGGATATATATTTTGTATTTGGGATTGTGGATAACTGATTCACCCCCCTCTTAGTTATTCTAACAATTGGTATCAAAGCTTATTGGTTTCTTGGAATAGATTTTTAAGGACTTCAACATAAAGATCAAAAAATGTATAAGAGGGATGTGCCAAAGCTGAACAAGGACAACTTTACAATATGGCAAAGCCGAATGAGACTACATATATCTAGAATCGGGAATTCTTCCCTCGCACTATTAGAGAATGGCTACATTGCACCGCCTAGTAGACCTTTGACTCTTGATCAGCTAAGAGATAGACATGAGCATAACATTGCTATGATGGAGATTGTTGCTGCTCTGAAAAATGTTGAATTTGAACATATCAAAGATTGCACTACTACTAAGGATATGTGGGATAAACTTGCTCAAGTTTATAGTGGTGATACAAATGTCAAGAGAGCCAGAGCTTAAATTTTAAGAGGAAGATTTGATGATATGAAGATGAAAGAGGGAGAAAATATTGTGCAGTACACAAACTGAATAAAGGAGGTAGTTCACGCTATCAGAGGATCTGATGGTGTTATTGATGAAGATATCATGGTAAGAAAAATTCTAAGGACTTTATTGCCTGTTTATGCAATCAGGATATCTATAATACATGAAAATAGGTCAGCACCTAATAGTACTCTCACTCTTGATAATCTGATTGGTAAGCTAACAAATTTTGAACTAAACAACTATGATAATAGTGTTGTACTGACTATTTAATCTTCTTTTATGACTTCTCTGAAGATTGGTAAGTCTTCTTTTATGACTTCTCTGAAGATCGATAGATCTAGAGGCAAATTACCTTTAGCATGTTTTAACTACAAAGAAGTTGGTCATATTGCTGCTAGATGTCTCAATAGGAAGGAAGATGATAGAAACAAGGACTGATCTAGTGAAGGAAGCTATGGGAGAAGAGGAAACAAAATTTACCAACACTACAATAGAGACAACTGAGACAACAATGATACAGGCAAAAAGGTATGTTACATTGCTGAAGAGATTGAATCTAATTCTGATTCAGATGATGATGTAGAAGTAGTATTTGTTGCTATTAAGGATGATTTTGAGGAAGAAGAAAGTTATGTAGAAACAAAACTAATTTCTAAGGTTAATAAAAATGATACATGGATCATAAATAGTGGCTGTACACATCACATGACTAGTGATGAAGAAAAATTTGATCATCTTGAGCAATATAATGGAGGATTTGTAAAAATGGGTGATGATACACCTTATATGTTTAGAGGAAAGGAATCCTTACTGATAAATGATAGAATCCAATGTGATAATGCTTATTGGGTAGAGGGACTAAACTATAATTTGCTAAGTGTGGCACAACTGAACAATTCAGGTCACCAAGTAGCTTTTGAGAGCAAGAAGGTAAAAATATTTGATGATGGAGGAAGACTTGTTGGAACGGGAGGATAATCAAAAGGTAACTTGTTTTATCTTGATAATGTAGAGTCTTATTGTTTAATGATGAAAAATGAGGATGCTTGGTTATGGCATAAAAGGTTATGTCATGTAAACTTTGATAACATGATTAAGATCAGTAAAAAGAAAAAGGTTATAGGTCTACCTAACTTATCAAATCCTGATCATGTTATGTGTCATGAATGTCAGAAAGGTAAAATGAAAAAATCTAGTTTCAAAAGAAAAGATTATTCAACAAAGAAAATACTTGAGTTAGTTCACACTGACCTGTGTGGTCCCATGAGAACACAGAGTTATTATGGAGATAGATATTTCATTCTTTTTGTTGATGATTACACTAGATTGATGACTATCATGTTCTTGAAAGAAAAATTAGAGGCATCTAAAATGTTCAAGTGGTTTAAAGCAAAAGTAGAGAAAGAGACTGGTAAAGAATTGAAATGCTTAAGATCTGACAAAGGAGGTGAATTTATTTCTGATGAATTTACTAACTATTGTAATGAGCATGGTATAAAAATACCAGTCTTTGCATTGAGAACACCTCAGCAGAATGGAATTGCTGAAAGGAGGAATAGGTCAATTATTTATTGCACAAGGAAACTGATGATAGAGAAAAATGTTGCTAAGACATACTGGAGAGAGGTAGTTAGCATAGCTATTTATGTTTTGAATCGAGTACAATTGAAGAAGGACACTAACAAAACACCCTATGAGTTATGGTTTGGTCACAAACCCACTGTAAGTTATTTCAAAAATTTTGGAATTAAATGCTTTATTTTGAAAGATGATAGAAATGGAAAGTTTGACTCAAAAGGTGATGAAGGGATATTTCTTGGATATTCCACTAAAAGCAAAGCATACAAGTGTCTAAATAAAGTTACCAATAAAATGATTGAAAGTGCTAATGTCAAGGTTGATGAGTTTGATGACAAGAATGCAGAAGAAAGCATAAAGGAACCAGAAGACTACAGTAGATTCACTTACATTGAACATCTAGAGTACCAACTGAAGCTGCAGACTATGTCAACCAGACATCAGGAAAACAACATCGAGAAATTGGAAAGGAACACCAACAAGCAAGAAGAGGCTACTGAGAAATAAATTGAACCTAAACAGGATGAACAACAAAGAAGAGATCAGGTACTAGAAATATTTGTCAGGAGACATCATCATGAGAACCAAATCTTTGGCAACAAGCAAGTTGGCATGCAAATGAGAAGGAAGTCAAGACAAGGTACATGCTTAGTTTGTGAATATGAACCAAAAAATGTAAATGTTGCACTGGAAAATGATGAATGGGTAAATGCAATGAAAGAAGAAATAGAGCAGATAGAGAAAAACAAGACATGGACTTTAGTACCTAGACCTAAGGATAAGAATGTTATCGGTACTAAATGGATCTTCAAAAATAAGGTGAATGAAAATGAAGAGGTTACAAGGAATAAAGCCAGACTAGTTTGCAAGGGGTATGCATAGGAGGAAGGAATTGATTATGGTGAGACCTTTGCACCTATTGCTAGACTAGAAGGAGTTTGAATGTTACTAGCCTATGTAGCACATAAGAAATTTAAAGTTTATCAAATGGATGTTCAGTCTACATTTTTAAATGGGATACTTGAAGGAGTCTATATAGAACAACTAGAAGGGTTTGTAGATCCAGACAAGAAAGACATGGTATGTAGATTACATAAAGATTTGTATGGTTTAAAGAAAACATCAAAAGCATGGTATGAAAGGTTGTATACTTATTTGTTAAGTATTAGATTTGTTAGAACTAGTGAGAACAATAATCTGTATATGAAAGGAGAATTACATGATACTATCCTGATTACTAAAATATTTATAGATGATATTATCTTTGGAAGACAAGATCACATATGTAAATCATTTGCTGATGAGATGAGACAAGTGTTTGAAATGTCTATGTTTGGAGAGATTAAGTTCTTTCTAGGACTGCAGGTTATTCGATAGAATGATGGGATATTCATCTCACAATCCAAGTATATCAAAGAAGTACTAAGAACATTTGGTATGGAAGATGCTAAACCAATTGGAACACCAATGGTCATAGGCTGCAAATTGACTAAATAGGATGAAACTATAGAGATGAACCATACATTGTACCGATCAATGATTGGTAAGTTGATGTATGTAGTACATAGTAGACCAGATATAGCACATGTTGTGGGAATTATAGCTATATTTTCTACAAATCCTAGGGAGTCACACATGGTTTCTACAAAGACAATCTTGAGATACCTAAAGAAAATAGAGGATTATGGGTCATGGTATCCTAAGGATGGAAAATTTGAACTAAGATTCTACACCGACGCTAATTGGGCTGGAAATATAGATGATAGAAAAAGCACAATCGGAGGAGCATTTTTCTTCGGTGAAAGACTTGTTACCTAGACAAGTAAGAAGTAGTCTTACATTTCCCAATCTAAAGCCAAAGAAGAGTATGTTGGTGCTACTACAAAATATTCAAATATTGCATATATCAAGCAAGTGTTGGAAGGAATGAATGAGGTAATCAATGATCTGGTGATTATATATTGTGACAACACAAGTTTAATTAATATTTCAAAGAATCTAGTGATGCATTAAAAAACAAAGCACATATCTATCAAGTATCACTACTTAAGAGAACAAGTATAAGAGAAGCAAGTGAAGCTAGAATTTGTTACATCTAAAGATCAACTTGCTGATATTTTCACAAAGCCTCTACCAAAGGAAACATTTGAATATTTGAGGACTAGACTTGGGGTCTGTCCCCTGTCTACTAGTCACTAATGTGATTTGGAGGTTGCATCAGCCTAATCTTATCAAAAGATCACTCATGTTGATGCAACATAGTTCACACTTTGGATTTCTATCTAAGGTTGTGAAAGATTTGAGAAACTAGTAGCATAATCAGTATACAGAGATACAGTAAATGAACAGGACAACAAAGAGTTACATAGCTACTACAAGAGCTGTATGGTTTATGTTTTTCTTTGGCATTGTTGTCAAAGGGAGAGATAAACAATATGATAACCGAGGAGAATACTGGAACAACTATCAAAGGGAGAGAGATCTCAATATGAAACAGAGATAAAGGGATAGACAATTTGAGAACTGGAAAGATCATATCTACAGAGGAAAGTCTACCATTTCAATGTTGTCATGTAACATAGTGATTAAACATATTAAGCTAAGGGTGAGCTTACCAAGCTACAACATTTGCTTATACAGTTGTAGAATACATTTTTTTGTATGTGTATGGTACACTTCATATTGCTTGAGTTGCCATCAATGCCAAAGGGAGAGATTGATGAACTACAACTAATTAAGAACCTAATTAACAAACTTCAAGTGATTAGAGATCACCGAGCACTAAACTATTATGTAAGATAATTGAATCAGTCTATATGTTGTCATTGATGTCAACTAGTTTTGATAGTTTTTATCATAGAGTTGTAAACATCTACAAATTTGTAAAGAGGAGAGTGTTGGAGCTTTTTCTTGTAGGACAAAACTTGAATCAATAGATGGGCTTGGATCTCAGGTTAGGCACTCAAGTTTGACAAGAAAACAGTCCAATTGATGAGGATTGAAAGGAATCCTCCTTCTTCTTTGTGCTCCACATCACTTAGGTGGGTATTGCCTTATCTGCACACTCAAGACACCTTAAGATAAACAATAGGCCTACAGATAGGTTATTGTGGAATAATCTTCAAACCCCTTCAAGTAACTTGTACCCTAATGAAGTCAATTCACATGCAATAGCCCTACTTGCATAGAATGAGTCTGAAAACTAGAAAGGACCTCCTACTACTACTACTACCAACATGAAATGGAAAGGTATTTGATTTGATGTTGGGTTGGAAGGGCTCCTGAGATACCCTAAGTCTCTCATAGACCAGTGCCTTATCCAATAAGTAGCAGAGTCAAATACATCACTGCAACAAAGAGCTATGAGACAAGAAAACAATACATTCTAATATGTTGATGCCTTACACCAAACATACACCATCAACCAGATCATACTTTAACAATCCACTTGTGTACCCAAATGTGTTATCACCCATTCAAGGGATTTTAACCCTCCCCTTAGAAGAGACCTATAAACAAGCAATACATTGACCAGCATCCACTGGAAGACAAACATGAGATACCCTTCATACCCCAGTTCATACACGCCTGAAAACCAGTCCTAGACCTAGTTGTTTCTGCAAAAACAACTCTATTACAGACACATAGGAAATGCATATAGAAAGATCACAACACCCTTGATGCCATAATCAATAAATCTAAAACCCAAGATGGAGACAATTTGATAACAATAGAAACATATTGAATCTCATACATAAGACAAATTAATTACAATACATATCATATTCTCTAAGCCAATAAAGGAGAAAAGAACACCCTATATGTAGAGAAGTAGAGAAAATCTACAGGAAAAAGACCCTTCATGGAACCGAAAAGGAACCCTCAAGAACGAGGATTTTAGAACCCTTATACAATAAAAAAATACAGCCATATATACCCCTGGTTATCTTGGAATCCTACACAAGTTAGGATGCAACAAGCTTTGGATAACCATGGTAAGGGTTAGGGTTTCCACCCACCAAAACAATTCAAAAGATCAAAATTCAATACATTGGATGGAAAACCAAGCAACTTGGTGAAGAAAAGATCTAAAATTGATCTCCAATTATGATAATTCTTAGAACAGTGTATAGAAGATCATAAATCCACCATGAAAACTAGTCTATTCAACCACCTGCTACACACCTTGAGCCATTCATCTCATTCCTTGCATGGTACAAATCTCTACAATTGATCATCACACCTTGGACCACACTAAAATGGCAAACAAATCATCTCTTACCAGTTCCAGTCGCTTCTACATTGAATTTTAGTCCTTTCTGTCACTGAGAAACCCTCAAAAATTTGAATTTGAATTTCAACGGTCATATTCATGGCACCTGCAACATATCAGTGGTCAATATTTAAATCTGGGCCAACTTTAAATCTTGACTGTCAGTTTTCTTTATTTTGCAGGCCTTTATGTCTTAACTCAACTGCGACCCTCGGGTTTACCTCTAGCAAACATGCGACCAGGCATTTCCTATTCATGAAGTGAAAACACTAACCCATCTTTAACTCTGTGACTTGGCAAACAAAGGAAACCTGACCTATCTCAACAACATCTGGTGAATTGGTGATTGAAGGGAATTGGCCATTCATGGAATACTTTATACTACCGCCAAATATTTTAGCGATTACGTGAATACACACTCACCGAATCACTAGTCAATTTAGAATACCACCATCTTATCTTGCAAACAAGCGAACCCACTTAGAATTTGTTAGACCGCTAAACTTTAGACCCCCGCCTGGGCCAGCTTTATGCCACTTGTCGCTACCTCATTCACTACCCATGCTCAGTCATCTCTGACACAAGACCCACCCACCTAAGCCTTTGAAAATGGACGATGGGTGTAAGATATCATGGCTCTGACACAACCCATGAGAACTTACACCAACCATAGATTTTATCCCCGTCACTAACCTTTCTGACAACAACCCCACCCTGTAGTATTCTTTATCATGCTCCAACTCAGTCAATCAAAAATTGACACCTTAGCGATAAATCATCAGGTGGTCCCACTAATTCTAGCAAACCTTTAACATTCTATCCATTTGGTGAACACACGACTAAAGAAACCCTCACCCATTCATGAGAACTTTGAGAGCATCACTAAATCATTTGGCTACTATGCGAACACTATTCACCAAATCGCTAAGTCTTTAGACCCTTCGCTAAAACATCACGCAAACTAGCGAACCAAGCAAACATTTGTCAGAACCGCCAAAAGATTGAGAAATTTATCGGGCCCACATTAGGAAGATCGACAATTGTCTCATCTTCGCATAGGCCTCCGAGATTCTATCAGAACTTAAGACAACCATTAGATCAGCCTTTTTAAACTGCTCTGCAGATCCTCTGATAGGAAATGAAATCAAAAGCCATCACAAGATCTGAAGCCTCTAACAAATCTCATAAGAACTTATGCCTACTACTGATTTACTGACAATGTCAAGACCCTCTGACACATTTGAAAACTAGGTCCCACTGACAACTGCCAGCAAGTTAATACATGGACCAATCATATACCACCAACTGTGCTTACGTGTTACCTTAGACCCATAGTTTGAAGCACAATGTCATAAGGTAAGATCAACTGCCATCTCAACATCGCATAGCTTTGAAAAATCCTTTGCACTTTAACGACAACCATTGGATTGAAAATCTATCAAAAAAATTGCGCCCGAGAAATATCAAGCCGAAACATAGGAAATATTAAGGCACAAGAAAGGAAAAATTTAAAGGTCACTGGGGTAGAAACTTAGGAAAAATTAAAATGGACCCCGCCAAACATGAAAAGCTAACCACTGAATAGCTTAAAGGACTTTAATTAGCACATGCAGATTAGGATTTTAAGTCACCCGAAAAAGTAACATGAAAATAGAATAAAGCCAGGGCATTACATAGGGTATTTTGAATGTAATGGCTAGTTTTTGAACTAGGGTTTGAGCCAGAGACCTAAAAACAACTATAGAGACATGCAAAAAAATGCTAGAGCCATGAAAATTTTTCTAGGTGCTAACAGTGGCTCTAGTTGGGGATGCATGCCTCCTATAGGCATGGCAAGAAACTAGATCTCTAGGAAAAGAAGACCACCTACTGGAAGAAGGGCATAGAGACCTCAAAAAACATAGGGAACACACCAAGGAAAATAGGAAGGGAAACTATATACAAAGTGTACACACTTTTTTTTTAAATTTTTACAAAAAGCCTAAAACCTCAAAACTTGAACCAATCTTTGCCCCTGTCAAAAATATGGTTTTCATTTCTTTTTTCTTGAGGTAAACTAGATATTTTATTCCCATTTGTTTCACCAAGCATATCAATACTTTCAATCAGCCCTTTAGGCAAAACAAAATCTTTATCTTCACCTTCATAGTGCATATAAAAACTTAAAACACTTTCACCATCTTGCTCACTATGAAAGTAAAACTCAACATGCTCATGAATACTATCATCAAATTGAAACTGTTCTCTCTCTACTAATTCATATATGCCATCAATCTGAAATGCAAAAGTCACATACTTTATTTGATAAAAGTCTTCATTCATACCTCAACTTTGCATAACCTCAGGTGTAGCTAATTGGAGTTCAAAAGAATAATCAGGTTTATATTCACACATGTCATCATTATTAAATTCTGCAACATTTGAGACCTCCATGTGTTCTTCAAATAATGGGTTGATAATTCCATGTAATACTCCTTGTTGCACATTATGACAAAAAATGGGCTGATCATCATCATAGTCCTCATCATATAAAGTATTAGAAAACACTTTAAACTCACTACCCATTTCATCTCCATGGAGATTCTCAGCACACAAAGAAAAATCAGAACTATATGAAGATTCACAATCAATATCACATAACAAGCATATAGTATCCATAATTGCATCTTCTTCATTATCCTGTTTAAGAAAACCATCATAGCAAAACCATGGTTCACTCCTAAACCCTCTATTGTATGTTGCAACCACATTATCCAATGCATGATCACTAGACAACCTTTTACTCAAATCTTCATGTTCATCCTAACTGATATCATAGTGAATTACCATTTGTTTATCTTCAAACTTTGAGGACAAATCATTCTCAACATCTTCATACTCAAGCTGATTTGTACAATGTACAAATTGAGATGCACTTTCATTTTCAGATTCAAAAAGTGAAAACATACCTTCCCTGATAAAAGAGCGTTCACTTCCATCATTACTTTCCTCCTCCCAAGTTGCATTTGACTCATATGAAGACACCTCAACATCACTGCCTTCATCACTCTCACCTGAGTAACCACTTTCAGCACTATGTTCCTCAGACTGTGATTGATATGCCTATGAATCACATTCCTCATCAAGTGCAGCAACTTCAAACTCATCATTAGAGACATAATTTTCAGCCTCTTCATTTGTATAATTCTGAGATATAGAAGAAGCAACCTCATGCCCAGGAACATAAGAAAAATCATGCTTATAATCAAAATTACAATAATTGACAACAGTGGCTAATTCACAACTCAAAACACCAACACACTACTCAATTCTACCAAGGTCTAGAATATGTCTTATTGTTGTAGCATCCTGAACACATGCCTCATCAGTAGAAAAAGACTCAATGACATTTATACACATATCTTGATTTGACATTTCAACTTGATTACAAACTACAACAAAAGTGTTGATACACTGATTTGGAGTTGTGGTATCAACACTATAGTCTTCTTTTCTTTCATATTCATTATACCAGCACACACTCATGGAAAAATGACCTCTGGTCAATCCATATTTCAAATTGTTCTCAATGTCCATCGCAGTTATAAATCCCTGATATAATGACCTAGGTTCTTTATCCCTCGGAAAGTAGTTCATTTTCTTACCAAATGCATCAAAGTAGACATTCATACATACTTGATCATTGGGTCTATAATTTTTAGGGATTTCATTCAATACTTTTGCAAATTTGATATTGAAATGAGGAACAAGTTCATCATTCTCAATATGAATCTTTAAAAACTTATCATAGGAATCAGATATGCTTACCCTTTCTCCAAATTGCTCCATGAAGGCCGAATGCATCTCACTCCAAGATGAGATAGAACATGCTAGTAGAAAAGAGAACTAGCCTCTAGCATCACCTTCTAAAGTTTGAACAAACAATTTCATCCATAGGTCTTCATGGAAAACATCAAAATCACAAATTACATCAACAAAGCATTGAACATGTTTCCTTGCTGACTAATACTAGTCCCTATTATACTTTGGTAAATATCTCCTAATTCCATTAGGGATCTTATTAGGGAAACTAGGTATGCCATCATAAAAAAATGGCACATATCCTCTAACAAAAGAAACTTTGTGAACATCCATCACTAACTGTAGCTTTTGCACACCCACTTGAAAATCTTCAAGACTAATGATAGGAAATCTATACTTGAACCTAATCTTCTTTTATCACTAAACCCCTCCTACATACTCCACACTTATATGTCCTTTCTTTAATGACAAAACCATTTGATAAGGACCATGCAAAAACACAAAATATTGAGTGGGGAATACCTGGAAGCCTTTGCTGATTATTGTTGCTCTCTTCTTATCTAACTGAAGTCTCAATAAAACTTCACATCTCAGGTTCTTTCTAGCATAGAGTCACCACCTCCCTTCAGAGGACACAAACTTTCATTGATCTATCTCAAAACACCAATAGACTCTAAACATTCCCGCAGCAAAGTCACATATAACTTAATTTTGAATCTTTACAACAAATCCAGGTAATACATTTGCAGATCTGAAAACAATTCTCAGATTGTAAAACTTATGAGACTCTTCCCCAAAATGAAATATAGCAAGACTCTAGGATACACTTAATGGTAACTTATTTCAATCCCCAGCAGAGTCACCAATTTGTTCGAGCTTTTTCTTGTAGGACCAAACTTGAATCAATAGATGGGCTTGGATCTCAGGTCAAGCACTCAAGTTTGTCAAGAAAATAGTCCAATTGATGGGGATTGAAAGGAATCCTCCTTCTTCTTTGAGCTCCACATCACTTAGGTGGGTATTGCCTTATTTGCACACTCAAGACACCTTAAGATAAATAATAGGCCTGCAGATAGATTATTGTGGAATAATCTTCAAACCCCTTCAGGTAACTTGTACCCCAATGAAGCCAATTCACATGCAATAGCCCTACTTGCATAGAAAGTTTGAAGACTAGAAAGGACCTCCTACTACTACTACCAACATGAAAGGGAAAGGTATTTGATTTGATGTTGGGTTGGAAGGGCTCCTAAGATACCCCAAGTCTCTCATAGACCAGTGCCTTATCCAATAGGTAGCAGAGTCAAATATATCACTGGAACAAAGAGCTATGAGACAAGAAAACAATACATTCTAATATGCTGATGCCTTACACCAAACATACACCATTAACCAGATCATACTGTAACAATCCACTTGTGTACCCAAATGTGTTATCACCCATTCAAAGGATTTTAACCCTCCCCTTAGAAGAGACCTATAGACAAGAAATACATTGACCAACATCCACTAGAAGACAAACATGAGATACCCTTGATACCCTAGTTCATACACACCTGAAAACCAGTCCTAGACCTAGTTGTTTCTACTAAAACAACTATATTGTAGACACATAGGAAATGCATATAGAAAGATCACAACACCCTTGATGCCATAATCAATAAATCTAAAACCCAAGATGGAGACAATTTGATAATAGTAGAAACATATTGAATCTCATACATAAGACAAATTAATTACAATACATATCATATTCTCTAAGCCAACAAATTAGAAAAGAACACCCTATATGCAGAGAAGTAGAGAAAATCTACAAGAAAAAGACTCTTCATGGAACTGAAAAGGAACCCTCAGGAACCAAGATTTCAGAACCCTTATACAGTAAAAAATACAACCATAGATACCCCTGGTTATCTTGGAATCCTACACAAGTTAGGATGCAACAAGCTATGGATAACCATGGTAAGGGTTAGGGTTTCCACCCACCAAAACAATTCAAAAGATCATAATTCAATACGTTGGATGGAAAACCAAGCAACCTGGTGAAGAACAGATCTAAAATTGATCTCCAATTATGATAATTCTTAGAATAGTGTACAGAAGATCATAAATCCACCATGAAAACCAATCTATTCAACCACCTGCCACACACCTCAAGCCATTCATCTCATTCCTTGCATGATAAAGATCTCTGCAATCGATCATCACACCTTGAACCACACTGCAATGGCAAACAAATCATCTCTTACCAGCTCCAATCACTTTTGCATTAAATTTTAGTCCTTTTTGTCACTGAGAAACCCTCAAAAATTTGAATTTGAATTTCAATGGTCATATTCATGGTGCCTACAACATATCAGTGGTCAATATTTAAATCTGGGCCAACTTTAAATCCTGATTGTCAGTTTTCT
The DNA here is from genome assembly GCA_027943335.1 of Chamaecyparis obtusa. NCBI lineage: Eukaryota > Viridiplantae > Streptophyta > Pinopsida > Cupressales > Cupressaceae > Chamaecyparis > Chamaecyparis obtusa. The sequence continues at coordinate 3,527,080 of BSBK01000703.1, forward strand.
TTATTTCGCGGGCCTTTATGTCTTAACTCAACTGCAACCCTCAGGTTTACCTCTAGCGAACATGTGACTAGGCATTTCCTATTCACGAAGTGAAAACACTAACCCATCTTTAACTCTATGACTTGGTGAACAAAGGAAACCTGACCTATCTTAGCAACATCTAGTGAACTGGCGACTGAAGGGAATCATCCATTCGTGAAATACTTTATACTACCGCTAGATATTTTAGTAATTACATGAATACACACTCATTGAATCGCCAGTCAATTTAGAATACCACCGTCTTATCTTGCAAACAAGAGAACCCACTTAGAATTTGTCGGGCCTCTAAACTTTAGACCCCCACCTGGGCCCACTTTATGCCACTTGTCACTACCTCATTCACTGCCCATGCTCAGTCATCTCTGACATAGGACCCACCCACCTAAGCCTTTGAAAATGGATGGTGGGCGTAAGATCTCATGGCTCTAACACAACCCATGAGAACTTACACCAACAGTAGATTTTTTCCCCATCATTGACCTTTTTGACAATGGCCCCACCCTATAGTATTCTTCATCATCCTCCAGCTCAATCAATCAGAAATTGACACCTTAGTGATGAATCATCAGGTGGTCCCACTGATTTCGGCAAACCTTTAATTTTCTATCCATTTGGAAAACACACGACTAAAGTAACCCTCACCCATTCATGAGAACTTTGAGAGCACCGCTAAATCATTTGGCTACTACATGAACACTGTTCACCAAATCGCTAAGTCTTTTGACCCTTCGCTAAAACATCACGCGAACCAGCGAACCAAGAAAACATTTCTCAAAACCACCAAAAGATTGAGAAATTTATCGGGCCTACATCAGGAAGATCGACGGTTGTCTCATCTTCACATAGGCCTCTAAGATTCTATCAGAACTTAAGACAACCATCAGATCAACCTTTTTAAACTACTCTACAGATCCTCTGACAGGAAATGAAATCAACGACCATTGCAAGATTTGAAGCCTCTGACAAATGTCATAAGAACTTACGCCCACCACTGATTTACTGACAATGTCAGGACCCTCTGACACATCTAGAAACCAGGTCCCACTGACAACTACCAACAAGTTAATACATGGACCAATCATATACCACCAACTATGCTTACGTGTTACCTTGGACCCACAGTATGAAGCATTGTGCCATAAGGTAAGATCAATGGCCATCTCAACATTGCATAGCTCTGACAAATCCTTTGCGCTTTAACAACAACCATCAGATTGAAAATCTATCAGAAAGACTGGGCTTGAGAAATATCAAGCTAAAACATAGGAAATATTAAGGCACATGACTTAGGGAAAATTTAAAGGCCACCGGGGTAGAAACTTAGGAAAAATTAAAAGGGATCCCACCCTAATCGCCGAACAGCTTAAAGGACTTTAATTAGCACATGCAGATTAGGATTTTAAGTTGCCTGAAAAAGTAACATGAAAATAGAATAAAGCCAGGTCATTACAAAGGGTATTTTGAATGTAACGGCTAGTTTTTGAACTAGGGTTTGAGCCAGTGACCTAAAAACAACTGCAGAGACCGGCAGAAAAATGTTAGAGCCATGAAAAATTTTCTAGGTGCTAACAAAGAGAAAAGATGAAGAACCAAGATATCTACATGGAGGAAGATGGTTATGATAGATGAGAATAAGGAATACCTTTGGTAACTTATTGATGAGTCTATGACTTCATATTGTTGACTTGATTATGTTGCATTAATCTATTATGAAGTTGGGAGAAAAATGTTACAAAGTAGTGTGGTCGATTAATGAAGCATTCCAGTATATACCGAGTAGTGTAGTATATACCGAGTACAATATAAGTCAAGCTTGTGTTCACCAATGCATTTCTTTGTTAACCGAGTATGGACAAAAGAACTAAATGATGAGTTTAGCCAACAAAATTTGATGAGCTGTAAAGTGTATGATCATGAGGTGGAAAGATAAAGTTTGTTATGAGATCAACGACTAGAAAAATTCAAGGAAGATCTAAAAGACATAATTGAAACATGTTATTGACACATCAGCTGAGGAAGGTTTAAGCGGCAAAATCAACAAAGGAGATTAAGCAGCAAAATCTGATGGATGAGAAGAAAATGGTTTACTTGTCTATTTAAGAGACTAGGGTTTCATTATGAAACTTATGCTAGAGAAAAGAATACTACAGATATATCACGTGAACAAGATTCATGCATGCTTGATCAAATTGGTTAAGGAGAACCAAACTGTAGAGATTACCGAGTGTCAGAAAGCTATAACTGAGAGATAGTAGGTTACTGAATATTGTTGAATAGAATTGATATATTGATCAGAGGATTTGAATGAGCATAATATAGATCTGTACATCTGCAAAAGAAGTTGTATTGTAATTAGATCACCTACTATTATAGTTTAACCATTGTAATCAGATAAATCTCTTAACCGAGTAGACTAGATAGTCTTGTAATGTCATTCATAGAATGTACATTTGTTATCATGTCAACCCCATAGTGAATGCTAGTTGGACAATAACGGTTAGTTTTAAATCCTCTAACAAGGTCACACCTTACAATGTGTTTTGTAACCTTTAACAAGGTTGGCTCTTCACCGAGCTCACTTCAGAAGAGTGAATAATATTTTGGGTTGTCGGTCCTAGGTCATTTTTTCCCTTTACAGGGTTTCCATGTTAAATCTCTTATGTTATGTATTGATGTGATGATTATTGGATATCATACTTTACATGTTGCATATTTGATTTGATCAGTAATTACTATAAGTTATTAACTGGTAATCGATAAAAGCATAGATAATTTACTGTTCTACGTTACCAAGCTGCAAAAAAAAATTTTACATTATTTTTTGGATATACATTTTGTATTTGGGACTGTGGATAACTGATTCACCCCCCTCTTAGTTATTCTAACACACTTAACCAACAACTATCATTCTCATGACTGGTCATATGTTGTTAATGTCTCTTGGAGCCTCAAAGTACTTCTCCATCAAAAATACTATTGTTTTGTGGACTCCCTATTCTCATCAAGCTGGGCACTTTGTTAAATTACTTGCGGCCATCTCCTTGGATAAATAGTTGTGGTCTTGGTCTCTGTGCCTCCATATTTTGATGGTGGAATAGGGGAATCAAAAATTGACTCGAGCTCCACAGGACACATAATCAAACATCAACCGAATGCTCAGGGTTTTTTTTATCATCCATGTCTCTGCATTGCGTGGATCTTTTCTGAGCTTGGATCTTTATCACCATTTTCATGGGATTACCTATGCATTCATATCTGTAGCAATACATCTCTAATGAGTGCTCTATCAATGATGACTGTCTTGAATCTTGAGAATTTTGTTTCCCCTATTCATGATTGTAGATGCCAACTTCCTTGTGTTCATTGACCTTTTCGAAGCACGATCAAGGCATGAAAAGAATTCTATATCAAGCACATGTATCTCATCTATAAAAATCACACCAGAAAAAAGCTTCGTAACTCTATCATCTATATAATTTTTGACCACTTTATTGACCCCTTACCATAATTTATCAATCCTCCTTGAGGTCAAGCATTTGCAACATCTAAGTCTTTTAATATCCTTAGTAGCCAACACAGTAGATTCTTCATGATTCAATCCTCGAACATGACTCAGAAATTTGGGAATGAACTTACCTTCATTGAGAGACCGTAAATTGACTGAGGAAAGAAGTATCTAAAGATTCATTCTCCGCAATTTTTTTCTCTATCCAACTGGTCTTCAATGTTCAATATGAGCCAAGTTCCTCCTCTTATTTTGAGCATCTCACACCCATTCTCCAAACTTGTCTTTTCTTTAGTGAGATTGAACATAATAAAGATGAAGAAAGCACGGGCTCAATGTTAGAAATAGGGAATACTGAGAGGGGGGGTGAATCAGTATTCTAAAAACTTTTAATTTTTCCCAATTATGGATATAATAGATTATCTTTACACATGCATAACATAAGAAGCTAAACAACATGCATAGCAATAAAACTAAAGAACTCATAACACATTATTTGTTCTTGAGGAAACCCTAGCCAAGAGAAAACCCCAATGGGGATGGTACCCACAAAGATCCACTAATAAAAAGTATCATGTTAATGATGTTGACCCTATTAGGAGTCTATTACAAACATATAGTGTATCAGTCCTGATTAAGGGACTATAGGCCTTGTTAGAAGCCTCAACCCTATTAAGACTTGGTAGTACAAAATGTGATTACCAGATGAGCCCATTGCCCAAACAAGCAATGTACAATACATATTGATTATAAAATAAGGTTAAGGTACATAACCTTATACTACTTACATCAATATCTCTTCACTTCTCTTTCACTATTGCTATTACACAGATTTGTTTCTACATCATTACCTCCTTACAATTACAATTACATTTATACAAGTTATTAGGATTAATAAATTTCTAGCCGGCTATCATATTACAAATAAATTTATCCAAGGGTAAAAATCTAGGATGTCATCCCTTTATATTTTTAAGTCATTATTTTGATAAACAAAATAATCCCTTAACTCTTTACCAATTCTGTCTTCATATTCTGTATTGTCGGCTTGACATTATCTTTAGTAAAACTGTCATAACTTCTTTTGTACATGCCGTACTAACTTGTGCTCTGAGATGGGTCTTTAATAGTCATCATAAAGTCTATGTTCAAGTGTGCAAGCACTAAACTTACTCCAATCAACATCACAAACAAAAATTGTGTCAAGGTTCACTAGTAAATACACTGTCTCATACTTAGACAATTTCACATTGCGCTCTGTCATACTAGCTCTTTGACCTATGCGATCTTCATTTAAATCATATGTTGCCATAATGACAACATCTATGTAATCAACTCAGCCAAATTGCCAACAATCTCCCCCTTTGTAATTGGTGGCAACATATGAGAAAATTGGCTAAGTCTACAACTTCAAAATCTCAAAGTTGTGGCCATAGTATAAAATATATACTATCCTTATGACTTCTTAAAAAAAAACTTATCTCTAATACAGTACTCCCCCTAAGAGTATCAATCCTTATCATCTCTATCAATTTTCTATTATATATCTCTCCCCCTTAGACAACAATGACAAAATAAAGGTAAGGAGGGTTACAAAACTATATTCAAAAAGATTATACCTTAATTCATTATTACAAAGCTGGTAGGCTTGCAACACAATCTGCAAAATCAATCTTTATAGCTTCTAAATCTTTCTCCCATGATTTCTTAAAGGAATCTACCACATTGAGTAGTGCACTCAGTCCATAAGATGCCATTTCACATGCTTGGAGGTTCTCAAAGTTAAACTTTTGAAAAGATGTCTTAGCTGAAAGGAATTCTTCCAATTGCTCTTCAATAATGCTTAACTTCATAGAAGTGTTCTCTCTTAAAAGAGTGAATCTTTTCATTTTCCTATCTTTTTCATCTTGCAAAACTCTGATTTCATCATATAACTTACGAATTTTCTTCTCAACATCAAATACCTTCACATTGGGGCTAGAAAGAAAGTTAGTTTCATTCTGAATTTATGCTTCCTTCATCTTCATCTTCTTATCTTCTTCTACTATCAAGGTCTCTGATTTTGTACACTGGATGTACAAAGATTTTCCCATTTCCAAATTATTCCTCAAGTCCTTTATACAAATATCAAGATTATTGATATCATTCCTAATATTCTGGCTGATGTTCAAAAGCATTTTGGCCTTATAGGCTGCTTGAGCTTTCACTTTTTCTATATCAGATAGATTTGTGAATTCATTGTCAAAAATGTTCATTATTTTCTTTTCTTTCTCCAGAGGGTTAGCTTCTATAATTTTTGTAGTTACAATGCTTTGTAACTTCTTAGTAAGTTCATTCAAGAATCCTTCAAGACTTTTTACTTTCTTGTTCTTGCCAATGATCTTGTTCAAGGATGTGATCAATTCTAGCTGATCATCATCATCTACTTCCTTTCCTAAATGCTCAATCATAGATCCAATCTAATTCTTCTTTCTAGTCTCAGGAGTAAGATGGATATCTTCTTTAGTGGGAATGGGTACTTGTTTTTCTATCACTGAGGGTTCTACAACTGTGGTCTCTGTTGTCTCTTCTCCTTTGGTAGTTTCCTGCTCTTCAAAAGCTGAATTGTCAACAATGTTTTCCAAATTCTTGAATACATTATCATTAGTATCCAAGGTGATCTTTGTTCCTTCTACATTCATGACTTCATCTTCAATGTTAATGGATGGTGGAGAGGGAATGTCCTCTTGTTTTGTTACACCTACTTTCTCTACTTCAACTGATGGTTCTCCAACATTTTTTAGCATAACCTTGATTATTGCTTTCTCTATTTCAGAATTAACTTCTTCATATTTGCCTCCCATAATCTGAATGGTTCTCTTCTTGGTTCTCAAATGGGTGCTTCAATCTTTCATGATCTAACTAAAATGTGCTTCATCTTTTACTACACAAAGCTTCCTTACAAGGTTTTCTGTAATAGTTGTGTTTTCCTCTAATGCTCTCTTCTTCCTATTCACAATTTTATTGTGAAAATGATCAAGTATCTTACCTTGAATTGTATCAAACTTCGTATCAGACAAAATCATATGCTTTACCACTGCATTTTCTAGATATAGTCTCTCTGCATAATCATAAAGTTCATAATAATTATTCATTCTTGTAAAGTCTCCATCCTCAATGATCTGCTCATTAAGCTTCTCAACTTTAGGTTTCCAAGTTTTCTTCTTAATAGAAGTTCCATCATCTTTGATTTCTACAATTTTCCTTGGAACTAGTTGCACTAATGTTTTACGTCTCTTACTTGGTCCAGTACCACTCTCTTTTACTCTTTTTCTAGGTGTGGAGGAAGTGGATCCAGTGGATATCTTTGCTTCTTGATCCTTCTCAATTTCTTCCACTTTCACCTTCACTTGTGTTACTTCTTGTTGTGTTGCAATTGATGATAAAGGTGGAACAAACAAAACTTCTTTTTGTCCAATATCTCTTATTGTTGCTACCATTTTCTTTGCTACCAAGAACTCATGCTCAATCATCCCTGTATCTTTTAGAATTTTCTTTATAGTACTCTCAACTCTTTTCTTTGACTGTTTATCTTCAAGTAAGGTCTTTGCAGAGTTGAAGTTCTCCTCAAAGGTTCCAAACCTCTTACAATGAGTGTCCAACTTACACTTAAGTAACCTACTCACATACTCTTCTATCTCTACCTCAGATATCTCATAGCCAAGAGGGTCTATGAACTTTTCTAGGTTCTACTACTTCAATGTAGGTAAAGTCAGTATCAACCATGAAACATATGTTATTTTTATACTTCTCCACAAGAGACTGTGGGATCCTTGATTTGCTAGATACTATATCCTGAAATGTCTTGATTACCAATACTACACTCTCATTTACTTTATCAATAACATGCCTTCTGTACACTAGGTTAATCCTTTCCATTGTAGTTTGGCCATCATTCCAGTCATTTCTAATGGTGTAAGTAAATCTTCTCAATAGATGAAAAAACATATAGGTGATTAAGGATGAGAACCTAAACTATGTATACTTAGTTTTCTTAATCTTTTCCAAATTATCAAACATTTGAATTCTTAGAATCTAACACATATCAACTTGTACCTTGTCAAAACACATTAGATAAGTTGCATGTATCATTCCAACTTCCATGACATCCTCTCTTGAATTTGCACAAAACTTAGTGTTTAGGATCTTGCATAATTATCTGACATCATCTTGTTGAATCTTACTAATCACAATTCCTCTACCATTATAGGATGAATTTGTGTTATCAGTGACTTTTTTCCTCATGTTCTTCTCATTTAAAGGAATGGCTCAAGTTTTAGATAGTCCAGTGACTTCATGAATCAAATTAGCTGTGATATCTATCACTCTATCTTCTAACCAAAACTTCCCATTATGAATTCTGCTTAAGATTATCTTAGTACATTCTTCATTGTCAAATTCATACTGTAATGCATATTTAATGATTTTATTATCTTCAAATGTTCAAATCCTTCTTTCAATGTCATGTCCTGATTGTAGATCTTCTGATATTCCTTGGTGAAATCACTATCACTGATAGTTTCTAGTTTGCATCCAAGATAACTTCTAACATTCTCTAGATGTAAAACTTCATCTAGTACAGATGATAAAGCTAACCTAGGATCATCTTCCAAGGGTTCTAATGGTTCCTTTTTCAACTTAGGTCTATTCTTATCTCTAACATTGTGAATTAAAGAAACATCCATGATTTCTTCTAATTCCTTCACTGATTTAAAGATCTACCAAGTAAAATACCTTGATTTCACAATTTAGGGCTTGCGTAGATTTGGCACAAAATTCTTCTCCAAATCCTTGCAAAATGCTTCCAATCACTACTCTTTGATCTCCTTAACACTTGAATTCTCTTTGATGATCAAATAATACCAATCATGACCTTTTATTAATTCAATCTTACTTAGATCTGACATCGCATTCAATTCTTTTGCCGCTTCTTTCTAAAAAGTTGTTTTTGCTAACTTGGAAAACTTAAAACTTCTTGCGATCTCACAAAACATAATATTTTTCTTTGTGCTCTTAAACATAGCATTAGAACATCATATAGTACCTTGCATTAACTGTGCAAGACTCAGTTCATCATATATCTACTTCTACACTAATCTAAGTTCCTATTCTACTGTAATTTTCATAAATTAAGTACTTTGAGATGGGTCAGGTAAAGATTAATTCTTACCTTTTAATGCTTCACCTTCCTAATTACCTTCAATGTTGAATATGTCTCCTTGATCTATGCTTTTGATAAACTTCACTTCATCTAAATTACTATAGCATCCTTTCTGACTGTTACTTGCATCTTCATTTCTTCTTGCATGATTTCTAGGATTAGGATTAGGATGAAAAACTCTATTGTTCATTTTGCAAAACCTTTTTGTATGTCCAATCTTGTTTCATATCTGACAAACAATTCCATTGTTTCCATATCTTGGTCCAGGCTGATTGATTTGTGATCTACAGTTTCTAGCAATGTGTCCAACTTTGTTTCATCTATAACATATTACTCCATTTCTTTTGTTCATATCTTTAATAGGTTTCTTATTTGCATTGTTAGTATTCCTAAATATTCTACTACCATCATTATTCTCAATAAATTTAGGTTTCCTACATTCAATAGCTCTATTTCCAAAACCATGACAATTATAACAATAACCATTAAGAGGTTTAAATTGCTTACTTGTGTAATCTCTCTTCATATGACCAATAGTATTACAAGAAAAACATCTACCTTTGAATTCTCTTTGCATACCTTTGGGTGATTCCTCTTGCTTAGGTGATTCTTCTTCTTTAGGTGTATCTTTAGACTTGTTAATCTCATCAGACTTCTTCTCATCTATGCTTTCAGATATTTTCAGATCTGGTTCCTTGCTTTCATCATTTTCTTTAAAAGTGTTGAATCAAGACCCGTCTTATCATAGAATGGTTTTTGATAAGATACTTGTTCATCAATCTTCTCACTAGTTGAATATAGCCTTTCAAGTTTCTATTTGGATTGAGTCAGTTCACCTTTCACAATCTTATTATACTTCTCAAGTTCAGCATACTGCAAATTGAGTTTCTCAAGTTCAGAGGTTACTTTACCAAGTTTATATTTTAGTCCTTCATTTTCAGTCTTTAGACTTTCATTCTCAGATTTCAGATTTGCTTCATTCTTGCCATTTCCATCTTTCAAACTAAGCTTCAGATTTTCTATCTTCAGTTCATGCTTAAGGATCTCATTTTATTTTTCTAAATTATCATCACAATCTTCAATAAAAACTTCAGATTCCTTTTCAGATCTCAGATCTTCCAACTTGTTTTTTAGTTTCTCAATGACATTCTTTGTATCATCATATTTTCTTTTCAAGGTGTCTTTTTCAATAGTAAGAAAGTCAATCTATTTAAGAGCTTCTTCAAGATTCTTCTTTAGTTGATCCATATCCATAGAGATCTTACTCAAGCTTCTAGGCTTTCCTTGAATGATTCTTTTCCGAGTAACTAAGCTCTAATACCAATTGTTAGAAATAGGGAATACTGTGAGGGGGGGCTGAATTAGTATTCTACAAACTTTTACTTTTTCCCAATTATGGATATAATAGATTATCTGTACACATGCATAACATAATAAGCTAAACAAAATGCATAGCAATAAAACTAAAGAACTCATAACACATTATTTGTTCTCGAGGAAACCCTGGCCAAGGGAAAACTTCGGTGGGGATGGCACCCACAAAGATCCACTAATCAAAAGTATCATGTTAAGGATTTTGACCTTGTTAGGAGTCTATTACAAGCATATGGTGTATCAGTCCTAATTAAGATAGTATAGGCCTTGTTAGAAGCCTCAACCCTGTTAGGAGTTGGTAGTACAAAATGTGATTACCAAATGAGCCCACTGCCCAAACAAGTAAGGTACAATATACACTAATTACAAAAGAAGGTTAAGGTACATAAAATTATACTACTTGCATCAATATCTCTTCACTTCTCTTTCACTATCACTATTACATACATTCATTTCTACATCATTACCTCCTTACTATTACAATTACATTTATACAAGTTCTTACGATTAATAACTTTCCAGTCGGCTATCATATTACAAATAACTTTATCCAAGGGTAAACATCTAGGATGTCATCCCTTTATATTTTTAAGTCATTATTTTGATAAACAAAATAATCCCTTATCTCTTTACAAATTATGTCTTCATATTATGTCCTGTCGGCTTGACACCATCCTTAGTAAAACTGTCTTAACTTCTTCTATATATGTCATACTAACTTGCGCTCTAAGATGGGGCTGCAATAGTCATCATAGAGTTTATGTTCAAGTGTGCAAGCACTGAACTTACTCCAATCAACATCTAAAACAAAAATTGTGTCCAGGTTCACTGGTAAAAACATTGTCTCATACTTAGACAATTTCGCATTGTGCTTTGTCATACTAGCTCTCTAACCTATGCAATCTTCATGTAGATCATATGTTTCCATAATGATAACATCTATGTAATCAACTCAGCCAAATTTCCAACACTTAATCCTCACAACTAATTTGATCCATTGAGACTTCGATTTGAACAACCTATATTGGTAAGACAAAACTAACACCTGCATAGATTAAGAAAATTCAATGCGATTTCCCTAGCAGAAATTCTCACTTTGACTGCGCTAGCAGAAAACTAGAAAGGAGTTTCTCCTTTGGTGGAAAAGTACCAAGATAGGTGGAAATACGCTACTTCACAAATTTTCCTATTTTATTTGATTTTACATTTTCATCAAGCTCAGTTCCCATCATTTCATTATTTAGATCAAATTCATTAATCTTTCAATTGCAGCTGCGATGGCGAAAAATTCAACTTGGGCTTCTCCTTGGTGGAAAACTTGAAAAGTGCTTCTCCACTGTGGGATTTCACCTTTTTTCTTTAAAATTTTGCACAAGGACATGAGATTATAATTAATCATGTATCGAGGCAATTTAGGAACTTTAAATCATCCACTTGTAATATCCAATCTAAATCTGCATGCTTGAACCTATGGATATGAATCTCGATCTGAAACTTACATTTCAACTTCTGAATTTAAACCATTGGCTTTGAATTGGGGCTTCAAATTTGAACTTGAATAATATAACCTTTCTTCTTTAAAATTTGAACTTTAGATTTCTTGATTTGGATCTGCATATTAATACTTTGAACTTTTTTTTTCATAGCAACATTGTTAGAAGGGAAAAAAAGGGAACACATTAGGGGAAACTTTCACCATGAAATGCCACCTAAAAAGATCAAAAATTGGGGGACTAGAAGTATGCTTACAAGAGGCTCAAAAGGAGTTTGAAACATTGGCTAACTAAAGCTTGTGTTAGTTTCATGTTGTAGAACACTTCGCACCCTTTTTGAAATGGGGTCGTAATAGCCAATCGGGTCAACAAGTGATGAATTATGGTCTCCAAAAGTTGCACTACCTAAAATAGAAGAAAATAAACTTCCTTCAAAATTTATTTTTGAGTTTTGAAGTTGTTTGAGATGACTCTATTGTAATAAAATAAAAATAAAATAATTCTAGCATTGGTCGGCCTTAATGGATAAATTTCTAGAACCTTCCCGGGTGGTGGAAAATTGCCTATATAAGGAAGGCCCATGATTTTTTTTAGGTTAGTTCTGGGTAATGATTCAAGGCTTTTCTTATAGAATATTGTAAGGAAGATGCCCATGTGTGCTATGAATATTGTATTTCTAAAATTTTAAATTCCATACTTGTGGAGATAATATGAAGCCCATTTTTTGTTCTTGCAAATTGTTATTGTATCTTTATTTTTGTTATGTGTTTGTGGTATTAAGGGGAGAACCCTTCATCACTTATAAATCCTAAAATATAATAGATATTCAAGGATCCCAAGAGTCTCAAATAGTATCAGCTGAAAACATAATAGTGAACTACAGTGCTAAGCTATGCCAAGCTGTGGTAGGCCTCACATCCACCCCCTGTAGGCATGAACATCCTCCTAGAGTTCATCAAAGAGGTGAGGGAACTATGACCTTATATGTGCTTCATCCTCCCATGAAGTTGTGACCTTGTCATAAAAATCCCACTAGACCCTAACTTGGTCCAGCTCCCTACCTCAAAGTGCTAGGGTCCATTGAGCCAATATACAAATGGGCTCCAAAGCTAGTTGTCCATCTGAATCTACCTGCAAGGTATGCCAATCTTGTAGGATATTGCTAATGCATTGGGGAGATTTTTGGATAAATTCAATATGTTTAATCACTACATTGAGAGATTTTGGAATTAGTCTTATTGTCATTAGTCTTTTGTCACTGATGTCAGTATATGTTTCTATTGATGTATGATAAGCTTCAAGGCTAGCTTTCACACTCTCCAAGAGACTTCACTTGCCTCCTAGTATCCTATTCCTCTATAGGATCTTCCAATAGGATTAGATCATTAACTAAGACCTATTCAAACTCTACTATAAGAGTCAATCTTTGAAAACTTAACCTTGAATGATCAACACCTTAGTTTTGATTCACTTCACCACACTCACTTAGAAGGCTCTAAGTGTCAAATCTCCACAAAATTGCTCCAACATTGCAGGGGTCTTCTCCACCATGAAAAAATTCTTATTCTTTCCCATTTGATCCATTTTGGAAGGGTCTTCAACCATCTTCTTATTGGCTTCCATGATTCATCATGAATTGACCTTAAAAATAGGCCTATTCTAGTAGCCCTTACCAGTCACCTTTTTCTATTTATTGCAAAAATTTTTCAACTAACTCAAAAATATGACTTTATTATAGTACCCTTTTTGAATTTTTAAAACATTCATAAGGTTTATGGGTCTGACAGCGACCGTACAGGGGGTTCCTACAAACTAGGACAAGAGACCTAATAGGCCTAATTTCTAGGATTGAACAGTGAACTTGAGAGAAAACTTGTTTAAACCAAATCCTAAATGATTGGTATGACTCCTATCTACATATAATGGATAGATATTATTTTCACCTTCATGAAATTTTTTTGGAGTAGTACAGATCCATACCTTGCAATGTTTCTTCACTTCTTTTACCTCTAGACCTCTAATCGAGCTTCCCAAACTCGCCTAGGGCCTAGCATATCAAATAGTTCCTCATGCTTTCAAACCTCCTAACTCCTAAAACTATATAAAAAATTGAATCCTCTTCCATTTCCATCTAACATGAATGTTTATCCATGGTTAGATTTCATGGGGGAGCCATGACTCTCTAAACTACTCAAAACAAGATAAAAATAGACTCCCTGGACTAGAATACCAAAAACCAGTACTTAGATGAACTCAAACTGACTTTCTCTTGAAATGAAATAGTATCCTAAAAGTATATAGAACCCTAAAAAAGAATTATATTTAGAGTTTCAATCCTTCCAATAGGACTGTCAACACAAAGTCTTGGGTATTCCACTAAAAATCACTTGTAGAGCTCTATATTCTTTCTTCCAAACTATTACAATGCATAATGAAACTTGGTGTTTGAGTCTTGAATAAAATTAGATTCCATTTCCTTCTTTCTAGGGCCTATTGGATGAGAATAACCTCATATAACTTAGGGAATCCAAAGATACCCAGATGGCATGCAATCTTTTGCAATAATTGCAAAATTGAAGACAACTTCTTTTGAACATATGGCAACTTCCAAATATTTCATGTTCCTATATTCTTAGACTTCTAACCTCCTATTTCTAGAGGATCCAAAGCCATTTATGGTCTTATGGCATCTTTACAACAACAAGATGTGTTTAGAGCACATTTAAGACTCTCACCATAGCTAAGCTCCTAACTTATGAAATTAAATAAACAACTAACAATGGCTATTATTGTGACCTTAGTCCTAATGACTAACTCACCTAGCCAACATAGAGAGAGACCTTCTAAGGTATTTAAATAAACTATCTAACCTCTTGACTTGGCTAGAGTCAAGTACAAGCCAAAAACTTACTAACCATGGAGGCTAGCCTAGGTGCTCCTGCACCATCTATGAAGAGAACAGTCTGGTTATTACAGTGTATGGAGAATCTATGGATGTTTCAGATTGTGTGAAGTTAGTTGTGTGTACAAGAAGGTGTTGTGATCTTATATCTAAGATCTCATGATATAATATTGCATATTACTTGAGTTACAAAAGATTTGGTGAAGACTATTTACTGGATAGCGATAGTGGAAGTTGACAAAGTAAGTCTCTGAGTTTTGGGTATATCTTACAGGCGATGAGGATTCAATGTATGAAAGATTAAGGGATGATAGATAGGGTACTAAAGAATTTTCTCTGATCTTAGCAAGGTATGGAAAGTAGGATGACATCAGCTATGGCATGTGTTCTGGAGATGACCTATTTGGAAGCCAACTTCAGAGTTGTAGCGTGTATTAGGAATGGCGAGCATGATTTACAGATGTTGATCCTTAACTATTGAATTTTAATTGTTGTATACTTGTTTTAGATATCGTGTGTATCTTAGCAAGGATTTATGTAACTATTTGTATATTAGGAAAGCCTAATTGGCTGACGTAATCATTTATTTTGTAATAGGGTATATATGTAAAGATCTTTTCTTTTGAAAAGATATGGAGAGAATTGTTAAAATTTAATCTTTCCTTGGTATAAATTTGTATTTAAAGGATAAACCAAGGTATCCTATTGTATTTGTTCTCTAGTCCAAGTGGGAGGACATGTCATATTTGTAATTCTTTTATTAAGGAAAATAGATATTCGTCCTTATGAGGAATCCTACACTTGTCTCACACACTAGTGAAATGTGGCATACACAAAAATGAGAGTTACAATGTAACTCCTTTCTCACATCTCTATTAAGAGATGGCTCTCCTTCTCTCAACTTATGATATTCTTCTTCTTCTTGAACATTGTATGAGCTAAGCTCTCACTCTATCTCTCTCTCTCTCTCATTCTTAGGCATTTTTTTTCCACTTGCATTATATCACGAGGGTTTTTTTATGCTTTTCCCCCTTCAAAATATTGTCTCCTTATTGCTTCTTTCTTTGGTGAATGCTCCTAGAGTTGTGATTATTCATGGTAAATCTCCTTATTCCTAGCTGAAAACATTAAACAATTTCTTCTCTCTCTATTTTGGTTACTATTTTAACACAGTATCAGAGCGGGTTGGTTTAATCCATTATTGAGTGTACAGGTGAAGGAGCTACCATATCTTGGAGCACTCCAATATTAGAGACTCTTGAGAGAGGTTATTGCTAGTATATATTTTTTGACTAATCTGATTAAGAGAAAAAAATTGAATTTTTTTTGGGTTTGGCTAGTTTACTGCCAAACCCAGCTAATCTGTTGGATACATTATTGATTTGTTTTGTGCAGGCTTGGATACATTATTGATAAAGAAAATAATACAAAATTAAATATATCAAAATCCTAATTTAATATTATAATATTAAAAGAATTAAAAGAATTAAAAGTTTATTCTTTTATCCTTGTTTCCAATATCGGTTACATGCATGTATAGAATATTTTTCAAATTTGCAATCATTGTTTCTAAATTTTGGTTACATGTGTCTGTTAAAAAAATCATCACAGTTGCTATTTTAATAGATTCACTTTGTTCATATGAAAAAAAAGGAGTTTTTCCAAAAGATCGATTTGTTCTGGTTTTGCTCTACATTGAATAGATATAGCTTTGTAATTGTTTGTATAGTTTTTTTCCTCAGCACACGATTGTGAAAGGCTTCACAAGTTTTTTGTTTTTTGTACTGAGCTCTATTCTCAGTCAAAGTGGAGCTTTGGATACTATTTAAACTACTTTTGATTCGATTGTTTAAAGTTTTTAATTTAAGTTTATATATTCTTATTTCGGTGTCTGATGTATATCCTTGTATATTTATAAAATTTCATATTATTATGTTTAAGTCTCATATTTGATAAAAAAATCTATCTATTTAGTATCATTTCTCAGTCTGCATTATTTTCATGTCTATCAATAAGTAGCAATTACATTCATTGTCTGCTAGGTTCCTTTGGTTACATGCTTTAGCAAGTTCACCGTCGTCTTTGACCTTTTTCATGCACTCTCCAGCTTGCTGAAACTGAGATAGCCCTAAAAGTGCTCCTCCCCATCTTGTGAGGTTATCAGCATCGAGAGGGTAGACTCCACAGTCTTCCATGCTGCCTCAAAGAAGAGAAGACCATTGAATTCACTCTATGGAATGCCCATTAGTTCGACATTCTTAATATCTTTTTTCCTTCTATTTTTTGGCTAAGAGTTTCACTAGCTCGTTACTTAGAGCGCCATAGATAGGTTATCTACTCACATTTCCATCATGCATGTGCTCAAATTTTGAGTGATTCTTTTGCTCTGCGTAGAAGTTTATAGGTAAAGCCTTTTTTTATTTCAGTTTTTTTCAAGCCTCTAAGAACCATAGCTTCACCGCCATTCCCATTTCTCTACTCATCGCTTTCAACCTTTTCTCAACCCACCATTTATATCTCTTGCCCTTCTCTATCTCTCATTCCTTTCCTTATCCTTTCTGTGCATATCAGTTAGATCCATAGCGATCAATGCCATTTTGTTTGACTACCATTTCGATCCTTCTCTCTTCTCCCGACTACCCATCCAATCAACTGATATTGACAGTTCAAACAGGGCTTGAATCCCTGATATTATTTTCCCCTATTTTAATGTATCCTAAACAACTATTCATACTCTTCACCTTTATTGCAAAGTAGATGAACTGAATATCTGGGTGAACTCGGTTGCTTCACGTTCCATGTAGTAGAGGAACACATCGCGTTCTCTAGAATGAAGTTTTCAATGCTTTTATATGTGTTGTTTATTATATTTGTTTGTAGGTTATTTTTTTGTTTGCAACCTCCTCTCTATCCTTGTCGAGTTGGGCGAGTGAATCTTTTTGCTAAAAGTAGTAGTCATATT
This sequence comes from Chamaecyparis obtusa, assembly GCA_027943335.1. Taxonomy (NCBI): domain Eukaryota; kingdom Viridiplantae; phylum Streptophyta; class Pinopsida; order Cupressales; family Cupressaceae; genus Chamaecyparis; species Chamaecyparis obtusa. The sequence goes on from BSBK01000703.1 coordinate 3,544,558, forward strand.
CCCCATTCCTTGCGACTTCACATTTAGTTTACTTTCCCAGACCTTTGGTTACAATGGTTTCTTTTGGTAATAACATCTCACCAAAGGACAAGTGTTTTTGGAAGTATATCGAGTCAAGAGAGGCTCCCTTGGTTATTAAGATCTACACTAAATCTAGCCAAAAGCATGGTGGTTCCCTCAAGGAAGGATTTTGTGGACATAATCTTATCAAGATCACAGTGGTAGACACCATCGGTGGTACACAAGGGCTTTGCAATCTCCCACCTTCACCAGTTTTACATGCGCAAGGCGCAATTCACTCAACAAAATTTTCATGACAAGCCTTCCACTATAGTTGACATTTCTTTTCGCCTCGTTGATGTGCATTCACTTTATTAAGATCTGCTAATCATTTTTTCTTTTAGATCTCTTGATACCCCTCGTCCATCCTATTTTTGAGTTCTGCTCCCGCTCTTCTTTGCGTATGGTAATTTTTTTGTTAATATATTTAATTTGCATTGAAGTTTTTAGATCATTTAATTGGTAAAGGGATTAGTTTTGTCTCTCTATTTCATTTCTCTTTCTTTGTATTTTTTTTATTATTTCTTCTTCATCATTAGTCTTATTTTAGTTAAGGCTTTATTCCTTTGTGATAGACTATTGTGAGTTTATTCTCTACATGCGGTTCTTTTTTGTCATTTATCATCTTAGCAGCTCACTCATATATATATATATATATATATATATATATATATATATATATATATATATATATATATATATATATATATATATATATATATATATATATAGCAGGAGATAGAGTTTATCACTGGAGATTCAAAAGGATATTGTTATTTTATAAAGATCTAATTTTTTTTAGAGTGTTGGTTGTTTTTTATGATCCCTGATATATATTGTCTAGTTTATATTTACAGATTCAATTAAAGTATAGTTTATATTCTCATATTTGAATAAGGATTTATTCATATATTGTTATATCTTGATCAATTTCACTATCTGTGTAGCTTTTCTATTTATAACATTTGTTTGCAGGTTTTTACCGTGCATGTTACATTTTGTTGTTTATAACTTTTCTTCTAGGTTATAACATTTTTTTATCTTTAATGTTTTTTCCTTTTCTTAGGTTGTTCTTATATATTTTTCAGTTGTAAAGATTCAGGGTGTATTTGTAATTTGGTTAATCTTTTCCTCCCTTTACTCTTGGTGCTTTATTATATTCAACTTCTCTTGATGTTATAGTTGAAGTTTTTAGCTAAAAAAGTTTTAGTTTCCTAATGTTTCTTTGCAGGTTCATCTCTATTTTTTTTAATCTGATTTATGTTCTTTAACTCGTCTATTTTGCAGGGTTGTGTTGTTCTATTATTAGGATTTTTAGCTTTCTTTCTCCTTGCATGCAAGAGATTCTTGTGTTATATGTTAATCAATAATAGCTTAACCAAGATCTGTTCTCTCCTTGTGTTCTTAGTTTCTAATTTTTCCTCTGGTTGTTGTTTTTTCCTTGCATGCCTCCTTGGTGTAAGCTTTTATAGCTTTCTTTTTTTGCATGCAAGTGTATATAGTTTGATTTGAGTTTCTTTTCTTAGTTCTAATTCTTCATTCATTTATCTCTAGTTTAGATCTTTGTATTTAACCATGACTACCCTGATGCTAGAAATAAAGTTAACTAGTACAAATTATCATGCTTGGAAAACACACATGACCTTCATCTTTAGATTTAGACATATTTTAGATATTGCAACTAATACCAGTTCCAAACCAGCACCCTCTGCTCCTCAAGCTGACCAAACTTCTTGGTAGACTAAAAATGAGGAAGCACTTGGTTTAATTGGGATCTCCTTAAGTCTTGAATTGTATGTCTTAATTTATACTTTTACAGAAGCCCATCAAGCTTGGGACATCCTAAAAAATACCTATGATGGTGCAGATGAGACTCAAAAAATCCAGCTTCAAGACCAACTTGAAGACCTCAGGTATACCAATTTCAACTCTATTGATGATTTCTTGCTCAAATTTGATTCAATTAAAACTTTATTAACTAGTTTACAAGTTACTCTCTCTGATTTAAGGATAATCCACATAATTATTTGTAAATTTTTTCCTAGACAGTTCCAACAATTTATTACAAATATTTACTCACAATTAGTTATTCCTTCTCTAGCATCTCAATTAACTTATGTCATCTTTCAAAATATGTTGTGTCAAGAGGAAGCAAAATTGATTCAATTTGGTATAATTAAAACTCACAAACATGCTTATATCTCTCAAAGTCACAATAACAATAGATCTTCTAACACTAATCAAAATAATCAACATTATCAAAGATCAAACAATAATAATAATTCAAATAATAACTTAGGCCAACAAGTTAATGATTATTACAATTCTAGGCCTTCCACTAACTATCATAACAATAATCATTCAAATAGGCCACATTGCACCTATTGCGGTAAAAATGGTCACTTAATACATAAATGTTTTAAGAAACAAAAGGATGATCAACATAATTCTCAAAACTACTCAAATGTAAAATCTAATGGAAATCAATCTCGTTCTATGTTTACTGTCTGTTTTAATGCTTCTAAACTACTTGAATATGGTGCATCTCAACATGTTACCTCTCATAAGGAAGTCTTTGATTCTTTGCACCCTAATTCTATGAATATTCCTATTCCTTTAGTTGATAATTATTGTTGTCAAGTTGAAGGAACTGGTAATGTTTCTGTTCCAAATGGTAAATTACATGATGTGCTTTCTGTTCCTAATTTGAATGCTAACCATATTTCTATTCCTCTCATTTTTTCTCCTCACATTAAGGATAATACTAATACTCTTCAAAAAGATAATGATGAACATCAAGATAGTAATGATACTCCTAATGATTTTGTTCCTTCTAGCAGTGATGATGATGATGATGGTAATAATCTATTTACTCCACCTTGCTCTCATGTTGATGATATGTTTGACCAAGAAGAGGAAATTATATCTAACTTTCTTAATGTTACTTTGCAAGATATGTTTATTACTCAAGATGCAATTCAAGATGATAGTACTAATCCTATGATTGTTGTGGAGGTTAATGATAATGATGCTTATATTAACTCTCCTATTGATGCTTCACATTATGATGAATACACTATAGATTTTCCTTATGCAACTGAAGATTTCATTCCTAATTATTATTCTTATGATTCACAATATGATTTTTTCCAAAGTGTTACTAATTCAGCACTAGGTGATCCCAATGATGGGCACTCTACTAGTGGTTTTTGCCTTATTGCAAGCTCAAGTGTTGATTATGCTCCACCTATACTTTCTACTAGAAATAAATATACAGAATGCATAAATACATCTCAATAATTTCAATGGTCTCTTAAAGATTTGGGCTCCCCTCAACATGCTATTCACTCTTCCAAAAGTCCTATGTACAATTCAAGCTCCAAAGCACAAGTTGAAGACATGCAAGATGATCAAGCCAAAGGCATCCTAGTGAAGACTCTTTCAAAAGAAACATCTCAAATTCATTGTAAAAATTTTGGTTTGATACCTATTGATGTAATTACCCCAAGTAAAGATTAAAGGGGGGTGTTAGAATTTAATCTTTCCTTGGTATACATTTGTATTTAAAGGATAAACCAAGGTATCCTATTGTATTCATCCTCTAGTCCAAGTGGGAAGACATGTCATATTTGTAATTCTTTTATTAAGGAAAATAGATATTCGTCCTTATGAGGAATCCTACACTTGTCTCACACACTAGTGAAATGTGGCATACATAGAAATGGGAGTTACAATGTAACTCCTTTCTCACATCTCTATTAAGAGATGCCTCTCCTTCTCTCAAATTATGAGATTCTTCTTCTTCTTGAACATTGTATGAGCTAAGCTCTCACTCTATCTCTCTCTCTCTCATTCTTAGGCACTTTTTTGCCACTTTCATTATATCACGAGGGTTTTTTAATGCTTTTCCCCCTTCAAAATATTGTCTCCTTGTTGCTTCTTTCTTTGGTGAATGCTCCTAGAGTTGTGATTATTCATGGTAAATCTCCTTATTCCTAGCTCAAAGTGTTAAACAATTTCCTATCTCTCTATTTTGGTTATTATTTTAAAAAGAATTTATATGATGTAAAATAGGATTGTGGAAGCTAAAAGCTTGTGTCTGCTGGATGTAAAGCAGATGATTATTTATATATTTTATTGGAACTAATCAGGAAAAGACAGTTGCTAATGGATAGTTCAAAGATTGTGTATCTCTTTACATACACTTTTGTTGCGAACAGTGAGTTCTAAAGGTGGACATAACCTTCTTTGGGTAGTGAGCCTAGGCAGTGAGCCTGCCTTATTTTCTTGACTCCTAATAGGGTTTGTCCTCTAATAAGGACTATGTACTATAATGTCTTAATCAACTCCTAATAGGGCTAGATCTTCTAACAAGGATATTATACTCTCAGTACATCATTAGTGGGTGTTAATTCCCACTGGATTTTTACCTTTAATAGGGTTTCCTCAACAACAAATTTTGTTTTATTGTGTTGGCATTCATTGTGTTCAGTTGATTTGATATTGTTGTTAGTCAAAGATTAAAGTTTAATAATCTCTCATACAACTAATTCAGCCCCCCCCTCTCAGTTGTATTGGTGGACTATTATTCCTAACAATTGGTATCAGAGCTACTGGTCCTTAGAGAGAAAGCTTAATAACTTGAGGTGATCTTGGAGATGGAATTATAGAGGAAGGATAGTCCAAAATTTGATCCTAAAAACTTTGACAGTTGGAAGAACAAGATTGAACTCATTTTCTATGTTTGGGCATTGACTACTGAATGATTACAAATAATGACAAAACCATGAAGGTTGAGGATGAATTGGATAAATTTACTGATGAAGAAAAAAAGATATTTTCATATAACATGGTTGCAAGGGAAGAAATGATAGTGCACTCTTTGAAGGAGAATTTACTGAAGTTAAAGGTCTAGATTCGGCACACAAGATTTGGACAAGATTAGAAGCATTGTGACACAAGGGAGGATGGGGAGAGGGGCCAAAGGCACACCCTGACCAAATCCACCTTTTAGAACAACACACAGAAGTAACAACACACAACAGTGAGAGGGAGAATGCAGAAAGGTTTCATATATTATCTTCAATTTGATTCATACATGTCAGTTTTTAAGGCCTTCCCGGTTTAGGCTAGATATTACAATGAAGTACAAAATTCCTCCAACATGTGAGGATCTATCCACAATCTTTGATTTACTATCTTCTATCTTCTATCAAAACTGACCACTAAACTCTAACCAAATAACTACATTTATACAAGAGGCTACCAAGCCAGTTGGCCTTCAGATCCACAATAAATAGAAGGAATAACTAGATCTAGGTCCACACACTTCCCAATGATGGATACCAACATTAAATCCATGACCCAAATTAAATGCACAAGTCAGCCTCAACAAAAAACCAAAACAAACAACTTAGCAAGTAAGGAGAACTAAGTGCCAGATAAGCATCGCCAAGCGCCAGGGAATTAACCAAGTGCTAGAGAGATAACTAATCAACTCAGTTAACAAAGGAAACCGAGAAACACTGAACCAACTTGGTCAAAGAAGGAACCGAGCAATAAAGATAAACTTCAAATATGTTTTTGGTGACATGGGATTGCCAAGGACCCAAGATGCTCCTGCATCAGACACCTAGGGTTATTTGAAAATGATTCTTTGAATCATGAAACTGGTATGATCCAAGCTACATCCAACCCAGACTATGAAATCCATGAACTGTCTTCAATAGGTCTATTGTTCCACTTTACCAAATATTCCATATACTATTTTCCTCTTGTACTTCTACCAATTCTTTGCTAAAAAATCTTCTCAACTTCTTCCATCTGCTTCTTAGGATAATCCATCGATACTATCATGTCTTCATCAGGTTCATGAAACTCATACAAATCAGCAATGTTGAATATAGATGATATATCCATATCCTTAGGTAACTCAATCTCATATGCATTTCCACTATCAAATTTTCTCAAAATATTGCAAGGTCCAAACTTCTTCATTTTCAGCTTCCCATATGTTCCAACAGGAAATCAACCATTCTTCAAATAAACCATCACTTCATCACCAACATCAAAAGTCTTATGTCTTCTTGGTCTATCAGCTCTATCTTTGTATTTATGATTACTCTTTTCTAGCTTAAAATTCACATCTTCATGTAATGTCTTCATGCACTCAGCAAGTTTTACTCCTTCAGCACTTCTCTTTCTTTCATCAGCAATGTCACTCAAATCTGATATACCTCTCAGTTGTATGCCATTTACAATCTCAAAAGGTGTTTTTCCAGTGCTCCCATTCACTGAATTAATGTATGAAAACTCTTCTTGTTCCATCATATAATCCCAATTACTTGGTGTGTCTCCAACTAAACATCTCAAAAGATTTCCCAAAATTCTATTCACAACTTATGTTTGTCCATCGGTTTGTGGGTGAATTGTAGAACTATATTTCAACTTGGTACCAAGCTTTCTCCAAAGAGTCTTCCAAAAGTATCCAACAAATTTATTGTCTTGATCAGAGATAATACTCCTCGATAATCCATGAAATCTAACCATATCCTTAAAGAAAATATCTGTTACATGTACTATATTTGATGTCTTTCTACAAGGTATAAAATGTGCCATTTTAGAAAATCTATCCATAACAACAAATATAGAATCATTACCTCTTATTGTCTTCGGTAAGAAAAGAATAAACTCCATACTGATGTCAATCCAAGGTTTCTCAAGAATAAAAATCAGTGTATACAATCCAGTATTCTAACTTACTCCTTTTGCAACTTGATAAATTCCACAACTCTTCACAAATTTTTGAACATCTTTATACAACTGTGGCCAAAAGTATTTCTCCTTAAGAAAATTCAATGTCTTATCAACACCAAAATGTCCAGCCAAACCACTACTATGTTTCTCCTTTATCAAATTAGTTCTCTTGTTCCTCTTGGTATACACAACTAAATACCTTTAAACAACATACCTCCTTGCATAAAATATTCATCCCATTTAGTACTTGGTTGATCTTGAATAGGTGCTCTGCACTTTCTCCATGGCTCAAAAAAATCAGGATCAAATTCATAAGAATCTCTCATGTCATCAAAGCCTATAACTTCAAATTTCATCTCAGTCATCAAAGATCTCCTTCTACTCAATGCATCAACAACTCAGTTAGTGACTCCACTCTTATGCTTTATCACAAATGTATATCTCTACAAATACTCAACCCATTTCATATGTCTCCGATTCAACTTATTCTGACTACCCAAATACTATAAATCCTTATGATCGGTATACATCACAAATTCACTCGCTATCAAATAATGTCTCTATTTCTTTAGTGCTTGAACAATAGCATAGAAATCTTGATCATACATAGAATATTTCCTTTTTGCATCATTCAACTTTTCACTAAAGAAAGCAACGGGTTTACCTTCTTGACTCAACACAGCTCCAATTGCACTATCACTTGCATTACATTCCACTTGAAATACCTTATTGAAATTAGGCAATGCCAAAATAGGAAATTCAGCAACCTTCTACTTTAGAGTCTAAAAAATTTTATCAGCTCCATGTGTCCACTTGAATTCTCTTTTGTCTCCTCTCATAGTCTCAGTCATAGCATTACACATTGAACTAAAATTTCTAATGAATTTTCAGTAAAAACTTTCCAAACCATGAAATGATCTTACCTCACTAGCACTCTCAGGTGTAGGCCAATTCAAAATAGCTTCAACCTTTTCAGGATCCATTTTCAAACCGTCAGCTGAAATCACAAATCCCAAATACACAATCTCTTCTTTCATGAATGAACACTTTTTCAGATTTATCAAAAACTTTTCTTCTTTCAATCTTTGACAAAAATTGTCTAACATGCAACAAATGTTCTCTTTTTTTACTGAATATCAGAATATCATCAAGATATACAATCACAAACTTACCCAAGAATTTTTTCAAAACTTCATTCATCAATCTCATAAAAGTACTCAGTGCATTAGTTAAACCAAAAGGGATAACCAACCACTCATACAAACCTTCTTTTGTCTTAAAATTCATCTTCCATTCATCACCTTCTCTGATTCTGATATGATGATACCCACTTTTCAAATCAATTTTGGTAAAATACTTTTCTCCAGTCAAACTATCCATTATGTCATCCATTCTTGGTATAGGAAACCTATACTTCATTGTTATCTTGTTGATTTCTCTAGAATAAGTACACATTCACCATTCTCCATTCTTCTTAGGTGCCAATACAAAAAAACTACACAAGGACTCAAAATTTCTTTGATCAAACCTTTCTACAACAATTCTTGAATATGTCAGTTCAATTCCCAATTCTCGGTAGGTGTCAACCAGTGAGGTGTCTTATTCAGTAAACTAGCTCCAGGGATTAGATCCATGCAATGATCAATGCTTCTCTTTAGTGGCAAACCATCAGGTACATTATCAAAAATGATCTCACTGTACTCAGTGAGTAACTTATCAATCTCCTCAGGGACACTATCCTCTATTTTCCTACTCAGTTTGTTAGGAATCACAGCAAAACATACATCATTCTTCTTCACATCCTTAACAAACTTTCTTCCTACCATCAAGAAAACTTTCATAGATGTGCAAACATTACTAAAAAGTTCTTCAATCAAAGGTAACAATATTTGTCTTCTCCCATCAGCCCAAATAGTATATTTATGCAATCTCCCATCATATATAGCATGTCTATCATATTGCCAAGGTCTACCCAACAAAATATAACAACAATATATAGGCATGATATCACAGAACACTTTATCATAGTACTTTCCAATTTTCAAATTCACATAACATTGCTCACTTACGAAGAGTGTATGCTCATCTTTGATCCATGAAATCTGATAGGGTTTCAGATGTTCCTGCAACCTTTTCAACTACAACTTTGTGACCATTTTATCAGATGCCAGATTCTCTGAGCTACCACTATCAATGATTACCTTCCAAAATTTATCAAAAACTCTACATCTGGTCTTGAATAAACTTTTCCTTACCAGATCTTCCATTTTACCTTCATTAAAAATTTCTCTCCTTACCATTTGTTTATTTTCCTTCTCAGGTTCATTTGGTGATTCTTCTTGCACCAAAGCATTTCTATTGTTACTGACCTTCTTACTTGTATGTTTACATTCAAATGATCTATGTCCTTCTTCTCCACAATTTAGCAAGTTCTTCAGAAACCACCTTTGTTATAACCACCTCGGTAGTTACTACCTCTGCCTCTAGATGAACTTTCACCTTTCCACTCGATCTTGCCTTTATCTAGAGTTGTCTTTTTAGGTTCAGATCTACTATTTTCATCATGAGATCTACCTCTTCCTCTAGGCAATCTACCACCTCTACCTCTTTGTCTTTGCTCATGTCTCTTGTTCAATTTCTCCTCATCTTTCAATGAAAATTGATAAGCCTTTTCAATGTTCTCCAATTTGACCAAATTGATTTCTTCTTGGATGGAAACTCTCAAACCATTTAGGTATCTAGCAATTATTTCCACATCATCTTCATCATGTATAGATCTAGTGTCTAGTCTATAGAATTCCTCAGTATATTCCTTTATCGAGCTATCTTTCTTCCTTCAACTTTCCATTCACCTAACTAGGTTAATTTGATAATCACAAGGTAAGAAATTTCCTTTCAACTTATTCACCATTTTATTCCATACCTTGATTTTGTCTTTGCCTTTCCTCTTTCTATCCAGCTGCAGATGTTCCCACCACAAGGATGCATGACTCTTCAACTTTGCACTTGCAATTTTCACCTTCTTTTCCTCAAGTAAATTTTCATATTCAAAATACTTTTCCATCTTAGTGATCCAATCCACCAATTCATCAGAATCCAATTTTCCACTATACTTAGGAGGATTAAAATGTGGTGTAGACTTCAAACTTGTCAAAGCCTTCAAGAATCTCTCCTCACCTTGATCCATCATAGGTCTAGGTTCTACATCACCTTGTTCTACCTCAATTTCATCATCACTAACATCTTCAAGATGTCTTCCTCTTCTCTGGGCTGTTTCAACAAATTCTAATCTAGCAGCAAGTTGTCTCAACATGTTTTCCAATCCTAGATCTGTATCTCACCTCCCACAAACCATCTTGAAAACCATCTGCAATTGCAAGTCTGATTTCAATCTTCTACCCCACAACAACTCAGCTAGGGTTTCACAAGAAGGAACCCACAAACCTAGATCCATATCTAACTTGGCTCTGATACCACCTGACTCAAGGGAGGATGAGGAGAGGAGACAAAGACACACCCTGATGAAATCCACCTTCCAGAACAACACACGGAAGAAACAACACACAACAGTGAGAGGGAGAGTGCAGAAAGGTTTCATATATTATCTTCAATTTGATTTATACATATCAAGCTGTAAGGCCTTCCCGGTTTAGGCTAGATATTACAATCAAGTATAGAAGTCCTCTAATATTTGTGGATCTATCTACAATCTCTAATTTACTATCTTCTATCTTCTATCAAAATTGACCCCTAAACTCTAACCAAACAACTACATTTATACAAGAGGCTACTGAGCCAAGTCGGCCTTCAGATCCATAATCAATGGAAGGAACAACTAGATCTAGGTCCACATGCTTCCCAATGATGGATATCAACATTAAATCCACAACCAACATTAAATGCACATGTCATCCTTAATAGGAAACCAAAACAAAAAACTCAGCAAACAAGGAGAACCGATCACCAGATAAGCATCGCCGGGCACAGGGAATTAACCGAGCACCAGAGAGATAAATGACCATCTCAGTTAACAAAGGAAACCAAGCAACCCTGAACCAACTCAGTCAAAGAAGGAACTGATCAACACAAACAAACTTCAAATATGTTTTTGATGACACAGGATTGCCAAGGACCCAAGATGCTCCTGCATCACATTGTATGAAGGAGACAAGTTTACCAAGAAAGTGAAGTTACATAATTGGAAAATAAGGATGGAGAAGCTGCAAATGAAGGAAAATGAAAACATTAGGGCTTATGTACAAAGGGTTACAGAGGTTTTGATTGGAATAAAAAATTCTAGAGGCACTTATGAAGAGGAAGTCATTGCAAAGATCCTTAGATCATTGACACCAATCTACAAGACCAAAGTTCAAGCTATAGAAGCAATCTTACCCTTGACTCCAAAATTTAGCAAAGAAATGTTGATTGAAAAGATAACTACTTTTAAAGCTACAGAAGAAGAAAGGAAGCTAGATGAACTTGTTGCTCTGACCGCTAGAAGAGAAAAGAGAGGTAAGGGTAAATTTGAAGGAAAGTTTCCTTTGAAATGCTTTTCATGCAATAAGATAGGTCACTTTGTATCTAGATGTCCTACAAGAGTTCCTAAGCACAAACCTATATTTTTCAAGCCTAAGCATTCAAAAGAAAGGGAATGTTATTATGCTAGTTAAGGTATCTTTGATGATGATGATTGTGATTATGAAGAGATTGGATTTAATTCTATTCAAGATGAAAAACCAATACATGAGGAAAAAATTTAGTATCACATGTTGATAAGAAATCTGAATGGGTTATAGACAGTGGTTTCTCACACCATATGACTGGAGACAAAAACAAGTTTGTTAAACTAATGAAATATGATGGTGATGTAAAATTTGGAGACAATGTTCCTAAACCTATCATAGGGGTAGGATCTATTTCTTTGGATGGAAGGACTAATATTGACAATATACTTGTTATTGATGGACTTAAGCATAACTTGTTGAGTGTTGGATAGATGATGGATAAGGGATATCAATTAAAATTTATTGATGGAAAATACTTTATTAGAGGTAAGACATAAAACTTGATTGCAACCTATACTAAATCTAGAGGTAATGTATTTGAGCTAAATAATTTTTGAAGATTTTTGTTTTGTTGTGAAGATAGATGAAAGTTGGTTATGGCACAAAATATTTTGTCATGTCAATTTTGATAATATTGTGAAGGAAAGATTGACTAATGTAGTAAGATACCTACCAAAGATTGTGAAACTATCTAACACCATATGTAGAGAATGTGTTGTGGGAAATAAGACTTGAAGAAGCTATAAAAGAAAATCATATACATCAAAAGGAAAGTTGGATCTGGTACATACATACCTATGTGGACCTACAAGGTTAAGATCATACTATGGTGAAAGGTATTTTATACTTTTTGTTGATGACTTTTCTAGAATGATGCGGGTCACTTACTTGAAAGAGAAATTAGAAGCATTTGACAAATTCAAGATATTCAAAGCAAAAGTAGAGAATGAATCAGGTCTAAAGATAAAAATGTTTGAGATTAGATAGAGGTGGAGAGTTTACTTTAGATCTATTCAATTTATATTGCAAATATCATGGAATACAAATGAATACATCTTCTCCTAGGACTCCACAGAAAAATGGGATAGCAGAGCAAAAGAACAAAACAATTCTAGATGCTACTAGGACAATGTTGCTTGAAGAAATATATCCCATATGCATTGGAGAGAAGTTGTTGGGACATCAGTGTACACATTCAACATAATTCAAATTAGAGAAGGTACAAGTAAGACTCCTTATGAATTGTGGTTTAATCATTCTCCTACTATAAAATATTTTAGAATATTTGGTAGTAAATGCTATATCAAAAGAGATGATGAGATAGGAAAATTTGATGCTAGAAGTGATTAAGGAATTTTCCTTGGTTATTCTACTAAAATAAAGGCTTACAAATGTTTTAACCCGAGATTGAGGAATATTATTGAAAGTAACAATTTGAAGATAGATGAAAAGTTTAAGATACAAGAGAGAATGTATGATTGTAATTAGAATACAGAGATCAAGGAGGCTGCTACTACAGAAGAAGAACTTGTTGAGACTGAATATGAAAATGAGACTTGTGATGATGACACAAATGAGGCTACTGATATTCCTAAGACTCTAAGGTATGTAAAGAAAAATCATCTTGAAAATCAAATTATTGGTAATACAAGTCAAGGAGTAATGACTAGATCAAAGACAAGGGAAGAAATTTGTTTGATTTATCAAGTTGAACCAAAGACTACTGATGAAGCTTGTAGAGATGAATTTTGGATAAAAGCTATGATGGAAGAATTAAATTAGATAAAGAAAAATAACACTTGGGAATTGGTTCCTAGACCTAAAGACAAAAATTTAATAGGGACTAAGTGGGTTTTAAAAAAAAAATTGAATGAAGAAGGAGTTGTTGTAAGAAATAAATCAATATTGGTATGTAAAGGTTATTCACAAAAAGAAGGCATAGATTTAGAAGAGACATTTGATCCTATTTCTAGGATAGAAGCTGTGAGATTATTTTTATTTTATACTACACATAAAGACTTTAAGGTATATTAGATGGATGTGAAATTTGCATTTCTAAATGGGGATCTTGAAGAAGAAGTTTATATAGAACAACCTTATGGATATCCGCTATCCGAAGATGAAGACATGGTATGCACATTGAAGAAGGCACTGTATGGACTAAAGAAAGCTCCAAGGGCTTGGTATGTGAGGTTAGACAAATACTTACTTCACCGTGGGTTCAGGAAAAGGTAATGCTGGAAGTAACTTGTATTTAGGATCTAGTCAAGATGGAATTCTGATAATAGAAGTTTTTGTTGATGAAATTATCTTTGGATGGAATGATGAAATGTGTAAGAAATTTTATAAAGAGATGAAAAATGAATTTGAGATGTCCATGATAGGTGAAATGAAATTATTTCTAGGACTACAAATAAATCAGAGCAATAATGGGATTTTTATTTCTCAAACTAAGTATCTTAAATAAATGCTATATTTTTTTGGAATGGAATACTACAAAATAGTTGGTACACCCATGGTGACTAGTCACAAGCTAACAAAAAATGATGAGACAAAGAGTGTTTTTCAAACCAAGTATAGATCAATGGTTGGTGGATTACAATATCAGAGTCACATCTGACCATACATTTTTAATGTTGTTGTAATTGGGGATAGATATCAGGAAGAACCTAAAGAGACACACCTAGCTGTTGTGAAAAGGATATTTAGATATTTGAAAGGAACAATGGAATATGGCTTATGGTATGATAGAAATGATGACTTTGAACTACATGCTTATACTGATGCTGATTGGGAAGGAAATATTGATGACATGAAGAGTATTAGTGGCAGTGCATTTTTCCTTGGGAAAAAGTTGGTTTCATCGCTAAGTAAAAAGCAAGATTGTATAGCTCAATATACTACCAAATAAATATGTTGCTACTACTATTAAATGCACACAAATTGTTTGGATGAAATAAATTTTGAAAGATATTGGAATAAATTTTTTTTGAACCAGTGATTATCTATTATGATAACACCAGTATAGTAAATATGTCAAAGAATCATGTGATGCACTCTAAAACTAAGCATATTTCTATTAAGTATCACTTCTTGAGAGACAAGGTAGAAGAGAAGGAAATAAGGTTCAAATACATTAGCACAAAGGAATAGATAATATACATCTTTAAAAGGCCATTTCCAAATGATGTCTTTGAGTATCTGAGAGGTATGCTTGGGGTACAGGCCCCTCCTAATGAGAATTAAAAGATGCAGGGATGCATTAGTGATGCAGTGAAAGGTAGGAGAATCCCTGATGGAGATGTCCTAGCCCCCAGAAAATAACCACACACAAGAATATAATAACAATACAGAGATATAGATCCACATAATGCCAATACTCATAATAGAATCATCATATTTTCATCGAACATGCCCGACTGTAAGGCCTTCCGGGTTACGGCCAAATACAATGCAATTACAATAGAAAATCCAAAAGATCTCACAAGATCCAAACCAAAACCCTAGCTAGCCCAGATCCACACACTGGTAGGAACTCCCAAGGAAGATCTAAACTTGTGCTCGCAAGCCCACCAAGCAATCTCCTTGTTTCCCAAGCTGCAACTACTAGCTCTCCTCAAAACTCACTCCACAGCCACCTCCTCTTCTCCCAGGTGGATGAATGAATGCCTAAAGACTTCCCCCACAACCTCTACTTATACCAATCTAAGCCATAGGTCGGCCCTGAATATAACTTAAATACAAATACCGAAATTAAATGCCACAAGTCGGCCAACAACAATTAAATTCCCAAAATAGATGTCTTAGTAAAATCGCGATATCTCCTATCTCCGGATGAATTAGAACTCATGCTTCGAACCATAGGTAGAAATATAGGCCTGCTTTAATCCCTGAAATTTTTAGCCTCTAACTCTTTATGGAAAATTACTTATATGGCCTGAAATAGACACCAAAATCCCAAGCAAGGCCGAGCTCTTTCTAGGCCATGCTGAGAAACCAAGACCATTAAATACATCAAAACCGATTACCCAAGACCCAAGTAGGTTTATCCAACTCTACCAAACCCCTCACATATGAAAATAAGTCCACAAAACTCCATCAAATCTCCCAAACATGCAAGATAGCCAACTACCCTAGGATGCTCCTGCATCAGACTCCCCAGGTGCGAAAAGAAGTATGCCTCATACTTTGACGCCAGATGAAATATCTACAACCATCTTCATCTTCACCAAAGGATTCCACTCCAATAAGGACAATAGAACCAACATGAAAATCACCCAAATCCACATCCATCTGTCAACCACTAGAATCTCAACCATCCAATCAACATGCTCACTACCAGGAACAAACGGAACATAGTGCCTCACCAACATTCTCTGTAGCTAATCACTACCAACAACAACAATATCCTTGAACATGAAATCCATGTCACCAACATGTAAGCTCAAATCCAAAATAGGAGCAACATGTAAATCCTCAACCATGTCAACCACCAACAGGTCCACATCAGGAACATACAAATCTGTAGTATCATGTCTATCCTTAACCACATCAACAACTAGTGAATCCACACTAGCAACATCCATATCAACAACATCCATATCACCAACATATGGATCACCACCCTTAGCAACCTGATTATCCATGACCAAGTGCTCCACAATTTCCATGTCAGACTCAACCAACTGATCATGAAAACCAACCTCAATCACAGCATCAACAAGGTTAGGAAGCTCCATAGAAACATCCACAAGTTTCTCCGCAGGTTCCGCATCAACCTCCATACACTGATCAACAAAACCAACTTCCATCTTGACCTTGCTATGCCCTCTTCTCTCTCGAACAAGTCTTCTAACCAGCCAGACAACTCGCTTCTTGATCGGTAGACTCCAGCTCCATGGATTCAAGATCTCTCGAACTCTCTTACAAAATTTATCCAAAGATGGATCACTCTCAACCATCCCTTCCTTAACTCAATTAGTCAATCTAGCTTCCAATTGAGCATAAGTCTTTGAAATATTCTTCTCCACCACATCGTGGAGTTTTGCAATCATCTCAAGGTCCAATCTTCTTAGAGATATCTTCTAAGATCTTCGCAAACCCTCTACAACAAATCACCAACTAGATTCAACCTTCAACTAGGTCCACACACTCAGGAACAACTGTGCTCTAATAAACTCCACCCAAAGTCCTGGTGCAAACTACCTCACATTCGGCGCTCTGTCCACACACTCAGGAACAACTGTTCTCTGATACCACTTGATGTAGTGCAAGGTAGGAGAATCCCTGATGGAGATGTCCTAGCCCCCAGCAAATAACCACACACAAGAATATAATAACAATACAGAGATATAGATCCACACAATGCCAATACTCATAATAGAATCATCATATTTTCATCCAACATGCCCGGCTGTAAGGCCTTCCAGGTTACGACCAAATACAATGCAATTACAATAGAAAATCCACAAGATCTTGCAAGATTCAAACCAAAACCCTAGCTAGCCCAGATCCACACACTGGTAGGAACTCCCAAGGAAGATCTAAACTTGTGCTCGCAAGCCCACCAAGCAATCTCCTTGTTTCCCAAGCTGCAACTACTAGCTCTCCTCAAAACTCACTCCACAGCCACCTCCTCTTCTCCCAGGTGGATGAATGAATGCCTAAAGACTTCCCCCACAACCTCTACTTATACCAATCTAAGCCACAGGTCGGCCCTGAATATAACTTAAATACAAATACCGAAATTAAATGCCACAAGTCGGCCAACAACAATTAAATTCCCAAAATAGATGTCTTAGTAAAATCACAATATCTCCTATCTCCAGATGAATTAGAACTCATGCTTTGAACCGTAGGTAGAAATATAGGCTTGCTTTAATCCCTAAAATTTTCAGCCTCTAACTCTTTATGGAAAATTACTTATATGGCCTAAAATAGGCACCAAAATCCCAAGCAAGGCCGAGCTCCTTCTAGGCCATGCTGAGAAACCAAGACCATTAAATACATCAAAACTGATTACCCAAGACCCAAGTAGGTTTATCCAACTCTACCAAACCCCTCACATATGAAAATAAGTCCACACAACTCCATCAAATCTTCCAAACATGCAAGATAGCCAACTACCCTAGGATGCTCCTGCATCAATTAGTCCAAATTTTTTCAAAGCCTTATCATGTTCTGGACTTGATGTATGGATCTACTCCTCAAGGGGAGTGATCATTGAAGACATTTGATAACTTATGGCACCCTTTTCCATTAGTATCAAAGGGGGGAAGAGACTATGTGAAAATCCTACGGGAAAGAGACTATGTGGTAAAGGTACTGAGAGAATACTTTTGGGTTGATGGATTTTCCCATATGTTAACATCAATGCCAAAGGGGGAGATTGTTGGATACATTAAATATGTTTAATCACTACATTGAGAGATGTTGGAATTATTGTTGTTGTAATTCATGTTTTGTCACTGATGTCAACATATGTTTCTATGAAGAGAACGAGCTGGTTATTACAGTGTACGGAGACTGTTCAGATGTTTCAAAATGTGCGAAGTCATTTGTGTGTACAAGAAAGTGTTGTGATCTTATATCTAAGATCACATGATATAATATTACATATTAGTTGAGTTACAAAATATTTTGTGAAGACTAGTTACTGGATAGTGACAGTGGAAGTTGAGAGAGTAAGTCTCTGAGTTTTGGGTATATCTTATAGGCAATGAGGATTCAATGTATGTGAGCTTAAGGGATGAAAAATAGGGTACTCAAGAATGTTCTATGATCTTAGAAAGGTATAGAAAGAAGGATGATGTCAGTTGTGGCATGTGTTCTGGAGATGACCTATTTGGAAGTCCACTTCAGAGTTGTAGCGTGTATCATAAATGGCAAGCATGATTTATGGATGTTGGTCCTTAATTATTGAATTTTAATTGTTGTATACTTGTTTTAGATACCCTATATATCTTAGCAATGATTTATGTAACTATTTTTATAGTAGGAAAGCCTAATTGGTTGACCTGATCACTTATTTTGTAATAGGGTATATATGTAAAGATCTTTTCTTTTGAAAAGATATGGAGAGAATGTATGCGATGTAAAAGAGGATTGTGGAAGCTACAAGCTTATGTCTACTGGATGTAGAGTAGGGGATAAATTATATACTTCATTGGAACTTATCAAGAAAAGACAGTTGCTATCAGATAGTTCAAAGATTGTTTATCTCTTTACATACACTTGTGTTGTGAAAAATGAGTTCTGAAGGTGGATGTAACCTTCTTTGGGAAGTGAGCCTAGCCAGTGAGCCTACCTTATTTTCTTGAATACTAAAAGGGTATGTCCTCTAACAAGGACTATGTACTGTAATGTCTTAATCATCTCCTAACGGGGCTAGATCTTCTAACAAGGATACTATACTCTTAGTACATCATTAGTGGGTATTAATTCCTACTGGGGTTTTACCTTTAACAGGGTTTCCTCAACAAAAAATATTATGTTATGGTGTTGGAATTCATTGTGTTCATTTGATTTGATATTGCTGCTATTCAAAGATTAAATTTTTATAATCTCTCATACAACTGATTCACCCCCCCTCTCAGTTTTATTGGTGGACTATTATTCCTAACAAATATATCACATGAGTCTTATTATAAATATATTTCCTCAAAACTAAAACATGAAACACATCATGGATGTGTGAGTGGATAAGTGGAAAAGATAAATGGTATGCAACTGGTCCTATCCTCTCAAGGATTTCAAAAGGTCCAAAAAATAGAGGTGAAAGCTTAGAACCCTTTCCAAAATGGATTGAACTCTTATGTGGTTATGAGCCCCATCCACATACTTCTTCTATTTATTATGATCCTCTCTAAGATGTTTCCTAATCAAGGTTACCTACTACTCCATATCCCTGACTAACTTAGGACTAATAGATACTCTGTCCTTGATCCTATTCCAACTAAGTGGTGTCCTCCAAGGTCTACCATAAAGAGCCTAGTAAGGATCCATACCCAAGGACATATGATGTCTGTTGTTATAGGGAAACTCACCTAAATACAGATATTCCTCCCATTGGTTCTGATGGTCCATCACATACATGTGTAGCATGTCTTCTAACACATTCTTGACCCTTTTAGTCTGTCTATCTATCTTAGGATGATAGGTTGTACTAAAGTTGAGCCTAGTACCCATAGCTACCTACAATTCTCTCCAAAAGGCTGAAGTGAAGAGAGAATCTCTATATGAGATGATCTTATGAGGTACGCCATGTAGTATGACTATATCTCACAAGAACACCTATGCCACTGATGGTGTGATAAATGTAGTACACATAGGTGAAAAGTGAGCCACCTTGGTCAACTTGTCAACTATCACCATGATGACATCATGTTGGTGAGATGACATAGGAAGACCAACAATGAATTCTAGTGTAGACATAGATCTGTCGATCTTTCTATTGATGGTGTATCTGAAAGCTGACTTGTTTGGTAGCCTCTTGTATATAATGTGATCTTTAGTTATAGTGTAGGGAGTTAGTTCAGTTAGAAGATAAAACCTAGAAGATTAGAGATTATTTATAGATCCTCACATGTTGGAGGACTTTTGTACTTGATTATAATATTTGGCCTAAACCGGGAAGGCCTTACAGCCTGACATGTATGAATCAACTGAAGTTAATATATGAAAAGATATTTGTATTCTCTCTCTCACTTGTATGTTTTTTGCTTCCATGTGTGATCTCTAGAAGGTGGATCTGGTGAGGGTGTGCCTTTGGCCCCTCTCCTCATCCTCCCTTGTGTCAGGTGGTATCATAGTGAGGTGAGATCTGCATCTAGGTTTGTGAATCTATGTTTGAGGGTTCCTTCTTGTCAAACCCTAGTTGATTTATTGTGGGGCAGCAAATTGCAATCTGGCCTACAATTGTAGAGGATTTCAAGATGGTTCGTGGGAGGTGAGATGCAAATCTAGGATTGGCAGACATGTTGTGACAACTTGCTGCTAGATTAGAAATTGTTGAAACAACCCAAAGAAGAGGAAGACATCTTGAAGATGTTAGTGATGATGAAATTGAGGAAGAAAAAGGTGATGTAGAACCTACACCAATGATGGATCAAGGTGAGGAAAGATTGTTGAAATCTTTGACAAATATGAAGTCTACACCACATTTTAATCCTCCTGAGTATAGTGGAAAATTGGATTCTGATGAATTGGTGGACTAGATCACCAAGATGGAAAAGTAATTTGAATATGAAAATGTACCTGAGGAAAAGAAGGTGAAAATTGCAAACAAAAAGTTGAAAAGTCATGTATCCTTGTGGTGGGAACATCTGCAATTGGATGGAAATAGGAAAGGCAAAGAAAAAATCAAGGTATGCAATAAAATGGTAAATAAATTGAAAGGAAAGTTCTTACCTTGTGATTATAAGATTAACCTAGTTAGGTGAATGCAAAGTTTGAGGTAGAAAGATAGCTTGATAAAAGAATATACTGAGGAATTCTATAGATTAGATATTAGATCTGGACATGATTAAGATAATGTGGAAAGAATTGCTAGGTACCTAAATGGATTGAGAGTTTCCATCCAAGAAGAAATCATTTTGCTCAAATTGGAGAACATTGAAGAGGCTTATCAATTTAAATTGAAAGCTGAGGAGAAATTGAACAAGAGACATGAGCAAAGACAAAGAGGTAGAGGTGGTAGATTCCTTAGAGGGAGAGGTAGATCTTATGGTGAAAATAGTAGATCTGAACCTAAAAAGACAAATTTGGATAAAGGTGAAACCAAGCGAAAAGGTGAAAGTTCATCTAGACGTAGAGGAAGTAACTACCAAGGTGGATATAATAGAGGTGGTTTCCAAGGAACTTGTTAGAATTGTTGAGAAGGACATAGATTATTTGACTGTAAACATGCAAGTGAGAAGGTCAGTAATAGTAGAAATGAGTCGATGCAAGAAGAGTCACTGAATGAACCTGAGAAGAAAAAGAACTTAATGGTAAGGAGACCACTTTGGAGTGAAAGTAATAAGGAAGATCCAGTAAGGAAAAGTTTTTTCAAGACTAGATGTAGAGTTTTTGATGAATTTTGGAAGGTAATCATTGACAGTGGTAGCTCAGAGAACTTGGTATCTGAGGAAATGGTTACAAAGTTGTAGTTGAAAAGGTTGGAACATCTGAAGCCTTATCAAATTTCATGGATCAAAGATGAGCATACACTCTTGGTAAGTGAAAAAAGTTATGTGAATTTGAAAATTGAAAAGTACTATGATAAGGTGTTATGTGATATCATGCCTATGCACTATTGTCATATTTTGTTGGGTAGACCTTGGCAATATGATAGACATGCTATATATGATGGGAGATTGCATAAATACACTATTTGGGCTGATGGAAGAAGACAAATCTTGTTACCTTTGATTGAAGAACTTGTTATTAATGTAACAAGTTTGTACATTTGTGAAAGTTTGCTTGATGGAAAGAAGAAAGTTTGTTAAGGATTTGAAGAAGAATGATGTATGTTGTGTTGTGATTCCTAACAAACCAAGTAAGGAAACAGAGGATAGTTGTTGGAAACTACAATTGAAATAATTGTTGTATTGTCATTGATGTCAAACATTAATTGGTAAGACTGTTGCTACTTAGGAAAGTACTATATCTATTTGAGTGTTACTAAGGGCCTAGGCAAGGTTGGTAACAATAGCACCTAAGGAAAGGTTGAGTTATCTTGGTACTACAAAGTGTACTTGACTATGTTGCACAATGATGAGACAATGCATTGTTTATCTTAGTAAGACTGAAGACTAAACTAGTAGGCTTAACCGAGAAAAGAATGGAAAAATCATGTTTAAGCCGAGTAATGTTAGTGTCGATCGAGTCAATGTATATGCCGAGAAAAATTCTAGTGTCGACCGAACAACAGTTAATTGCTGAGGAAACATTTTTAGTAATGACCGAGCTTTCTACATGAAGACTGAGGGGATGATCATAGTATTTACCAAGCATCAGCAATTTTATATTTGAAGAGAATTTAATTTTGGAGCCGACATTGTTGAATTCTTGGATTATGTAAAACATGTTGACTTTATTTATTGATTGTTTGAAAGCATTAAATGCACTATAAAATGTTTTATTGTAAATCTTTAAGAGATTTGAGATAATTCTAGAAAATGAGCTAAAGAACATGAAGCGGGTAGATTCAATGAATTTGACCTAACCCTAAGATCTATGAATGAGATTGAGCGGCATAAGATGAGTTAACCTAATTGAGGAAAATATAAGGTGTTGGATATGCAAGTGCATGGCTAGAATAGAGAATGTTGGAAGAGTAAATTTTTATTGATTGTTTAAGCAAAAAAGGCTGAAGCAAAATTGTGGTGGTTGCTTGAAGAAAAGTTCTGAGCAGATCAAGAGATGGAGATGGAAAAGTTTCAAAGTCAATAAATCAATATTAGTGTACAGAATCAGATTTGATATTTGCAAAGTGAGTTGTATATTTTTCAGATAAATATTGTTGCTACTTTCTAACCATTGTAACAGTTAAAATCCTTTTAACAAAGGTTGACCTAACAGTCATATGTTAAATCCTTTGAACAAGGTTGCATTATAATGGAGTGTATGTAAGTCCTATGATTAGGCTCACTTTTAACAAGTTGATTGAATTCCTTTAACCGGGTCACACCTGATAGTGTGTATTGTAACCTTTGACAGGGTTGGCTTTTTACCGAGCTCACTTCAGAAGAGTGAAAATAATAGTAGCATGTTACAAAGTGGTTTTTCCCAAATTGGGTTTCCACTATAAATTCTAGTGTTAATACTTGTGTGAATGTTTTGGTTTGAATATTTCTATGTTTTACAAGTTAAGTTACAACTAGGTAGTGGAATGCATTATTGTATGTTTCTATTATTGAATCAATGATGACCGAGTTTGTTTTGGTTATTGGATCTAATTTAAGGAAAAGTTTTTGAGATTGTTTTATACATCAGGACCTAAGAACAACTAATTCACCCCCCCTCTCTATTGTTCTAAATCATATTAACAATTGGTATCAGATCTTTGTTGCTTATTATTAGTGTTGACAGAAATCAAGTTTAAAGGGGCTTGAAGAAAATGATTAGGATGTATAAGGAGGTACCGAAGTTGAACAAGGAAAAATTCCCTACATGGAAAAGCTTGATGAAGCTACATCTGGCCATTATTGGTGACTTTGCAAAGTACTACATTCATAATAGCTATGTCTCACCTATCGCACCTTTGACTGCCAAAGAAATGAGAGCTAAGAAAGAACATAATCAGGCAATGCTGGAAATTGCATCTGCCCTAAGCTATCTAGAATTTGAGGACATTAAGGATTGCACAACTACTAAGGATATGTGGGACACTCTTGCAAGGATCTATGGTGGTGACTTAAATGTGCTAAAAGTGAAGGCTGAGAGTCTTAGAGGTAAGTTTGATGAAATGAGAATGCAAGGAGGTGAAAACATTGCACAATATTATGGTAGAATAAAAGAAATTGTGAATGCTATTAGAGGAGCAAATGGGGCTATTGATGATGAAACTATAATTGGGAAAGTACTAAGAACCCTGCATCCTATATATGCTATTAAGATCTCAGCTATTCAGGAATCTAGATGTAACTCTACTAATGTGCTTACATTAGAAAGTTTGGTTGGTAAGATGACTTCTTTTGAACTCTCTAACTATGATAATTTCACTGTTGGAAGCATTGGTAATGTTGAATCTACTTTCAAATCACAGCCAGTTCTGAACAAGCCAAAGAAAGATGCATCAATGAAAGTGAAAGTGATAGTGACATTTTTGATGAAGAACTAGAACATCTAGAAGCTCTTATGGCTAGAAGACTAAGAAGGGGAAAAGGAATGTATAAAGGTAAACTCCCTATCATATGTTTTTCATGTAATAAAGTTGGTCATATAGCTACTAGATGTCCTGACAGGAAGGATAAAGATTATGAAAGGAAAAGAAAACACAAAGACATAAAAGATGATATAAGCTACCAATGGAACAAAGACTACAAAGGAAAAGGTAAGAAATCTTGTTACATTGTTGAAAAAGAAACTAACACTGATAGTGATGATTTTGAAATTGAGGTAGTCTATGTTGCAATGAAAGATGAATCTAATGAGGATGAGAAAACTGCATTGATATCCTATGTGAACAAGAATGATAAATGGATTATTGACAGTGGTTGTTCACATCACATGACTGGTGACAAAAATAAGTTTGAGACCCTACATCATTACAAAGGTAAAAGTGTAAAATTTGGTAATGATGCACCATGTCCTATTAGAGGAAAAGGTTTGATTAAATTGACTGATAAGATATCTTGTGAAAATGCATATTGGGTTGAAGGTCTTAATTATAATTTGTTAAGTGTTGCTCAGCTTAACAAAACTGGTTACCAAGTGGAATTTCATCACAAGAAAGCTAAAATATTTAATGCTACTAGAGAACTGATTGGAAGTGGAGATCAAACTAGAGGTAATTTGTTCTATATTGACCTATCTGAAGAAACATGTTTAATTGCACAACTTGATGATATTTGGTTATGGCATAAAAGGCTGTGTCATGTTAACTTTGACAATCTGGTAGAGATAAGTAAGAAGAAAAAGGTACAAGAGGTCTACCTAGATTGAAGAAACCTAAAAATGTGATGTGCAAGGAATGCCAGTTAGGAAAAATGACAAAGTCAAGTTTAAGAGAAAATCCTTTACTTCTGAAAACATTTTAGATTTGGTTCATACTAACCTTTGTGGACCCATGGGTGTACAAAGTTTCTGTGGTGCTAGATAATTTATCTTATTTGTTGATGATCACACTAGGATGATGCATGTGATGTTTCTAAAAGAAAAATCTAAAGCTTTTCAATTCTTTAAGTGGTATTTGGCTAAGGTTGAGAAGGAGACAGGTAGGAACCTAAAATGTCTTAGATCTGTCTGAGGTGGAGAATTTACATCAAATGAATTTAATCTATTTTGTAATGATAGAGGAATTAAAAGATAGATGTCTGCACCTAGAACACCTCCATAGAATGGTATAGTAGAAAGGATAAATAGATCTATCTTGGATTGTGCAAGGACATTGTTGATTGAAAAGAATGTGGCATAGAAATATTGGAAAGAAGCTATAAGAACTATTGTCTACACTCTTAACTGAGTACAGATCAAGAAAGGTACAAATCTAACACCTTATGAATTATGGCATGGGCATGCACCGAGTGTTAAATACTTTAGAATCTTTGGAAGTAAGTGCTATATATTAAAAGACACTAGGAATGGAAAGTTTGAAGCTAAGAGTGATGAAGGCATATTCCTAGGGTACTCCATAAAAAGTAAAGCTTATAAGTGTTTGAAATCTAACACTAACAAAATTGTGGAAAGTGTGAATGTCAAAATTGATGAGTATGCAGAAAGAAATGAAGCCGATAGCAAAAGAGAACCAGAAGATTATGGATCTTTTGTGTACATTGAGAAAGAAGAAGAGGCAAGTAACAGACTTGCACCTAATGCCAAGTCTTGAGTAAGAAATGCCAAGCGACAAACAAATGCTGCCGAGCATCAGGAAAACAATGCCGAGAGAGAACAAGAACATGTCGAGCTACAAGAAAATGCTGTTGAATATCAGGAAGAGGTTGTCGAGCATTCTGAAGTTGAATTTGACAATCTTGTTGAGGAACATGATGAAATAGAGGAGAGAGGAGCTGAACCTATTTTGGCAAAATATGTAAGAAGACATCACAAGCCTAAATAGATAATTGGAGACAAAAATAATGGAATTCAGACCAGAAGTAAGACTAAGGATCCAACATGCCTACTATGTGAATTTGAACCAAAGTCAACTAGAGAGGCATTGGAGAATGAAGACTAGATATAAGAAATGAATGAAGAGATTGACCAGATTGAGAAGAATGATACTTGGACTCTGGTGCCGAGACCTAAAAACAAAAATTTTATAGGAACAAAGTGGGTGTTTTGGAATAAGATGAATGAAAATGGTGAAATCACTAGGAAAAAAGCTAGGTTGGTATGCAAAGGCTACGCACAAGAAGAAGGAATAGATTATGGGGAGAAATTTTCCCTTGTAGCTAGATTGGAAGGAGTAAGAACTCTACTTGCATATGTTGCTTATAAATATTTCAAGGTATATCAAATGGATGTCAAGTCTACATTTTTGAATGGTATACTAGAAGAAGTTTACATATAACAGCCAGAAGGTTTTATTGATCCAAACAGAAGACACATGGTGTGAAAACTGAACAAAGCATTATATGGATTGAAGCAAGCTCCCAGAGCATGGTATGAGAGGTTGCACAACTACTTGATATAGATTGGATTTTTAAGAACAAATGACACAAGCAATCTGTACATGAAGGGTGAAGAAGGTAAAGGTATCTCGTTGGCAAAAAAATTTTTGGATGACATTATTTTTGGTGGACAAGATGCATTATGTAAAAGTTTTTCAAATGCAATGCAAACTGAATTTGAAATGAGTATGTTTTGTGAGATCAAATCCTTTGTTGGTTTACAAGTATATCAGAGGAAGAATGGAATTTTCATTACATAGTCTAATTATGTTAATGAAATACTAAAAACTTTTGAGATGGAAGATGCTAAACTAGTGGGAACTCCCATGGTTACTGGACAAAAGTTATCTAAGAATGATGATGCTGCAGAAGTGAATCGGACTTTGTATAGATCCATGATTGGAAAATTGTAGTATGTTGTACATAGTAGACTAGATATTGCATTAGCTATTGGGGTTGTGGCAAGATTATCTGCCAATCCTAAGGAAACACACATGATGGCCGTAAAAAGAATTATGAGATATTTGAAAGGAACTACTGACTATGGTCTATATTATAAGAAGGATGAAAAATTTGAACTTAGAGTTTCTACAGATACTGATTGGGTAGGAAATGTAGATGACAGAAAGAGAAATAGTGGTGGAGCTTTCTTTCTTGGATAGAGATTAGTCTCCTAGACAAGCAACAAAGAAAATTGCATTTCCCAATCTACTATCGAGGCCGAGTATGTTGCTGCTGCAGTAAACTATTCAAATTTGGTATGGATAAAACAATTGTTGATAGGCATGAAAGAAGAAATTGCTGAACTTGTTGTTATTTTCTGTGACAACACAAGTGATATCAATATTTCTAAGAATCCAGTGATGTACATGAAGACCAAGCACATTGCAATCAAGTATCACTACTTGTTAGAATTAGTACAAGATAAAGAAGTCTAAATGGAATATGTGAATACAAAAGAACAATTAGTAGGCATATTCACTAAAGCTTTACCTAGAGAAGCTCATGAGTATTTGAGAAGTCAATTAGGGGCTCTTCCCCTAACTGAGGCTACCTAGACAAGCTAGGAGCACTACATCAAATGGGCTACAATAGAATATTTGACAAATTGATGCAGAAGATTGTCACACTTTAGGGCTGGCCTAGAGTTGTGAAAAGAAGCAAAGACAAGGAATCAGTCATAAGCAAGATTACAGAGGGAGAAACACTAAGCTGCATAGATATTATCTACATCTGATGGATGTATGTTTTAGTTGCTGATTTGGAATTTTTTTCAAAGAGGGAGATGAACTTATATGATAACACATGACATTGAAAGGTAAGAGGATGATGAACTGAAGTGAAGGATCAGGATAGAGGGAGAGTTGAATAATTCTGACAGTCACAGAAGTGAGGCTTATAGGATTCTGAATCAGAATGAAGCTAAGGATATTATAAATAATTCTCTGATGAATAGATAAGTTTTTGGATTGGTTGGTAATCCATGTGTTATTCAGGTGATATCATATGGTGTTTTCATCAATGCCAAAGAGGGAGATTGTTGGAAACTACAATTGAAACAATTATTGTATTGTCATTGATGTCAAACCTTAACTGGTAAGACTATTGCTACTTAGGAAAGTACTTTATCTATTTGAGTGTTGCTAAGGGGTTAGGCAAGGTTGGTAACAATAGCACCTAAGGAAAGGTTGGCTTATCTTGGTACTACAAAGTGTACTTGACTATGTTGCACAATGATGAGACAATGTATTGTTTATCTTAGTAAGACTAAAGACTAAATTGGTAGGCTTAACCGAACAAAGAATGGAAAAATCATGTTTAAGTTGAGTAATGTTAGTGTCGACCAAGTCAATGTATATGCCAAGGAAACAATTTTAGTAATGACTAAACTTTCTACATGAAGACCGAGTGGATGATCATAGTATTGACCGAGCATCAACAATTTTATATTTGAAGAGAATTTAATTTTGGAGCCGACATTGGTGAATTCTTGGATTATGTAAAACATGTTGAATTTATTTATTGATTGTTTGAAAGCATTAAATGCACTATAAAATGTTTTATTGTAAATCTTTAAGAGATTTGAGATGATTCTAGAAAAGGAGCCAAAGAACATGAAGCGGGTAGATTCAATTAATCTGACCTAACCCTAAGATCTACGAATAAGATTGAGAAGCATAAGATGAGTTAACCTAATTGAGGAAAATATAAGATGTTGGATATGCAAGTGCATGGGTAGAACAGAGAATGCTGGAAGAGTAAAGTTTTATTGACTATTTAAGAAGAAAAGGCTGAAGGAGAATTGTGGTGGTTGCTTGAAGAAAAGTTCTAAGAAGATTAGAGATGGAGATGGAAAAGTTTCAAAGTCAGTAAACTAGCATTAGTGTATGGAATCGGATCTGATATTTGTAGAGTTGTATATTTTTTAGATAAATATTGCTGCTACCTTCTAACCATTGTAACAGTCAAAATCCTTTTAATAGAGGTTGACCTAACAGTCATATGTTAAATCCTTTGAACAAGGTTGCATTCTAATGGAGTGTATGTAAGTCCTATGACTAGGCTCACTTTTAATAGGGTGATTGAAATCCTTTAACCGGGTCACACCTGACAGTGTGTATTGTAACCTTTGACAGGGTTGGCTTTTTACCGATCTCACTTCAGAAGAGTGAAAATAATAGTAGCATGTTACAAAGTGGTTTTTCCCAAATTGGGTTTCCACTATAAATTCTAGTGTTAATACTTGTGTGAATATTTTGGTTTGAACATTTCTATGTTTTACAAGTTAAGTTACAGCTAGGTAGTGGACTGCATTGTTGTATGTTTCTATTATTGAATCAGTGATAACCGAGTTTTTTTTGGTTATTGGATCTGATTTAAGGAAAAAAATTTGAGATTATTTTATATATCAGGACTTGAGAACAACTAAGTCACCCGCCCCTCTATTGTTCTAAATCATATTAATAGATAGTATCCCTGAGGAGATTGATAAATTACGCACCAAGTACAGTAAAATTATTTCTGATAATGTACCTAATGGTTTTCCATCAGAGAGAAGTATTGATCATTGCATGGATCTAATCCCTAGAGCTAGTTTACTGAATAAGGCACCACATCAGTTGACACCTACCGAGAATCAGGAATTAAACCGATAGATTCAAGAATTGTTGCAAAAAGGTTTGATCTAGGAAAGTTTTAGTCCTTGTGCAGTACTTGTTGTATTAGCACCTAAGAAGAATGGAGAATGGATATTGTGTATTGATTCTAGAGAAATTAATAAGATGACAGTAAAATATAGGTTTCTTATACCGAGAATGGATGGCATAATGGACAGTTTGACTAGAGAAAAGTATTTTTCCAAAATTGATTTGAAAAGTGGGTATCATCTGATCAGAATCAGAGAAGGTGATGAATGGAAGACTACTTTCAAGACAAAAGAAGGTTTATATGAATGGGTGGTTATTCCTTTTGGTTTAACTAATGCATTGAGTACTTTTATGAGGTTGATGAATGAAGTTTTGAAGAAATTCTTAAGTAAATTTGTGATTGTATGCCTTGATGATATTTTGATATTCAGTAAGACCAGAGAAAAACATTTGTTGCATGTTAAACAAGTATTGTAGAGATTGAAACAAGAAAAGTTGTTGATGAATCTAAAAAAGTATTCATTCATGAAAGAGGAGATTGTGTATTTGGGATTTTTTATTTTAGCTGATGGTTTGAAGATGGATCCTGAAAAGGTTGAAGCTATTTTGGATTGACCTACACCTAAGAATTCTAGTGAGGTAAGATCATTTCATGGTTTGACAAGTTTTTATCAAAAGATCATTAGGAATTTTAGTTCAATTTGTAATGCTATCACTGAGACTATGAGAGGAGATAAAGGAGAATTCAAGTGGACACATGGTGCTGATAAAAGTTTTGAGACTTTAAACTAGAAGGTTTTTGAATTGCCTATTTTTTCATTGCCTAATTTCCTTAAGGTATTTCAAGTGGAATGTGATGCAAGTGGAAGTGCAATAGGAGTTGTATTGAGTCAAGAAGGTAAACTTGTTGCTTTCTTTAGTGAAAATTTGAATGATGCAAAAAGGAAATACTCTATGTATGATCAAGAATTCTATGCTATTGTTTAAACACTGAAGAAATGGAGACATTATTTGATACCAAGTGAATTTTTGTTGTATATCGATCATAAAGCTTTACAATATTTGGGTAGTCAGAATAAGTTGAATCAGAGACATATCAAATGGGTTGAGTATTTGTAGAGTTATAAATTTGTGATAAAGCATAAGATTGGAGTCACTAACCGAGTTGTTGATGCATTGAGTAGAAGGAGATCTTTGATGACCGAGATAAAAATTGAAGTTCTTGGATTTGATGACATGAGATATTCTTATGAATTTGATCATGATTTTTTGGAGCCATGCAGAAAGTGTAGAAAACCTATTCAAGATCAACCGAGTACTAAATGGGAAGAATATTTCATTCAAGAAGGTATGTTGTTTAAAGGTATTTAGTTGTGTATATTGAGAGGACCAATGAGAACTAATTTGATAAAGGAGAAACATAGTAGTGGTTTGGCTGGACATTATGGTGTTGATAAAACATTGAATTTTCTTAAGGAGAAATACTTTTGGCCACAGTTATATAAAAGATGTTCATAAATTTGTGAAAAGTTGTGGAATTTGTCAAGTTTCAAAAGGAGTAAGTTAGAATACTGGATTGGATACACCGATTTATATTCCTGAGAAACCTTGGATTGATATCAGTATGGATTTTGTTCTTGGCTTACCAAAGATAGTAAGAGGTAATGATTCTAAATTTTTTTGTGGATGGATTTTCTAAAATGGCACATTTTATACTTTATAGAAAGATATCAGATGCAGTACATATAGAAAATCTTTTCTTTAAGGAAGTTTTCAGATTACATGGATTACCGAGGAGTATTATTTCTGACTGAGACAGTAAATTTGTTGGATACTTTTGGAAGACCCTTTGGAGAAAGTTTGGCACTGAGTTGAAATATAGTTCTACATTTAACCCATAGATCGATTGATAGATAGAAGAAGTTGAGAATATTTTGGAGCAAAGAATTGGCAAAAGTACAAGAGGAAAATAGTATATGGAATATCTAGTAAGGTGGAAGAATAGACCGATTGAAGAGAGTTAATGGATTTCACAATCTGAGTTGGATTCAGCTCAGGTTGTACCTACTTCATGATTCAGAGAATCATTTTCAAATAACCCCAGGTGTCTGATAAAAGAGGATCTCAGGTCCTTGGAAATCCTATGTCACCAAAAACATGTTTGCATTTTGCCTGTGTTTCTCAGTTCTTTCTTTGACCGAGTTGGTTCGATGTTGCTTAGTTTCCTTTGTTTACCGGTGTTGGTTGGTTATCTCTCTAGTGCTTGATAAATTTCCCTAGCACTCGGTGATGCTTTTATGGCTTTCAGTTATCCTTTCTTATTGAGTTGTTTTTTTTAGTTTCTTATTGAGGCTGACTCTTGCCATTAATTATGGTCATGGAGTTAATATTGGTATCTATCATTGGGAATTGTGTGGATCTAGATATGGTCATTCCTTCCATTGATGGTGGATCTAAAGGCCGACTTGTTCGGTAGTCTCTTGTATATAATGTGATCTTTGGTTATAGTTTAGGGAGTTAGTTTAGTTAGAAGATAGAAGCTATAATATTAGAGATTATTTGCAGATCCTCACATGTTGGAGGACTTATGTATGTGATTGTCACATCTAGCCTAAATCAGGAAGGCCTTACAGCTTGGCATGTATGAATCAATTGTGTGTTAATATATAAAAGGATATATGTATTCTCCCTCTCACTTGTGTGTTTGTTTCTTCCATGTGTGATCTCTACAAGGTGGATCTGGTGAGGGTGTGCATTTGGCCCCTCTCCCCATTCTCCCTTGTGTCATTACCTTTCATTAGTTCATCAAATGTGGGGATTTGAAAGAATTTAATAGAATATTTTCATGATAACATATATTATTTAAGTTGATGTTGCATGAATTTATCTACTTGCGTACTTGTAGACTACGAGGAAAGTGATAAAGAAGCATCTCCTCCCATGACCTACATTATTCAAGCCACAGGAGGGGATGCTTCTTTATGGCTATCCTCATAGTTTACAAGTGCATGAAGTAGATAAATTCGTTCAGCATCAAACTAAAATAATGTATGTTATACATGAAAATATCATCTATTAAATTATTTCTGATCACTGCATTTGATGAACTAATGAAAGGTAAAATGTTTTGTTAGTAATATGGACCAAAGAAGGAGACCAACTATAATGATCTCTTGAGCTCTTCTATCTTTAGTCCTAGCTACTAAGTAAGGCCTAGAAGACTTATAGCTCTCGATCGTCGATAATAATCACCACCTTGCCTTTATGTACACTGCACAATATCTAATATAAGAGAAGACAAAAAATATGAATGGATAAAAGAAATGAAAGATGCAATAATATTATCTTGTCATTTACCTTCTCATAATTGATCCTAGTCTCACAAAAGTAATTTTATACAATCACTAGCACATTTCGTGCATGGATGAGAAACAGGATCCAAAGTTTATAGATTTTGAGAAGAGGTATGAGTCGAGGCCAAAGAAGGGATATTTGTGAAGTTTTTATAGATGTAGGTTATTGAATCATCATCTCTACACTAGTACTCAATCTATAAACCCTCATCCTCCCTTTTGTCCCACCTCAACTCAATAAAGAAGATATTCTCTAGAATTTTAGACATTTAGCAAATCTCCACGAAAATCCCTTCTGGTCTCCACTAAATATATGTCTTCTCAAAATCTAAAAACTCTCCAATTTATTCTCATCAATGTATGAATAAAATTGTGATAAAATGCTTAATCCCTAATTCAATCTTTGACAAATAAAATTGTGACAGAACACTTAAAGAATAAGGAAATCTCATAATGTTTAGAGACACACTTGACTCCAAGTGCCATGTACAGCAAAAATAATTTGTCCAATTTGGATAGTAAGTCTAATTTAACTAAAATGACAACCATAGCTAACACAAGAGGCTAACCTATTTTAAATATTCTTCACTTTCTCAAACCATAGTTTATGATACTTAGTTGCTGCTCCATAAGAATATATGCAATCAATGGTTCTTACATGAGCCCACAATAATAGCTTAGTAGCACAACAATTATAAGCTAAACATGTCCAATATTATTAATAGCATTTTCTTTCACTGAAAATTGTTTCTCAAACTCACCCATTTGCAGAAAAAGGGAAGTGGTTGAGTTATTTTCTCTTGCTATATTCAAAGACCTCCTGCCCCACAATAAAGAGAATTTTAATAAGACCTTTTAATCCTAGTGACAAGAACATAGAAACATTCTAACTCATTTGTAAAGAAAATAAGCTTTATATAAAATGAAAGGTTCAAGCTAATTAATACTAGCACTTGCACTCAAAGGAGGTGCAAGAGATGCACCAATAGGCATTTAATTGGAAATCATAATTGAAGCGTTACATAATAAAAGTGAGTTTTTTAAAGTTTAAATGAGAAGCCAATATAATCAAAGCACATAAATTGAGAAGACATTTATATAATGTAACGAAATGGAGAATAACGAGTGTATGAACACCAAATAGGTAAAAGGTAATGATTTACCTTTAATAGAAGTAGGGAAAATTTATACAAAACAATTATTGTTGAAGTGAGACAAACTAAAATGTTATAATTAGAGGCCAACCTTGATAGTGATCTAGTTGAAAGACTTAAGAGATAATTTGACCCAAGAGCTTCATCATCAACCTCTACAACCTCTCGTAGCTATCTTCATAGCTAAAAGTGTTAGAAATAGGGAATACTGAGAGGGGGGGGTGAATCAGTATTCTACAAAATTTTACTTTTGCCCAATTATGGATATAACATATTATCTTTATGCTTGCATAACAGAGTAAACTAAAGAACATGCATAATAATAAAGAAAATGAACTCATAACACATTAT
The DNA here is from genome assembly GCA_027943335.1 of Chamaecyparis obtusa. NCBI lineage: Eukaryota > Viridiplantae > Streptophyta > Pinopsida > Cupressales > Cupressaceae > Chamaecyparis > Chamaecyparis obtusa. The sequence continues at coordinate 3,579,257 of BSBK01000703.1, forward strand.
TTGTTCTCGAGGAAACCATGGCCAAGGGAAAACCCCGGTGGGGATGGTACCCACAAAGATCCACTAATCAAAAGTATCTTGTTAAGGATGTTGACCCTGTTAGGAGCCTGTTACATATATAGTGTCCTAGTCTTGATTAAGGGACTCTAGGCCTTTTTAGAATCCTCAACCCTGCTAAGAGCTGGTAGTACAAAATGGAATGATTACAAGATGAACCCACTGCCCAAACATGTAATTTACAATAATTCATGATTACAAAAATAGGGCAAGGTACATAACCTTATACTGCTTGCTTTTCTTTCACAACTTCACATCAATATCTTTTGCATACATATGTTCTCTTTCACTTCCTTTTTATCATCTATATCATTCTCCTTCTTCGCATTACATATGTCTTACATTTAAACAAGTTATTAAGAATAATAAGTTTTACAGTCAACTTTTTTAAACATAAAGCACTTTATAAAATACATTTTAGTAAGCATTTCCTAAGAGTTAACATCTAGGATATCATCCCTTCATATGATTAAGACATTATTTTGATAAATAAAATAATCCCTTAACTCTTTACCAATTTTGTCTTCTATTCTGTCCTGTCGGCTTCAACTCTGTTCCTATAATATTGTAATAACTTCTTTCGTACATGTCGTACAGACTTGCACTCTCAAGTGAGTCTTCAATATGCATCATAGTATCCATGTTCAAGTGTTCAAGCACTGAAATTACTTCTATCAACATCACCAATCAAAACTATCTCCGGTTACACTAGAAAAATACTGCTTACACTTAGACAATTTTGCTCTGCGCTCTATCACACTTGCTCTCTATCATATGTTGTCTTCATGTAGATCATATGTTTCCATAATGAAAAAATCTAGATATCTAACTCAGCCAAATTTCCAACAATCTCCACCTTTGTCATTGGTGGCAACATATGAGAAAATTTGCTAAGTCTTGAAAATTTCAAAACTCAAAATTTGTGGCCATAGAAAAAATTATATCTTCACTATCCTTATAACTTCATATATCTTATCTATCATCTATATTCCCCCTAGGAATATACTTCCTTATCATATATATATATATATATATATATATATATATATATATATATATATATATATATATCAATTTTCTACTATCACTCCCACTTTGACAACAATGACAAAAAAAGGGTGCCAAAACTGTATTCTCAAAATTGTTTACCCTGATTAAAAACTGCAGAGTCGGTAGACTTGCAACACAATCTACAAAGTTCACTTTTATGCTCTCTATTTCTTTCTCCCATGTCTTCTTAATGGTGTTTGCAACATTGAGTAGTGCACACAAACCATAAGATGCAATCTCACATGCTCAGAGATTTGCAAAGTTAAATTTCTCATAAGATGTCTTTGATGAAAGACATTCTTCCAATTTTCCTTCAATGATATTTATCTTGATTGAAATGTGCTCTCTTAGAAGAGAGAATCTTTTCAATTTCTTATCCTTTTCATCATTAAGAATCCGTATCTCATCATTTATTTTACTGATTCTTTTCTCAATATCTAGTATCTTTACTTTAGGGTTGGTTAATAGATTTACTTCTAACTAAATTTTAGCCTCTTTTTCTCTTATCTTCTCGGTCACTTCTGATACATGGTTCTCTTTATTTGTACATTGTATATACAGAGCTTTTCCTCTGTCCAAATTTCTTCTCAAATATTTTATGCACACATCCAAATTATTGATATCATTCCTGATATTTTGACTTATATCAAGGAACATTTTGGCCTCATAGGTTTCCTAAGCCTTCACTGTAGTAATGTCTGACAAATTAGTGAACTCATTATCAAATGTCTTCATCACTTCTCTGGATTTAATTTGTGGATCTGTTTCTATTACTTGATTGGTCACAACACTCTGTAATTTCCCTATTACTTCCTACAATAATCCTTCAAGGCTTTTCACCTTCTTGTTCTTTCCAATTATCTTGTTTAGGGATGAGATCAACTCCATTTTATCATCATCATCAACTTCTTTTCCAATATCAACAAAAATAGATTCGATATGTGGTTTCTTTGCTGTAATCTCAAGGGTAGGACTGATTTCCAGTTTGCTTGGTGTTTCTTTCTATCCTTGAATCTCTGTATTAACTTGAATTTCTGCTTGTTTCTCTTCTTCTTTCTTTATTTCCTTCCTTTCTTCTTCAATTGACCTATCCTGCTCTTTCAAAGTTGAATTGTCAACAATGTTCTCTAAGTTACTAAAATGATTATCTTCAGTGTTCAGTGTGATATTGATTCCTTCCACATTCATTGATTCATCTTCAATGTTAATTGATGGTGGTGGAGAGGGACTCTTCTAATGCTCAACTTCCATAGCTTGTTTTGTTGCACTAGACTGCTTACCAACACTTGATGTCATCACCTTCACAACTGCCTACTCAGTTTCCTTATTAATTTCCTCATAATTACCTCCCATTATTAGAATTGTTCTCCTTTTTGTCCTTAGAAGTGTACCAAGTTCTTTTCATGATTTCTTTAAAGTGGTCTTCATCTCTGATGTCACAAAGCTTTCTTACAAATTTCTATATGATTTTGTTATCTTCTTCAATTGATCTCTTCTTCATGTTTACTAGCTTCTCAAATAGATCATTAGGTATCTTTCCTTGAATTGTATCAAACTTCTTGTCTGCTAGAATCATATGTCTCACAACTGCATTTTCCAAATTTAATCTCTCTGGATAGTTATAGAGATCATAATACTTGTTAATCTTTGAAAAATCTCCATCATTGATGATTTGATCATTTACTTTCTCAATCTTAGGCTTCCACTTCTTCTTCTTAACTTCTGTATCCTTATCATCTTTAATTTCTGCTACTTTCCTTTGCACTGGGGCAACTATTGTCTTCTGTCTCTTACCTGGTCCAGTGGCTATTTCCTTTACTCTTTTCCTTGGTGGTGTGGAGGAGAATCTTGTAAACTTCCTAATTTCCTGTTATATCTCAACTTTCTCCACTTTTACTACATGCTACAAATTTCTAGTTTCAACTGCAACTGTTGATAGGGGTGGAACAGACAAAACTTCCTTTTGTCCAATATCTCTAAGTGCTGCTGTTGTATTCTTTGCAATTACAAATTCCTATTTTTTCATACTTGTGTCCTTTAGAATTTTCTTTATAGTGCTTTCCACTCTCTTCTTAGATCTAGCTTTTCTTCTTGAATAGACTTTGTGGAGTTCAAATTCTCCTCATAAGTCCCAAATTTGTTGCTATCTACGTCCAACTTACATTTCAGCAATCTATTTACATATTCTTCTTCTTCAACTTCAGAAATTTCATAACCAATAGGGTCTATGAATTCTACTCTAGGTTCTACTACTTCAATGTATGTAAAGTCAGCGTCAACCATAAAGCATACTTCATTCTTATATTTCTCAACTATAGCCTGTGGAATTCTCGATCTATTCTTCATCAAGTTTAGAAATGTTTTTATTACCAAAGTTGCACTTTCATTGACTTTGTCTATAGGGTGTCTCCTATATACTCTGTTGATTCTTTCCATTGTGATCCTATCATCATTCCAATGTTCACCAATAGTGTATGGAAATCTTCTTAACAAATGGAAAAATATATAAGTGATCAGGGATGAGAATCTAAATTGAGAGTTCTTTGTCTTCTTAATCTTTTCTAGGTTCTCAAATAACTAAATCCTCAAAATTTCACACATATCCACTTGCACTTTATCAACACATATTAAATAAGTTGCATGAATCATACCAGCTGCCATATCATCTTCTCTAGAGTTGGCACAAAACTTAGATGTTAAGATCTTGCATAAATATCTAACATCATCTTGTTGAATCTTACTAATCACTATTCCTCTACTATTGTAGGATGACTTAGTATTATCCAGTACTATTTTTCTCATGTTTTTCTCATTTAATGGTATAGCTCCAGATTTTGACAAACCAATTACATTATGGATTAGGTCTGATGTTATATCAATCACTCTATCATCTAGCCAAAACTTCTCATTATGAATTCTGCTCAAAATTATCTTGGTGTGTTCTTCATCATCAAATTCATGTTGTAGTGAATACTTTATGATTTAATTATCATTCAAATGTTCAGACCCTAATTTCAATGACATATCTTGATTATAAAGCTTCTCATATTCCTTAGTAAAATCACTCTTATTGAGTGTTTCAAGCTTGCATCCCAAATAGCTTCTAACATTCTCTAAATGTAAAACTTCATCTAGTACGGATGATAATGCTAATTTAGGGTCTTCTTCCAAGGGTTCTACTGGTTCCCTTTTAATCTTAGGTCTGATCTTATCTCTTATATTGTTAACCAATGAAACATCCATATCTTCTACAAATTCTCTAACTGACTAATAGATTTGCTTAGTAAAATACCTCAATTCTATGATTTAGGGCTTTGCATAGATCCGACACAAAGTTCTTTCACCAAATAATTGCAAACTAATTTCAATCACTTCTATTTTGATCTCCTTAACACTTGTATTCACCTTAATGATCAAACAATAGCAATCATAAGCTTTTAACCTTTCAATCTCACAAGATTCTGACATCTCATTCAATTCTTTTGCCGCTTCTTTCCAAAAAGTTGTTCTTGCTTTCCTGCAAAACTTAAAACTTCTTGTGAACTCGCATAACTTCATATTAGCTCATGCACTCTTAACCATAGGATCATTACATCATATACTACCTTACATTAATTGTGCAAGACTCAATTCATCCTATACTAACTTCTACACTATCCTAAGTTCCTATTCTAATGCAATCTTCATGAATTAAGTACTTTGAGATGGGTTAGGAAGAGATTCACTCTTACCATTTGATACTTCACTTTTTTTATTACCTTCAGTGCTGAATGTGTCTCCTTGATCTATGGCTTTAATAAACTTCACTTCTTCTGAATTACTACAGCAACCTCTTTGACTGTTGCTTGCATTCTCATTTCTCCTTGTATGATTTCTAGGATTAGGGTTTCTCATATTGTTCATTCTGCAAAACCTTATTGTATGACCAAATTTTTTGCATATCTAACAAACTAATCCATTGTTCCCATATCTCGGTCCAGTCAGATTGATTTTTGATCTGCAATTCCTAGCAATGTGTCCAACCTTATTGCATCTATATCATACTACTCCATTTCTTCTGTTCATATCTTCAGTAGGTTTCTTATCTGCATTGTTAGTATCTCTAAACATTCTACTACTATTATTATTATCATTAAATTTAGGATTCCTACATTCAATAGCTCTATTTTCAAAACCATGACAATTGTAACAATAACCATTAAGAGGTTTAAATTGCTTACCTATACAATCTTTCTTCATATGACCAAAAGTGTTACATGTAAAACATCTACCTTGAAATTCTCTCTGCGTACCTTTAGGTGATTCTTCTTGTTTAGGTGGTTCTTCTTGTTTAGGTGTTTCTTTAGATTTTTTAGCTTCATCATATTTCTTTTCTTCTATGTTTTTAGAAATTTTCAGATTTGATTCCTTGTTTTTTTCATTTACCTTAGATGAGTTAAATCCAAGACCAGTTTTATCATAGAATGGCTTTTGATAAGACATTTGTTCATCAATCTTCTCACTAGTGGAATATAGTCTCTCAAGTTGTTGCTTAGACTGAGTCAGTTCACCTTTCACAATTGCATTGTAGTTTTCAAGTTCAGCATACTACAATTTGGTTTTCTCAAGTTCAGATGTCACTTTACAAAGTTTAGATTTTAGATCTTCTTTCTTAGATTTCAGATTTGCTTCATTCTTGTTGTTTCCATCTTTCAAAATCAATTTCAGATTTACTATCTTTAATTCATGTTTAAGGATCTCATTTTATTTTTCTAGATTATTATCACAATCTTGAATTTGAATTGTAGATTCCTTTTCTATTTTTAGTTCTTCCAGCTTCTTTTTTAGCTTCTCAATGAGGTTCTTTGCATCATCATATTTTCCTTTTAGAGTATCTCTTTCTTCAGTAAGTATATCAATATGTTCAAGAGCTTCTTCAAGATTCTTTTGTAGCTGATCCATATCCATCTTACTCAAGCTGCTAGGCTTTTTCGGAATGATTCTTTTCCGAGTAACTAAGCTCTGATACCAATTGTTAGAAATATGGAATATTGAGAGGGGGGGTGAATCAATATTCTACAAACTTTTACTTTTTCCCAATTATGGATATAACAGATTATCTTTATGCTTGCATAATAGAGTAAACTAAATAACATGGATAACAATAAAGCAAATGAAATCATAACACATTATTTGTTCCGCAGGAAACCATGGCCAAGGGAAAACCCCGGTGGGGATGGTACCCACAAAGATCCACTAATCAAAAGTATCCTGTTAAGGATGTTGACCCTGTTAGGAGCCTGTTACATATATATAGCATCTCAGTCTTGATTAAGGGACTCTAGGCCTTGTTAGAAGCCTTAACCCTGCTAAGAGTTGGTAGTACAAAATGGAATGATTACAAGATGAACCCACTGCCCAAACATGTAATTTACAATAATTCATGACTAAAAAAATAGGGCAAGGTACATAACCTTGTACTACTTGCTTGTCTTTCACAAATTCACATCAATATCTTTCACATACATATGTTCTCTTTCACTTCCTTTTTATCATCTATATCATTCTCCTTTCCATTACATATGTCTTACATTTATACAAGTTATTAAGAATAATAACTTTTACAGTCGACTTTTCTAAACATAAAACACTTTACAAAATACATTTTAGTATGCGTTTCCTAAGGGTTCACATCTAGGATGTCATCTCTTCATATGATTAAGACATTATTTTGATAAACAAAATAATCCCTTAACTCTTTACCAATTTTGTCTTCTATTTTGTCCTGTCGACTTCAGCTCTGTTCTTGTAATACTATAATAACTTCTTCCATACATGTCGTATAGACTTGCACTCTTAGGTGAGTCTTCAATATGCATCATAGTATCCATTTTCAAGTGCAGAAGCACTGAACTTACTTCTATCGATGTCGCCAATCAAAATTGTCTCCAGTTACACTAGAAAAATACTACTTACACTTAGACAATTTTTCTCTGCGTGTTGTCATACTTGCTCTCTGTCATATGCAGTCTTCATGTAGATCATATGTTTCGATAATTACAACATCTAGATATCTAACTCAGCCAATTGCCAACAACAAGAGTCATTGGATACGTCAAGTTTCTCAAAAATTTGTACTTAGTTTGTAGGTTGACTTTGTACAAAGTAGATTGTAATTGAAAATTTAAAAACTATTTGCATCTAGTCATTATTCATGCACTATGCAATATGCATTTTGTAATGCAATGAAATCAGCGATGTGTACAGAAATGACAAAAACTATAGTCCATAATTCTTGGGCTAAACTCTAGATTTGTTTTCTTTTTATATCTCTATGTTATTGAGACCACTTCCATTTTATTAAACACAATTTTTCCCAATTAAAAATCTCAATTTTTTGCAAAAAACATGATCATTTAGTTTCCTAGATTTTCCAATGATCTTTGTTGTTATGATCATGCTCACAATAAACATACTTAATTCATCATCACTATTTTTGTTGATTAAATTACATCAATGATATTTCTCTCTCACTGCATTTGTCAAGAATAGTCAATTAATTTGGTGACTAAACTTTTGGTGCTATTCATAGTTTGGGGAAAAATTAGAGTTCAATGTAATTAGGTTTCCACAATCCATTTGAGTATAAATGTAAGATTTTGGTTTATAAATTAGAGTTGTCTCTGGTTTATTTATTAAGGGGGAATAAGATATAATATAGTGTTAGAATAAACTTTGTACAAAAACATGTAATGCTTATGTTAATGATCTAAAAAGTTGCAAATATAGGAAATGAAAAAGAAGATAGTGCCAAGAAACATTTTCACAAATATGAAATGCGAGGAAAAGTAATAACATTAACAATGCCAAGATTCACAACATTAAATTTCACTTGCGGATGAGTTTCTGCAGTGGGTTGCCCAACATAAAAAATATTTTGAGTTGAATTTGAGTTGTAACTAAGAGTATCATGTAGAACAGACCCTAAACTTTGAAAGCATTCTCGAGCCTAGAAATTCAAAATTCAATCTAGGCAAGCATCAGTAAGTGAAATAAATTATAGACATCAACATCAACCTTTTCCAATCAAATGATACTTTTTCACTACTTGTCCCCTCTAGAAGGCAAGACAAGCCTACAAATAACCTAAAGAAGTGGTATATGAAGAACCATAATCATTAGAAGCATGGTAAAGCACCAACGAGAGAAGGCCAATTCAATAGCTATGCTTCTTCAATAAAGCTTCAAAGGATATTCAAAACTTACCACAAAAGATAGAGGGAGGAACCATATAAAAATGGAAAATAGGAAATATGCAGAGCTAAAATCAACTATCCTTACCTTCCTTTTGACTATGAGTAAATTTCAAATGAATATTAAGATGTTGTCTTCCATCTACTCAATAATTTATAAAGATGGAAACTCATTACTGTCAAAAGCTCAAAAAATAGAAAAAGGGTTACAAAAGCAATCACAAATAAAAGTAGCTAAAGAATGATAAGAACCATAGGAGACTAAATTGAGGACCAAAATCTTTGATAAGAACTATTCCAAGATTAATATTTTAATGGAGAAAATGAAGGAATTTTGGATCACAAGGGGATGCGACATAGTCATGGATGGGTCAATAGGCATTAGGTGTTGGACTACAACTGATTTGGAATCTGACTAAAGAATTCATGATTAAAGATCACTGAGGAGTTGCTGATTAGATATGTAATATGATTAAATTATTCTTATGTTTTCATTGATGTCAACTAGTTTAACAATACTTATCTTGTAAGTTACTATACTGAGACATCTGAAGAAAGGTGAAAGAGATGAAGAATAGAGAAATCTACATGGGGAAAGATGTACATGACAGATGAGAATAAGGAACACATTGAGTAACTTGTTGATGAGTCTATGAGTTGATTATATTGACTTTATTATGTTCCATTCATCTATGATGAAGTATAGAGTTAAAAGACACAAAGCAGCGTTGTCGGTAAATGAAGCAATTCTAGTATACACTGACGAAGCGTAGTGTATACCAATCAAAGTATTAACCGAGCAGTGTTCACTGACGCATTTCTTTGTTAACTGAGCAGAACATAATGAACTAAATGATTAGTTTATCCAATAAGATTGATGAGTTGTAAAATACCTCGATTTCAATGATAACAGATAATGTTTGTTATGAAGATCGAAGGCTAACAAAATTAAAAGAAGATCTAACGGAGCAGATTGAAACATGTTACTGACACGTCAGCCAAGAAAATTTGAAGCGACAAAATCTATGAATGTGGTTAAGTGGCAAAATCTGATGGTGGAGAAGAAAATGATTTACCTGTCTATATAAGAGAATAGAATTTCATTATGAAAAGGTCGAAAGAAGTAGAAACTACAGGAATATCACGTGAATAAGGTTTTCATGCATTCTGATCATACTGGTTAAGTAAGAATTGAGCTGCAAAACAATTACTGAGCTACAGAGAGAAATTACCGACAGATAGTAAGTTGATACAGTATTGAATTTGAAGTGTAATATTGGTCAGAAGGATTTTTTAGGACTGAATATTGATCTGTAATATGCAATTAAAGTTTTATTAAGGTAGGTCATTTACTGTTACATATTTAACCATTGTATACAGTCAAAATCTCTTAACCGAGTGGACTTTGAAAGTCTTATGATGTATCATTCATAGAATGAACATTGTTATCCTGTCAACCCATAGTGAATGTTGGTTGCATGATAAATTCTAGTCTAAAATCCTCTAACAAGGTCACACCTGACAGTGTGTTTGTAAACCTTTAATAGGGTTGGGTCTTAACCAACCTCACTTCAGAAGAGTGAACAATTTTGGGTTGTCGGTCCCAGGTGGTTTTTCCCTTTACAGGGTTTCCACATTAAATCTCGTGTTATCGGTTGATTGTGATATTTGTTTGTTATAATACTTTGCATGTTACACGTTAGATTTGATCGGTAACTGTTATAGTATTTGATTGGTAATCGGTAAAAGCATAGATAGTGAAAGTAATTATTGTTTATCGAGGAGTAGAAATAGAAGAAGTTGTTTTGAATTATACATTGTGAATTGGGACACTGGATAACTAATTCACCCCCCTCTCAGTTATTCTAACAATTGGTATTAGAGTGTTGGTTTCTTAGAAAAAATTTTTAAGGACTTAAGAAAAAAGGTCTCAAGATGTATAAGAGGGAAGTACCAAAGCTAAACAAAGAGAACTTCCCAATATGGCAAAGTTAGATGAAGCTGCATATATCTGGAATTGGGAATTCTACACTAGATCTGATGGAGAATGGCTACATACAACCGCCCACTGGTCCCTTAACTCTTGATCAACTGAAGGATAGGCATGAACAGAATATCACTATGATGGAACTTGTCGTTGCCTATACCGATGCTAAATTTGAAGACATCAAGGGTTGTGATATTGGTAAGAAGATGTGGGACAAGTTAAATTTGATATACAATGGAGATCTAAATGTTAAAAGATCCCGAGATGAAAGTATAAGAGGCAGATTTGATGATATAAGAATGAAAGAAGGTGAGAACATTGTAAAATACTCAAATAGACTAAAAGAGGTGGTACATGCTATTAGATCATCTTATGGAGTGATTGATGATGAAATAGTGATAAGAAAGATTCTTAGAACTTTGCTACTAGTTTATGCAATCAAGATCTCTGCAATTCATGAAACAAGAGCTACATCCAACCTTACTCTTGACACTCTGATTGGTAAACTTACAACTTTTGAATTAAACAAATTTGATAATAGTGTTGTTCCTTCTGCTGAATCCACTTTCATGTCTTCTTTGAAGATTGGAAAGTCTACCAGGAATAGTAAGAATTATGATAGTGATAGTAATACCAATGATGAACTTGATGAGCTTGAAGCTCTTATGGCTAGAAGATTGTCCAAAGGAAAAGGAAGGTATAGAGGTAAGCTACCTTTGGCATGTTTCAATTGTAAATAAGTCAGTCACATTACTACTAGATGTCCTCAGAAGAAAGATGATGAAAGATCCAAAGACTGATCTGAAGGAAGATATGGGAGAAGAGTCAACAGAGGCTACCGACACAACAATAGAGACAATTGAGATGATAAAGGCAAAAAGGTATGTTACATAGCCAAAGATATTGAAACTGAATCTGATTCTTATGATGATATAGAAGTTGTATTTGTTGCAATGAAAGATGACTCAGAGGAAGAAGAGAAATATGAAGAGAAAGCATTGATCTCTATAGTAAGCAGAAATGATACATGGATCATAGACAGTGGTTGTACACATCATATGACCAGTGATGTAGAGAAGTTTGATCATCTTGTTGAATATAATGGAGGATTTGTGAGAATGGGAAATGATGCACCTTGTATGGTAAGAGGTAAAGGTTCACTGATGATCAATTATAGAATACAATGTGAAAATGCATATTGGGTAGATGGATTGAACTATAATTTGTTAAGTGTGGCTCAGCTGAACAATTCAGGCCACTGACTGGCTTTTGAGAGAAAAAAGGTGAAGATCTATGATGATAAAGGAAGACTTGTCAGAACTGGTACACAATCCAGAGGTAATCTATTCTATCTTGATATGGATCAGTCTTCTTGTTTGTTAATAAAGGATGAAGATGCTTGGTTGTGGCACAAAAGGTTATGCCATGTGAACTTTGACAACATGATCAAGATTAGTAAAAAGAAAAGAGTTAGAGGACTACCTGATGTAGGAGCATCCTGGGTGTAAGAGCAATCTTGCATCACCCAAAAAAATATTTTTGTTTTTATATTCAATAAGGGTTATTTTGTGCAGAGCTACTATTTATGGAAAGTTACTATTTTTGGTAATTTTTGTATGTGCTCAGAATGATCTGATTTCTTTCTTGGAGGTTCATTTTGGTCATATAAGTCTGCCAGTAAAGTTTCATTGCCAGATCAAGTGTATATTGGAAGATATTGAGGATTTTTGGTATTGGCAGCAGGGTACAGAAACTTTGAACTCAGTTTTGAAGGCTTTAGAGGCCCCGGAAGAGGTCAAAAATTTGGGTGACGAGTGCTTGCGCAAAACAAGCTTGTAGAGCCCTTCGTGGCATTTCCAAAATGGGGTTATAATAGCCGATCGGGTCAATTGGTGATGACTTATGGTCTTCGGAAGTTGGGCCACCTGAAATGACAGAAAATAATTTTTTTCAAAATTTTTGTTCGGGTTTCAAAGGTTATCTTGAGCCGACTATGATGTAATAAAATGTAAAATAAAATAATTCTAAGTTTGGTCGGCCTTATTGGCTAAAATTCTGGAACCTTCCCAGGTGGTGGAAAATTGCTTATATAAGGAAGGCTGTATTATTGTCTTAGGCAGTTCAGAATATTTTTGGGTAGTAGATCTGGGTATTGATTTGAGGCTTTGTCCTACAGAATATTGTAAGGAATGCCCATGTGGCTTTGCATATTGTAATTCTGAAAGTTTGTAATTCTACATTTGTGGAGATAATAAGAAGCCAATTTTTTTGTTCTTGCATATTATTGTTGTTGTTTCTCTATTTCTGCTATGTGTTTGTGGTATTAAGGGGAGCACCCTTCATTAAGTGGTATCAGAGCCAGGTTCTTGAGTGTGTAAACAGATCCCTGACTGTGAGGCAGTTTGCACCATGACCATGGTTAGGGTTTGAGTGCGCATCATGAAAATACCTCCACGAAGAGAATGTGGTGAAAGACCTGGTGCTGTGACACCTGAGGTTAGAGAGCTGCAGAGACAAGTGCGAGTATTGCAAGAATAGATTTGCAGAAAAATAAATCTTAATGTCAGAGATGAAAGTGAGGATGAAGCCGAAGAAGAATATCAAGAAGGAGAAGCTGAAATTGTGAACCAGGAGGAAGAAAGACTTTTTTGGGCGATTTCCAAGATTGGAAAAAGACCTAAGATTGAGGTTCCCACATTTTCTGGAAATCTTAACCCAGAGGAATTGATTGACTAGATCAATGAATGTGAGAAATATTTTGAGTATGAAGATGTTGAGGATCCTGATAGGGTCAAATTTGCGAAGGCCAGACTGAAAGGTCATGCGAAGATATGGTGGCAAGAGATTCAGTTGGAGTGAAATAGAAGGGGAAAGGAGAAAATCATGAGATGGGATTGGATGATGGATAAATTGAAGGGACAGTTCATTCCTGTTGATTATGAGCTTGACCTACTAAAGAAAATGCAGAGTTTGAAGCAAGCAGGAAGATCTATTCAGGAGTATAGAGAGGAGTTCTATCGACTTCTCATCAGAACAGGCCATGAGAAGCTGATAAGGAGAAAGTTGCCCGATACCTTAATGGGTAAAGGCCAAGCATTGAGGAGGAGCTGAATCTGCTTCGAATGAATAGTATTCAAGAGGCATACCAGTTTGCCCTAAAAGTAGAGGAAAAGCTAAACAAGAAGTTTGAGAGTAGACAAAACGGAAGAGGTCACGGTGGACAATCTGGTGGATGGTCATATGGTGGCCGAAATGAAGATCTGAAAAAAAAGGATGAGGCCAGTAGCAGTCAGAATCAGTGAGGAAATAATTCCTATCGCTTCCAAGATCAGAATAATAGAGATCAAAGAGGAAGAGGAAGAGGACAAGGATCTAGAAGAGGTGGCTTCCGTGGAACATATTTTCACTGTGGAGAAGAATGTCATAGGGCATTTGAATGTCCTCAGCGCCAAGGTAGAACAGAAAAGAGAAATGAAGGCCAAGCCAGAGTTGCACATGTAGATGAAGATGCTAGATCGTCAAATTCTGAAGATGCTGAAAGAGGAGAAACACTAATTAATAGAAGAGTCTTGCTGAGTGGTGAGAATGAACCTGAACAAAGGAGGAGCCTGTTTCGCACCAGGTGCAAGTGTGAAGGTAAGTGTTGTGATGTGATTATTGATAGTGGAAGCACTGATAATTTGGTGTCAGAAGAGATGGTGACAAAGTTGAAGCTCAAGAGACAGAAACACCCACATCCATATCGGATTGCCTAGGTACAAGATGACTACAAGGTCATGGTCAATGAACAATGCCTGGTGAAGTTTAAGATTGGCGGATACCAAGATGAGGTATTGTGTGATATCATATCTATGGATGCATGTCATATGTTGTTGGGTAGACCGTGGCAGTTTGACAGATGTGCTGTACACGATGGTCGTGCGAATACCTATTCCCTGACAAAGGATGGAGTGCGACATAAGCTGAAGCCATTGAAGGAGACCGAAGAAAAGGTATGTGGTAATGCAAGAATAACATTTGTTGATGGAAAAAAATTCTTAGATGGTATGAGGCATGAGCATGTGTGTTTTGCTTTAATTCCAAAAGTTGATAAAGAAGAAGCAGAGGATGTACCTGTAGAGGTTGCAGATTTGTTGAATGAGTTTTAGGATATTGTATCTGATAATGTACCTGATAGATTACCACTGGTAAGGAAGATCAGTCATCAGATGGATTTGATTCCAGGAGCCAGTTTGCCAAATAAGGCAGCACACAGAATGACACCAGCAAAAAGTGAAGAGTTGAATAGACAAGTACATAAGTTATTGCAGAAAGGGTTGATTCGAGAGAGTCTGAGTCCGTGTGCTATACCAGCGGTATTAGCACCAAAGAAGAATGGAGAGTGGAGGATGTGTACAGATTTCAGAGCAATAAACAAGATCACAATTAAGTATAAGTTTCCATTGCCATGAATGGATGATATTATGGATTGTTTGAGTGGAGCTGTGTATTTCTCAAAGATAGATCTGAAGAGTGGATATCACTAGATTCAGATCAGAGAAGGAGATGAATGGAAGACTGCCTTCAAGATAAAGGAAGGACTATATGAGTGGTTAGTCATGCATTTTGGGCTAACCAATGCACCGAGCACTTTCATGCGGCTCATGAACGAGGTTCTGAAAGAATTTCTGGGTAAGTTTTTCATTGTTTACCTAGATGATATTTTGATTTTTAGCAAGACATTGGAGGAACATATGATGCATATTCGTATGGTGTTTGAGAAGTTGAGAGATGAGAAATTGTTGATTAATTTGAAGAAGTGCAGTTTTGTGAAGAAAGAGTTAGTGTATTTGGGATTTGTAGTTTCAGCAGAAGGTCTAAAAATGGACCCAGAGAAGGTACAGGCTATCCTTGAATGGCCTCCTCCAAGGAGTGCTACTGAGGTAAGATCTTTTCATGGTTTGGCTAGCTTTTATAGAAAGTTTATCAGAAATTTTAGTAGTATTTATGGACCCTTGACTGAAACAATGAGAGGGGATAGAAAAGAGTTTAAGTGGACTAATGGGGCAGAAAAGAGTTTTCAAATGTTGAAACAAAAAGTTACAGAACAACCTATTTTAGCACTTCCAGATTTTAATAAGGTGTTTCAAGTAGATTGTGATGCTAGTGGTACTGCAATAGGAATTGTTATGAGCCAAGAAGGTAAACCTGTTACTTATTTCAGTGAGAAGTTAAATGATGCCAAGAGGAAATATTCTGTTTATGATTAGGAATTTTATGCTATAGTTTAGGTATTAAAGAAGTGGAGACATTATCTACTTCCTAAGGAGTTTGTTTTGTATACCGATCATCAAGCTTTGCAATATTTGAATAGTCAAGGAAAATTGAATCAAAAGCATTTGAAATGGGTTGAGTTTTTGCAGAGTTATATATTTGTTTTGAAACACAGAAGTGGAAAGTCTAACAGGGTTACAGATGCTCTTAGCAGAAAGCAACTATTGTTGACGGAGATGCAGATTGAGGTGGTTGGGTTCAAGGAACTCAAAAATTTATATTCAGAGGATCCTAATTTTGGTGAAGCTTGGAAAGCTTGTACAGAACCTGTTACTCTAGACAGGACGAAATGGTTGGATTTCATCATCCAGGATGATATGTTATTCAGAGGGAGTCAGTTGTGTATTCCACGAAGTTCTATGAGGGAGAATCTCATCAAGGAGAAGCATAGCGGAAGATTGGCTGGACATTTTGGTTGTGATAAAACCATTGGTTTGGTTAGTGAGAATTATTATTGGCCACAGTTGTAGCAAGATGTGAAGAAGTTTGGACAGAGTTGTAGAGTATGTCAGATGGTGAAAAGAGTGAAGCAGAATACAGGGTTGTATCAGCCATTACCTATACCAGAGAAGCCTTGGGAGGATATCAGTATGGACTTTGTTCTTGGTTTGCCAAGGACACGGCGGGGACATGATTCAATTTTTGTGGTGGTTGATAGATTTTCAAAGATGACACATTTCATTCCCTGCAAGAAGACTAATGATGCTATTCATGTAGCAGAATTGTTTTTCAGAGAAGTAGTGAGACTTCATGGTTTGCCAAAGACCATAGTTTCAGATCAGGACACAAAGTTTGTTGGATATTTCTGGCGTACATTGTGGAAGAAGTTGAAGATAGATTTGAAGTTCAGTTCATCACATCATCCACAGACTGATGGACAGATAGAGGTGGTGAATAGAAGTTTGGAAAATTTGCTGAGATGTTTGGTTGGAGATAAGCCAACAAGATGGGATTTGATTTTACCATAGGCATAATTTGCATACAATAATTTTGTCAATAGAAGCACTGGTAAATCACCATTCTAGATTGTATATAGAAGTAGTCCACGAAATGCATCTGAATTGAGGAAGATAGATAAAAGAGAAATAAGTAGTGCTGAAGCTGAGGATTTTGCAGAACACTTGAAGAACATCCATGGGGACGTGAAGAAGCATATTACCAAGATGAACACATAGTACAAGGCTAAGGAAGATGAGAAGAGTAGGTATAAGGAATTTCAGGTTGGTGATGAAGTCATGGTTCATTTGCAGAAGGAGCGGTTTCCAGTTGGTACATATAACAAGCTGAAAATGAAGAAGTTTGGACCATGTAGGATACTGAAGAAACATGATTCAAGAAATGCATATAAGGTAGAATTGCCTACTGAGCTAAATATTTCACTAGTGTTTAACATTTCAGATCTGACAGAGTATCATGAAGGAGGTGTTGAAGATGAGATCATAGCAGCACAGTAGAGTATTCCAGCAACTAGTTCAGACACTAAGGAGATCAAAGATATACTAGACAGTCGTGTTGGCAGATGTACAAGGAACAATACATATGAAGAATATCTGGTCAAGTGCAAAGGATGACTTGTTGAAGATTTATCATGGCTGACAAAGGAGGAGGTTAGCCGTCTTGGTTTTCCTCTGCACACCTGAGTCGTGACAGGGTCACTTCTCAAATTACCATGGGTGTCTGATGCGGGAGCATCCTAGGTGTAAGAGCAATCTTGCATCACCCAAAAAAATATTTCTATTTTTATATTTAATAAAAGTTATTTTGTGCAGAGCTGCTATTTATGGAAAGTTACTATTTTTGGTAATTTTTGTATGTGCTAAGAATGATCTGATTTCTTTCTTGGAGGTTCATTTTGGTCATATAAGTCTGCCAGTAAAGTTTAATTGCCAGATCAAGTGTATATTGGAAGATATTGAGGATTTTTGGTATTGGCAGCAGGGTACAGAAAATTTGAACTCAGTTTTGAAGGCTTTAGAGGCCCCGGATGAGGTTGAAAGTTTGGGTGACGGGTGCTTGCGTGAGTTGAGCTTATAGAGCACTTCGTGGCATTTCCGAAATGGGGTTATAATAGCCGATCGAGTCAACTGATGATGACTTATGGTCTTCAGAAGTTGGGCCACCTGAAATGACAGAAAATAATTTTTTTCAAAATTTTTGTTCGGGTTTCAAAGGTTATCTTGAGCTGACTATGATGTAATAAAATGTAAAATAAAATAATTCTAAGTTTGGTCGGCCTTATTAGCTAAAATTCTGGAACCTTCCCAAGCGGTGGAAAATTGCCTATATAAGGAAGGCTGTATTATTGTCTTAGGCAGTTCAGAATAGTTCTGGGTAGTAGATCTAGGTATTGATTTGAGGCTTTGTCCTACAAAATATTGTAAGGAATGCCCTTGTGGCTTTGCATATTGTAATTCTGAAAGTTTGTAATTCCACATTTGTGGAGATAATAAGAAGACAATTTTTCTGTTCTTGCATATTGTTGTTGTTGTTTTTCTATTTTTGTTATGTGTTTGTGGTATTAAGGGGAGCACCCTTCATCAAGTGGTATCAGAGCCAGGTTCTTGAGTGTGTAAACAGATCGCCGACTGTGAGGTAGTTTGCACCAGGACCGTGGTTAGGGTTTCAGCGCGTGACCTGGTGCTGTGACACCTGAAGTTAGAGAGCTGTAGAGAAAATGCTTCCACGAAGAGAACATGGTGGAAGACCTAGTGCTGTGACACCTAAGGTTAGAGAGATGCAGAGACAAGTGCGAGCATTGCAAGAAGAGATTCATAGAGGAATGAATCTTAATGTCAGAGATGAAAGTGAGGATGAAGCCGAAGAAGAATATCAAGAAGGAGAAGCTGAAATTGTGAACCAAGAGGAAGAAAGACTTTTTCGAGTGATTTCCAAGATTGGGAAAAGACCTAAGATTGAGGTTCCCACATTTTCTAGAAATCTTAACCCAGAGGAATTGATCGACTAGATCAAGGAATGTGAGGAATATTTTGAGTATGAAGATGTTGAAGATCCTGATAGGGTCAAATTTGTGAAGGCCAGACTGAAAGGTCATGCGAAGATATGGTGGCAAGAGATTCAGTTGGAGTGAAATAGAAGGGGAAAAGAGAAAATCACAAGATGGGATTGGATGGTGGATAAATTGAAGTGACAGTTCATTCCTGTTGATTATGAGCTTGACCTACTGAAGAAAATGCAGAGTTTGAAACAAGCAGGAAGATCTATTCAGGAGTATACAGAGGAGTTCTATCAAATTCTCATCAGAACAGGCCATGCAGAAGCTGATAAGGAGAAAGTTGCCCGATACCTTAATGGGTTAAGGCTAAGCATTTAGGAGGAGCTGAATCTGGTTTGAATGAACAGTATTGAAGAGGCATACCAGTTTGCCCTAAAAGTAGAGGAAAAGCTGAACAAGAAGTTTGAGAGTAGACAAAATAGAAGAGGTCGTAGTGGACGATTTGGTGGATGGTCATATGGTGGCTGAAATGAAGATCTGAAAAATAAAGATGAGGCCAGTAGTAGTCAGAATCAGCGAGAAAATAATTCCAATCGCTTCCAAGATCAGAATAATAGAGATCAGAGAGGAAGAGGAAGAGGACAAGGATCTGGAAGAGGTGGCTTCCGTGGAACATGTTTTCACTATGGAGAAGAAGGTCATAGGGCATTTAAATGTCCTCAGCACCAAGGCAAAATAGATAGGAGAAATGAAGGCCAAGCTAGAGTTGCACATGTAGATGAAGATGCTGAAAGAGGAGAAACGCTAATTAATAGAAAAGTCTTGCTGAGTTGTGAGAATGAACCTGAACAAAGGAGGAGCCTGTTTCGCACCAGGTGCAAGTGTAAAGGTAAATGTTGTGATGTGATTATTGATAGTGGAAGCACTGACAATTTGGTGTGAGAAGAGATGGTGACAAAGTTTAAGCTCAAGAGACAGAAACACCCACATCCATATCGGATTGCCTAGGTATAGGATGACTACAAGGTCATGGTCAATGAACAATGCCTGGTGAAGTTTAAGATTGGTGGATACCAAGATGAGGTATTGTGTGATATCATATCTATGGATGCATGTCATATGTTGTTGGGTAGACCGTGGGAGTTTGACAGATGTGTTGTACATGATGGTCATGCAAATACCTATTCCCTGACAAACGATGGAGTGCGACATAAGCTGAAGCCATTGAAGGAGACTGAAAAAAAAAGGTATGTGGTAATGCAAGAATAACATTTATTGATGGAAAAAAATTCCTAGATGGTATGAGGCATGAGCATGTGTGTTTTTCTTTAATTCCAAAAGTTGATAAAGAAGAAGCAGAGGATGTACCTGTAGAGGTTGCAAATTTGTTGAATGAGTTTCAGGATATTGTATCTGATAATGTACCTGATGGATTACTACCGGTAAGGAAGATCAGTCATCAGATGGATTTGATTTCAAGAGCTAGTTTACCAAACAAGGCAGCACACAGAATGACACTAGCAGAAAGTGAAGAGTTGAATAGACAAGTACATGAGTTATTGCAGAAAGGGTTGATTCGAGAGAGTCTGAGTCCTTGTGCTGTACCAGTGATATTAACACCGAAGAAGAATGGAGAGTGGAGGATGTGTACAGATTCCAAAGCAATAAACAAGATCACAATTAAAAATAGATTTCCATTGCCACGAATGGATGATATTATGGATTGTTTGAGTGGAGCTGTGTATTTCTCAAAGATAGATCTGAAGAGTGGATATCACCAGATTTGAATCAGAGAAGGAGATGAATGGAATACTACCCTCAAGATAAAGGAAGGACTATATGAGTGGTTAGTCATGCCTTTTGGGCTAACCAATGCACCGAGCACTTTCATTCGGCTCATGAACGAGGTTCTGAAAGAATTTCTGGGTAAGTTTGTCATTGTTTACCTAGATGATATTTTGATTTTTAGCAAGACATTGGAGGAACATATGATGCATATTCGTATGGTGTTTGAGAAGTTGAGAGATGAGAAATTGTTGATTAATTTGAAGAAGTGCAGTTTTGTGAAGAAAAAGTTAGTGTATTTGGGATTTGTAGTTTCAGCAGAAGGTCTAAAAATGGACCCAGAGAAGGTACAGGCTATCCTTGAATGGCCTACTCCAAGGAGTACTACTGAGGTAAGATCTTTTCATGGTTTGGCTAACTTTTACAGAAAGTTTATCAGAAATTTTAGTAGTATTTGTGGACCCTTGACTGAAACAATGAGAGGGGATAGAAAAGATTTTAAGTGGACTAATGGGGCAGAAAAGAGTTTTCAATTGTTGAAACAAAAAGTTACAGAACAACCTGTTTTAGCACTTCCAGATTTTAATAAGGTGTTTCAAGTAGATTGTGATGCTAGTGGTACTGCAATAGGAGCTGTTATGAGCCAAGAAGGTAAACCTGTTGCTTATTTCAGTGAGAAGTTAAATGATGCCAAGAGGAAATATTCTGTTTATGATTAGGAATTTTATGCTATAGTTCAGGCATTAAAGAAGTGAAGACATTATCTACTTCCTAAGGAGTTTGTTTTGTATACCGATCATCAAGCTTTGCAATATTTGAATAGTCAAGGAAAATTAAATCAAAGGCATTTGAAATGGGTTGAGTTTTTGCAGAGTTATACATTTGTTTTGAAACAAAGGAGTGGAAAGTCTAACAGGGTTGCAGATACTCTTAGCAGAAGGCAACTATTGCTGACAGAGATGCAGATTGAGGTGGTTGGGTTCAAGGAACTCAAGAATTTATATTCAGAGGATCCTGATTTTGGTGAAGCTTGGAAAGCTTGTACAGAACCTGTTACTCTAGACAGGACGAAATGGTTGGATTTCATCATCTAGGATCATATGCTAGTCAGAGGGAGTCAGTTGTGCATTCCACAAAGTTCTATGAGGGAGAATCTCATCAAGGAGAAGCATAGCAAAGGATTGGCTGGACATTTTGGTCGTGATAAAACCCTTGGTTTGGTTAGTGAGAATTATTATTGGCCACAGTTGTAGCAAGATGTGAAGAATTTTGTACAGAGTTGCAAAGTATGTTAGATGGCGAAAGGAGTGAAGCAGAATATAGGGTTGTATCAGCCATTACCTATACCAGAGAAGCCTTGGGAGGATATCAGTATGGACTTTATTCTTAGTTTGCCAAGGACACAGCGGGGACATGATTCAATTTTTGTGGTGGTTGACAGATTTTCAAAGATGGCACATTTCATTCCCTGTAAGAAGACTAATGATGCTGTTCATGTAGCAGAATTGTTTTTCAGAGAAGTAGTGAGACTTCATGGTTTGCCAAAGACCATAGTTTCAGATCGGGACAATAAGTTTATTGGATATTTCTGGTGTACATTGTGGAAGAAGTTGAAGACAGATTTGAAGTTCAGTTCATCACATCATCCACAGACTGATGGATAGACAGAGGTGGTGAATAGAAGTTTGAGAAATTTGCTGAGATATTTGGTTGGAGATAAGCCAACAGGATGGGATTTGATTTTACCATAGGCAGAATTTGCATACAATAATTCTGTCAATAGAAGCACTGGTAAATCACCATTCCAGATTGTATATGGAAGTAGTCCACGAAATGCATCTGAATTGAGGAAGATAGATAAAGGAGAAATAAGTAGTGCTGAAGCTGAGAATTTTGTAGAACACTTGAAGAACATCCATGGTGAGGTGAGGAAGCATATTACCAAGATGAACGCATAGTACAAGGCTAACGCAAATGAGAAAAGGAGGTATAAAGAATTTCAGGTTGGTGATGAAGTCATGGTTCATTTGCGGAAGGAGCGGTTTCTAGTTGGTACATATAACAAGCTAAAAATGAAAAAGTTTGGACCATGTAGGATACTGAAGAAACATGATTCAAGAAACACATATGAGGTAGAATTGCCTACTGAGCTAAATATTTCACCAGTGTTTAACATTTCAGATCTGACAGAGAATCATGAAGGAGGTGTTGAATATGAGATCACAGTAGCATAGTGGAGTATTCCAGCAACTAGTTCAGAAACTAAGGAGATCGAAGATATACTGGACAGTCGTGTTGGCAGAAAAATAAGGAACAGGACATATGAAGAATATCTAGTCAAGTGGAAAGGATGACCTGTTGAAGATTCATCATGGCTGACAAAGGAGGAGGTTAGCCGTCTTAGTTTTACTCTACACACCTGAGTCATGATAGGGTCACTTCTCAAATTACCTCGGGTGTCTGATGCAGGAGCATCCTGGGTGTAAGAGAAATCTTGCATCACCCAAAAAAATATTTTTATTTTTATATTCAATAAGGGTTATTTTATGTAGAGCTGCTATTTATGGAAAGTTACTATTTTTGGTAATTTTTGTATGTGCTAAGAATGATCTAATTTCTTTCTTGGAAGTTCATTTTGGTCATATAAGTCTGCCAGTAAAGTTTCATTGCCAGATCAAGTGTATATTGGAAGATATTGAAGATTTTTCGTATTGGCAGCAGGGTACAAAAACTTTGAACTCAGTTTTGAAGGCTTTAGAGGCCCCGAATGAGGTCAAAAATTTGGGTGACGGGTGCTTGCATGAGTCAAGCCTGTAGAGCACTTCGTGGCGTTTCCGAAATGGAGTTATAATAGTCGTTCGGGTCAACTGGTGATGACTTATGGTCTTCGAAAGTTGGGCCACCTGAAATGGCAGAAAATAATTTTCTTCAAAATTTTTATTCGGGTTTCAAAGGTTATCTTGAGCCGACTATGATGTAATAAAATGTAAAATAAAATAATTCTAAGTTTGGTCGGCCTTATTGGCTAAAATTCTGGAACCTTCCCAGGCGGTGGAAAATTGCCTATATAAGGAAGGCTGTATTATTGTCTTAGGCAGTTCAGAATAGTTCTGGGTAGTAGATCTGGGTATTGATTTGAGGCTTTGTCCTACAGAATATTGTAAGGAATGCCCATGTGGCTTTGCATATTGTAATTCTGAAAGTTTTTAATTCTACATTTGTGGAGATAATAAGAAGCCAATTTTTCTGTTCTTGCATATTATTGTTGTTGTTTCTCTATTTCTGTTATGTGTATGTGGTATTAAGGGGAGCACCCTTCATCAAGTGGTATCAGAGCCAGGTTCTTGAGTGTGTAAACATATCACTAACTGTGAGGTAGTTTGCACTAGGACTGTGGTTAGGGTTTCAGCGCGCATCGTGAAAATACCTCCACGAAGAGAACGTGGTGAAAGACCTGGTGCTGTGACACCTGAGGTTAGAGAGCTGCAGAGACAAGTGCAAGCATTGCAAGAAGAGATTTGCAGAGGAATGAATCTTAATGTCAGAGATGAAAGTGAGGATGAAGCCGAAGAAGAATATTAAGAAGGAGAAGCTGAAATTGTGAACCAGGAGGAAGAAAGACTTTTTCGGGCGATTTCCAAGATTGGGAAAAGACCTAAGATTGAGGTTCCCACATTTTCTGGAAATCTTAACCCAGAGGAATTGATCGACTGGATCAATGAATGTGAGGAATATTTTGAGTATGAAGATGTTGAGGATCCTGATAGGGTCAAATTTGTGAAGACCAGACTGAAAGGTCATGCGAAGATATGGTGGCAAGAGATTCAGTTGGAGTGAAATAGAAGGGAAAAGGAGAAAATCATGAGATGGCATCGGATGGTGGATAAATTGAAATGATAGTTCAGTCCTGTTGATTATGAGCTTGACCTACTAAAGAAAATACAGAGTTTGAAGCAAGCAGGAAGATCTGTTCAGGAGTATACAGAGGAGTTCTATCGACTTCTCATCAGAATAGGCCATGCAGAAGCTGATAAGGAGAAAGTTGCCCGATACCTTAATGGGTTAAGGCCAAGCATTCAGGAGGAGTTGAATCTGGTTTGAATGAACAGTATTGAAGAGGCATACCAGTTTTTCCTAAAAGTAGAGGTAAAGCTGAACAAGAAGTTTGAGAATAGACAAAATAGAAGAGGTCACGGTGGACGATCTAGTGGACAGTCATATGGTGGCCGAAATGAAGATCTGAAAAAGAAGGGTGAGGCCAGTAGCAGTCAGAATTAGTGAGGAAATAATTCCAATCGCTTCCAAGATTAGAATAATAGATATCAAAGAGGAAGAGGAAGAGGACAAGGATCTGGAAGAGGTGGCTTCCATGGAACATGTTTTCACTGTGGAGAAGAAGGTCATAGGGCATTTGAATGTCCTTAGCGCCAAGGCAGAATAGAAAAGAGAAATGAAGGCCAAGCCAGAGTTGCACATGTAGATGAAGATGCTAGATTATCAAATTCTGAAGATGCTGAAAGAGGAGAAACGCTAATTAATAGAAGAGTCTTGCTGAGTGGTGAGAATGAACCTGAACAAAGGAGGAGCCTGTTTCGCACCAGGTGCAAGTGTGAAGGTAAATGTTGTGATGTGATTATTGATAGTGGAAGCACTGATAATTTGGTGTCAGAAGAGATGGTGACAAAGTTGAAGCTCAAGAGACAGAAACACCCACATCCATATCGGATTGCCTAGGTACAGGATGACTACAAGGTCATGGTCAATGAACAATGCCTGGTGAAGTTCAAGATTGGCGGATACCAAGATGAGGTATTGTGTGATATCATATCTATGCATGCATGTCATATGTTGTTGGGTAGACCATGGTAGTTTGACAAATGTGCTGTACAGGATGGTCATGCAAATACCTATTTCCTGACAAAGGATGGAGTGCGACATAAACTGAAGCCATTGAAGGAGACCGAAGAAAAGGTATGTGGTAATGCAAGAATAACATTTGTTGATGGAAGAAAATTCTTAGATGGTATGAGGCATGAGCATGTGTGTTTTTCTTTAATTCCAAAAGTTGGTAAAGAAGAAGCAGAGGATGTACTTGTAGAGGTTGCAGATTTGTTGAATGAGTTTTAGGATATTGTATCTAATAATGTACCTGATAGATTACCACCGGTAAGGAAGATCAGTCATCAGATGGATTTGATTCCAGGAGCCAGTTTGCCAAACAAGGCAGCACATAGAATGACACCAGCAGAAAGTGAAGAGTTGAACAGACAAGTACACAAGTTATTGCAGAAAGGGTTGATTCGAGAGAGTCTGAGTCCTTGTGCTGTACTAGTGGTATTAGCACTAAAGAAGAATGGAGAGTGGAGGATGTGTATAGATTCCAGAGCAATAAACAAGATCACAATCAAGTATAGGTTTCCATTGCCATGAATGGATGATATTATGGATTGTTTGAGTGGAGCTGTGTATTTCTCAAAGATAGATCTGAAGAGTGGATATCACCAGATTCGGATCAGAGAAGGAGATGAATGGAAGACTGCCTTCAAGACAAAGGAAGGACTATATGAGTGGTTAGTCATGCATTTTGGGCTAACCAATACACCGAGCACTCTCATGCGGCTCATGAACGAGGTTTTAAAAAAATTTCTGGGTAAGTTTTTCATTGTTTACCTAGATGATATTTTGATTTTTAGCAAGACATTGGAGGAACATATGATGCATATTCATATGGTGTTTGAGAAGTTGAGATGAGAAATTGTTGATTAATTTGAAGACGTACAGTTTTGTAAGGAAAGAGTTAGTGTATTTGGGATTTGTAGTTATAGCAGAAGGTCTAAAAATGGACCCAGAGAAGGTACAGGCTATTCTTGAATGGCCTACTCCAAGGAGTGCTACTGAGGTAAGATCTTTTCATTGTTTGGCTAGCTTTTATAGAAATTTTATCAAAAAATTTAGTAGTATTTGTGGACCCTTGACTGAAACAATGAGAGGGGATAGAAAAGAGTTTAAGTGGACTAATGGGGCAGAAAAGAGTTTTCAATTATTGAAATAAAAAGTTATAGAACAACCTGTTTTAGCACTTCCAGATTTTAATAAGGTGTTTCAAGTAGATTGTGATGCTAGTGGTACTGCAATAGGAGCTGTTATGAGCCAAGAAGGTAAACCTGTTGCTTATTTCAGTGAGAAGTTAAATGATGCCAAGAGGAAATATTCTGTTTATGATTAGGAATTTTATGCTATAGTTTAGGCATTAAAGAAGTGGAGACATTATCTACTTCCTAAGGAGTTTGTTTTGTATACCGATCATCAAGCTTTGCAATATTTAAATAGTCAAGGAAAATTGAATCAAAGGCATTTAAAATAGGTTGAGTTTTTGCACAGTTATACATTTATTTTGAAACACAGGAGTGGAAAGTCTAACAGGGTTGCAGATGCTCTTAGCAGAATGCAACTATTGCTGACAGAGATGCAGATTGAGGTGGTTGGGTTCAAGGAACTCAAGTATTTATATTCAGAGGATCCTGATTTTGGTGAAGCTTGGAAAGCTTGTACAGAACCTGTTACTCTAGACAGGATGAAATGGTTGGATTTCATCATCCAAGATGATATGCTATTCAGAGGGAGTCAGTTGTGCTTTCCATGAAGTTCTATGAGGGAGAATCTCATCAAGGAGAAGCATAGCAGAGGATTGGCTGGATATTTTGGTCATGATAAAACCATTGGTTTGGTTAGTGAGAATTATTATTGGCCACAGTTGCAGCAAGATGTGAAGAATTTTGTACAGAGTTGCAGAGTATGTCAGATGGTGAAAGGAGTGAAGGAGAATACAGGGTTGTATCAGCCATTACCTATACCAGAGAAGCCTTGGGAGGATATCAGTATGGACTTTGTTCTTGGTTTGCCAAGGACACAGCGGGGACATGATTCAATTTTTGTGGTGGTTGACAGATTTTCAAAGATGGCATATTTCATTCCCTGCAAGAAGACTAATGATGTTGTTGATATAGCAGAATTGTTTTTCAGAGAAGTAGTGAGACTTCATGGTTTGCCAAAGACCATAGTTTCAGATCGGGACACTAAGTTTGTTGGATATTTCTAGCGTACATTGTGGAGGAAGTTGAAGACAGATTTGAAGTTCAGTTCATCACATCATCCACAGACTGATGGATAGACAGAGGTGGTGAATAGAAGTTTGAGAAATTTGCTGAGATGTTTGGTTGGAGATAAGCCAACAGGATGGGATTTGATTTTACCATAGGCAGAATTTGCATACAATAATTCTATCAATAGAAGCACTGGTAAATCATCATTCCAGATTGTATATGGAAGTAGTCCATGAAATGCATTTGAATTGAGGAAGATAGATAAAGTAGAAATAAGTAGTACTGAAGCTGAGGATTTTGCAGAACACTTGAAGAACATCCATGGGGAGGTGAGGAAGCATATTACCAAGATGAACACACAGTACAAGGCTAAGGTAGATGAGAAAAGGAGGTATAAAAAATTTTAGGTTGGTGATGAAGTCATGGTTCATTTGCAGAAGGAGCGGTTTCTAGTTGGTACATATAACAAGTTGAAAATGAAGAAGTTTGGACCATGTAGGTTACTGAAGAAACATGATTTAGGAAATGCATATGAGGTAGAATTGCCTACTGAGCTAAATATTTCACCAGTGTTTAACATTTCAGATCTGACAGAGTATCATGAAGGAGGTGTTGAAGATGAGATCACAGCAACACAGTGGAGTATTCCAGCAACTAGTTCAGACACTAAGGAGATCAAAGATATACTGGACAGTCATGTTGCCAGAAGCACAAAGAACAGGACATATGAAGAATATCTGGTCAAGTGGAAAGGATGACCTGTTGAAGATTCATCATGGCTGACAAAGGAGGAGGTTAGCCATCTTGGTTTTCCTCTGCACACCTGAGTCGTGATAGGGTCACTTCTCAAATTACCCCGGGTGTCTGATGCAGGAGCATCCTGGGTGTAAGAGAAATCTTGCATCACTCAAAAAAATATTTCTATTTTTATATTCAATAAGGGTTATTTTGTGCAGAGCTGCTATTTATGGAAAGTTACTATTTTTGGTAATTTTTGTATGTGCTAATAATGATCTGATTTCTTTCTTGGAGGTTCATTTTGGTCATATAAGTCTGCCAGTAAAGTTTCATTTCCAATTCAAGTGTATATTGGAAGATATTGAGGATTTTCGGTATTGGCAGCAGGGTACAAAAACTTTGAACTCAGTTTTGAAGGCTTTAGAGGCCCCGGATGAGGTCAAAAATTTGGGTGATGGGCACTTGCAAGAGTCAAGCCTGTAGAGCACTTCGTGGCATTTCTGAAATGGGCTTATAATAGTCGATCGGGTCAACTGGTGATGACTTATGGTCTTCGGAAGTTGGGCCACCTGAAATGGCAGAAAATAATTTTCTTCAAAAATTTTATTCGGGTTTCAAAGGTTATCTTGAGCCGACTATGATGTAATAAAATGTAAAATAAAATAATTCTAAGTTTGGTCGGTCTTATTGGCTAAAATTCTGGAACCTTCCCAAGCGGTGGAAAATTGCCTATATAAGGAAGGCTGTATTATTGTCTTAGGCAGTTCAGAATAGTTCTGGGTAGTAGATCTGGGTATTGATTTGAGGCTTTATCCTACAGAATATTGTAAGGAATGCCCATGTGGCTTTGCATATTATAATTCTGAAAGTTTGTAATTCCACATTTGTGGAGATAATAAGAAGCCAATTTTTCTGTTCTTGCATATTATTGTTGTTGTTTCTCTATTTCTATTATGTGTTTGTGGTATTAAGGGGAGCACCCTTCATCACTACCTAACTTGACAAAACCTAATCATGTCATGTGCCATGAATGTCAGAAAGGTAAGATGACTAAGTCTAGTTTTAAAAGTAAAGACTACTCAAAAAAGAAGATACTTGAGTTGGTTCATACCGACCTATGTGGTTCTATGAGAACTCAAAGTTGTTCTGGTGATAGATATTTTATTCCTTTTGTTGATGACTATTATGTTCCTGAAAGAGAAATCTGAAGGCTTTAAAATGTTTAAGTGGTATAAAGCTAAGGTAGAGAAAGAAACTAGAAAAGAAATAAAATTCTTAAGATCTGATAGAGGAGGTGAATTTATCTCTAATGAATTTACTAATATTTTTAATGAACATGAATTAAAAGATAGGTCTCTGCACCGAGGACACCTCAACAAAATGGCATTGCTAAAAGAAGGAATAGATCTATAATTGACTGTGCTAGAACATTGATGATACATAAGAATATTGCTCAAACAAATTGGAGGGAAGCTGTCAGCATGGTTGTGTATGTTCTTAACCAAGTACAACTGAAGAAGGACACAAACCTACTATAAGTTATTTTAGAATTTTTGGAAGTAAATGCTTTATTTTGAAAGATGAAAGAAATGGAAAATTTGATTCTAAAGGAGATGAAGGGATATTTCTAGGATATTCCTCTACAAGTAAAGCATATAAATGTTTGAATAAGGTCACAAATAAGATAGTTGAAAGCTCTAATGTTCATGTTGATGAGTTTGATGACAAGAACATAGAGGAAAGTACAAAGGAACCAGAAGACTATGGTAGATTCACTTACATTAAATATCTAGAGTATCTACTAACGCTGCAAGCTATAATAATTGGTCAACAGGAAAATAATACAAGACAATAGGCAACACCAACCGATGAACAAGATGGAGCTACCAAGCAAGGAAATGACCCTGAACAGGATGAGCAAGAAAGGAGAAATCAAGTTCTGGCTAGCTTTGTCAGAAGACATCATCCTGAGGAACAAATCATTGGAGACAGACATGTTGGAATGCAAACTAGAAGCAAAACAATACAAGGTATATGTCTAGTTTGTGAATTTTAACTTAAAAATGTGAAAGTTTCATTAGATAATGAAGAATGGGTTAATGCAATGAAGGAGGAAATAGAGAAAATAGAGAAGAACAAAACCTAGTCCTTAGTACCCCGACCTAAAGATAAGAATGTTATTGGTACTGGTGTAGGAGCACCCTTCTAAGGGCTCCCACCAATCAAATTTTGTTGTGAAGCACTTATTAACTGAAGTTTCTAATTAAAATAAGAGTCAATAGGAGTTTTGGCTCATTTTGTGTGTCTAGGCTTTGTCTAAGTCCTAGAAGTTCAGGTGGTCTTCCTACTAGGAATGGCACATTGACTCAAGAAATGTTGTCATCTTGAGATCTTTGATTTGATATGAGTTAGAGGTCTAGGGTTAAGTGTTTGGTTAAGATATGAGCACATGTGTGCTTTAGGAGGCCTAACAATGGTCCTTTGTAATGAGTGAACAAAGGTTGTTCAAGCAACTAAAAGTTGTTCAAAAGTTGCTAGCAACTTTTCTCTTTGTATTGCCTAACCATGCTAAGAGGCTAAAAATCCCTAACTAAACACTCACACTGAGGAGAAGGTTATAAAAGACCTACCAAACCCTAATATGGAGGTTGGATGTCATTTGGTATGATTCTGTACGGAAATAGCAGGCTGTATAGACTAAACCAATGTTTGATAGTCATTTTTCATGGCTTGAAGTGTTGGAATGGTATACTACTGATGATACCTCATGTTTGCATAGTTATCTTGTGTTGTTTTAATTCATTTATCAGCATTTTAGATTAGGTTTTTGTGTGTTTAGTTTGTTTTCTTTTTCTTATCAAACTTGACAGCCCACTGTTCAGTTTGGTGGCACTGATGGAGTAGGGCCTGTAGCTCCTATCCCCACCATTGTAACTCCATGGAACTTTGGGATCAAGTAGTGTAGAACCTACCTTGTATATATGTGCAAGTAGGGGCCCAAAATATCGGTTCAAGTAGGTGCTTGACAAAGCCCTAGGTGAGCTATGCACAGTCTGGTTAGGAGCAGTTAGCAAACAAAGTGCTCCAGGTGACAAAGGAGGGAGTTCCAAGACAAATCCCTTTGAGGAAGTGAAGAAGAGTGTTTGAAGGTGAAGTGGTGTGAAGGAGGAGGCTTGGAGAGTTTTGGAAAGGTTCTATTGAAGACCAGGATAGTGAGTAGTTCTCCAACCCCTTAAAACCCTCACATTTGCCAAAAACACTGTACAGTTAGATGGGCACTCAAGACCTCAAAAATATTTGAGGGTTAGGCATTTGAAATGAAATTCCTTTAGGAAAATAATTTTGATTCTGTATGGAGGAAGAGTTATAGGTCCTACAAATCTGGAAGGAGGCCTAATTGGCACTTCCTTGTAGCCCTAAAATACAAAGCAACTCCTAAATCGGGTAAAGACCCAACTAAGCCAATGCATCAAACAGGTGCAAAATGCCTTAAAAACATCTTGGAACTTATAAAATTCACTTTTGGAGTGTGGGAAAGAGTTGGAAGCCAAAAAGACCCTTATTGAGCCTATGTAAGGGATAGTGTCTAAGAGCTAAGGTTGATATGTTGGTAGATGAGCTTGTAGACTAGGATTTGAGTGTGCACCTAAACCTGTTTTGAAGGCCAAAGACAAACAAACGTCATAGCATATAATCAAATCAAATTTAATGGTAAACAAACTAAAATCAAAGCCACCTCAGTTTAAGCCTAAAACAGATGCGCCCATGCACCGTTTGATATGCTTGGATATAGATGGATGTGGGTGTGCAAACTCAAGCACTTGGAGCATGCAAATTAGGATGATTTGAGGATCAAGAAGACCCAAAATGACACAAAATAGGTATGAGGAACCTATTTTGCCTCAAAGGCCTCAAGAACACACAAATATGCAAAGCTAAAAGATGAACTAAGATTGATTAAATAAGAAATGAATCTATGTCAATCCAATTAAGCTAATTTAGATGTGATTTAAGCTTGGAAATGATCTAAAATGATGAGTTTATGCTTATGCTAGAATGAAAATGACATTATAACTTTGCTATTGAGTTTGAGAGAAAAAGATGATTTTCCTTAGGAAGTGAGGGTATTTATAGGAAAAGGGAAGGGCTTGGTTTAAAAGGATGAGTCAGAGTTAGGGCTAAGGTTAGGGTTGAGTCAAGGACAAGTGTCCTGACAAGTGTCAAGGGAGGATTGAGTTGAAAGTTTGAGGGCATGTGCACAATTTGGTAAATGTGCCCAAGGCCAAGAGGTGGCAAGGAAGGGATAAGAAGGTCTTAAATGCATAATGAATGCATGTAAGAAAGATAAGGAAGGCTTAAATGCATCCTTAAATGCATTTGCAAGAGGTGGCCAAGAGGTGGCAATCCTTGTTGACTAAGGAGGATGACTAAGAGGAGGTTAGCATAAGTTTTGGTAAACCTTTTGCTAATGGAATGTGACAAGATTAGAAAGGGGATTAGGATTAGGATTAGGAGAAAGGGATGGGCAAGTGGCTTTTGGTGAGATTTAGATATTTATTAAAGGTAAATTTAATAAATATTAAATATCTAGGCTTAGGGTTTGAAGGGACTAGTTTAGGGATTTGACCCATTTAGAGGAAGGTTTAGGACTTTCTAGAAGAGTTTAGTGCTCTTAAGAATTTTGGCCAACTTTGGGATAAAAAATAAATTAAAAATAAATTAATTTATTTTTGAAGTTTTTGGTCAATTTATTAATTAAATAATTAATAAATTAGGGATAATGTCCAAATGACATTTTTAGGCTAGATTCTTTAATTAAAAATTTTTAATTAAGAGAGAGGGATTTAATGCCATAAAAAATAAATTAATTAATTAAATAAATAATTAATTAATAAATGATGATGTCATCAAAGATTTTCAGAAAACAAAAATAATTTATTTTCTGAAAGATTTTCGGTGTCTACATTTTGCCCCTCTTTGATGCGATGCCGCAAGTGGCGTGGCGTCAAAGACAAGAAAACAAGATGCCAAGGCTAGAATCAGAAGAAGAGGGTATGACGCCCGGGTGGACTAGAAGAAAGAGGATACATGCCCCGGTGGGACAAAATCATGGAAGATGCGCCTAGTGGGACAAGGAGAAAGAGGGATTACGCCCTGGGACAGCAAGAAGACAAAGAGTACCCTGCTGGGATGAGGAAGGAAGGGCCTAGGAAGAAAGGGGAGATAAATAACCTCACTTCTAAGAACAAATATGGATGATATGCAAGATGAGATGGAAATGCAAGATGCAAGATGTAGCTGTATGCAAAGATGCAAGATTAATCTATATGATAAATGCAAGGGACCAGATAGCTCCAAGTGCAAACGGGAGTGCACAACCTAGATTTAATATAGCTATGTTAGAGACCTACCAAGGATACTGGGATCACGAGGCCTGTCAACAACGTCGCAGAGGACTGACGAGGACTGACGCTAAACAAACACACAGGGTTGCCCCAACATCACACATGAAGCGCAGAGGTGACATGGTGGATCCGATGCTGAAGGAACCACAAACACACAACTGACTCACAGGCAGAAGCGAAAGATCAAAAGACCTTGCCCCAGATTATCCGCACACGCAGCACACCATGATATAATGAATCGTGGTGACCCTGGTGGGATAATGAGAAGCCAAAAAAGATTAACAAGACCCAAAGGACAAAAATCCAAGATCAAAATGATAACTCCAAAAATACATCCTTTGCCAAGGACAGAGATTAGGTTTGATTGATGGTGGGAAGATTGGTCAGACAGGAGGAACGATATATCCTCAAGGACCAGGATGGAAGATTAGGTCAGACAGGAGGAACAATATATCCTTAAGGACCCATGGGTTGGTGAGAGAATAAGTGTAGTTGTTTGCTGGCAAAAGCTGAAGTTCAAGGAATAATCAGGATGAGCAAGGATAAGTCGACAATTGATGTTGTTGAAGCACAAGGCCCGAGTGGGACTACAAATTTTCTGAGGCTGGGAATGGGACAAGATATTTGATCAAATGCTACTGCAGGATGGACAAAGGCTATGTACAACAAGGAGAAACAATATGCACAAGGGATATGTACAGAAGCTCAGGATTGGCGATAGGAAGATCACACTCGGCGGGACTCTCACTAGGACGGAGACAAGAAGGATAAATACAGGGAGGATTGCGCTGTACAGGAAAGGGATAAAGATATGGTACAAGATATGGTACAAAGCTTTGGAATAGGATATGGATTGCAGATGGGTTGGAGGAAGATGGAAGCTGAATTCTTGGAGGATAGGGGAGATGGAACTGCTGGGAGATCTATTAAGAGATTATGGATGGAGGAAGAGGACGGTAGCTGAAAGGACAACTGAATAGATAAATAGCTCAGTTTACTATGTTGGTGCCTGTTTGCCAAGTTTTCACCAACATACTTGTCCAAGGAGCTTGAATTGCCAAGTTTTCATCATTGGACAATTATTTTCTCTTTCTCTTTTCTTCTTCTTTTTTTTACTTTTTTGCTTTTTTGCTTTTTTTTGCTTTTTTGCTTTTTTTCTTTTTTGAATGTTTTTGGATTTTCTGATATATGCAGGATCAGGTTCAGGCATAGAACCTCTTCAGATGGATGATTTTGATAGGATCATTCAAGGGCTCACCTTCTGGTGTTGATAGCTGATAGGCGCCGGAGCCAAAGGATGCGGTGACAACATAGGGGCCCAACCAAGTAGGCTCAAACTTGCCTTTCTTTTCTCTATTTGCTAGGACCTTCTGATTTTCTTTAAGGACCATGTCACCGACCTGGAATTTTCTAGGATGGACCTTTTTGTTATAACTCCTTTTGAGTCGATTCTAGTATGCAACCAGGTGATCGTAGGCTTGTTGTCTCTTTTCATCTAGTAGATCTAGCTGTGTGAGCCGGGCCACACGATAGTCTTCATCAGTTGTATAGTTCTTCATGGAGACGCGCAAGGATGGAAGCTCAACCTCGATCGGTAGAACAGCTTTGGCACCATATACAAGGGAGTATGGGGTGGTGCCTGTGGGAGTGCGATAGGAAGTGCGGTAGGCCCAAAGGGCAGGATTGATTTGGAGGTGCCAGTCACGACCAGAATCATTGACAACCTTCTTGAGGATTTTCAAGATAGTTTTGTTGGTTGCCTCAGCTTGGCCATTTCCTTGAGGGAAATATGGACTGGAGAAATGGTGATGGATGTGGAGTCTGGCACACAAATCATCCACATGCTAGTTTTCAAAAGGTGTGCCATGGTCTGTGAAAATGGTAGATGGTATGCCCAAGTGGCAAATGATATGGTAGAGGATGAACTTAGATATTTGGATGCCAGTAGTTAGCGTGAGCGGAATCGCTTCAACCCATTTGGTAAAGTACTCTATGGCTGTTATGATATACTTGTGTCCATCCGAAGAGAGGGGGGTGATCAAGCCAATGAGGTTGAGGCCCCAACATGAAAAAGGCCACGGTGGTGCAATAGGTTGTAGATCCTGTGCTGGTGCATGTATCAATTTGGCATGCTATTGACATGGGAGACATTTCTTGACAAATTCACACGCATCATGTTCCATTGTTGGCCAATAATATCCAAATCTAAGCAGCTGCTTTGCTAGAACTATGCCACTCGTGTGGGCATCACAAATTCTAGCGTGAACTTCTTGTAAGGCCAGGACAGCCTCGTTTGAATCTAAACATCTAGATAGAACATTGTGATACCCGCGACGATATAGGGTGTTGGCTACAAGAGTGTAGTGGGAAGCTCTGCGAATAAGGTTTTGGCGTTGGTTATTGGTGAGATGGGGAGATATGATACCATTTTTTAGATATGCATGGATTTTGTGGTACCATGGGGATTGGGGACCAACCAAGACACACACCATGTTTGCATCGGTGTTCTCATAAGCTGGCAAGTGTAGCTGCTCGACTAGAAATTCATATTGTGTTGCATCACGTGGGATTTCCAATAAGGATCTGATGGTTGCCATTGCATCTGCTTCTTTGTTTTGAAGCCTTGGGATCTGATTGAATTGTAGATGTAGGAAATGCTCTTTCAGTTTATCCACCAGTTGCTTGTAGGGTAGCAATTTGTCATCCTTTGTCTGATACTCATCAAGGACTTGCTTGATAATGAGCTGTGAATCTCCAAAGACTTGTAGTTCTGTGATGTTCCATTGGATAGCTATTTTGAGACCTAAGACGAGTGCCTCATATTCTGCAATGTTGTTGGTACAAGGGAATCCCAACTTGAATGATTTTGGAATATAATCACCTTGAGGTGTGACGAATAGGATTCCTGCCCCAGAGCTATGGGATGTGTTGGAACCATCAAAGTATAGGTGCCACATGGATTGTTCTTTAATCATACACAGATGTTCATCGGGGAATTCCATGATTAGTGGATAGGCATCCACCAATGGTGCTTCTGCTAGTTGATTGGCAATGACTTGCCCTTTGATTGCTTTGCGATCTACATACTGAATGTCAAATTCGCTGAGTAACATGACCCATTTTGCCATACGGCCTGTGAGGGTTGTCCTTGATAACAAATACTTAAGAGGGTCCACCTTTGATATGAGCTTGATTGTGTGGCTAAGCATGTAATGTCTAAGTTTTTGAGTGGCAAAGACCACTGCTAGGCATGCTTTCTCCATGGGTGAATAGTTAAGCTCATAGCCCACAAGAGTGCGACTGATGTAGTAGACAGCTCGTTCTCTGTTTTCATCATCATGCTGTGCTAGGAGTGCCCCTAGTGCTGTAGCTGTTGTTGAGATGTAAAGGATGAGTGGGCATCCTAGAACTAGTGGTACTAGGATTGGAGCATTAGCTAGATACTCTTTGAGCTTATCAAAGCTTCTTTGACATATGGGATCCCATTTGAAGCTAGTGTCTTTGCATAAGAGATGTGAGAAGGGTTGATAATTATCTGCTAGCTGAGAGATGAACCGCCGAACTGATTGAAGCTTGCCCTGTAGGCTTCTGAGCTATTTGAGATTTCTTGGTGGAGGCATCTCCGTTATTGCTTTTACCTTTTTAGGATCGATCTCTATGCCTCGTCTAGAGACGATGAAGCCTAGAAGCTTGCCAGATGTAACACCAAAGACACATTTCTTAGGATTAAGCTTTAAGCCATAATGATTCAGACGATCAAATACACACTCTAGGATATTGAAGTGCTCATCCCTTGTTTTGGATTTTGCAAGGATATCATCCACATAGTCTTCAAGGATCTTGTGGATCATGTCATGGAAGATCGCTGTCATTGCTCGCTGATATGTGGCCCCTACATTCTTTAGCCCAAAGGGCATCATATTGTAGCAGAAGGTACCCCATGGGGTTGTGAATGCTGTTTTATGTTGATTTGCTTCCGCTATATGAATTTGGTTGTAGCCTGAAAAGCCATCCATTAATGATAACATCTCATGACCCGCTGTAAGGTCTACGATCATGTCTATGTTTGGCAATGGGAAGTCATCCTTAGGACATGCCTTGTTCAAGTCCCTGAAATTAGTGCATATTCTGATGTCTCCTGAAGGCTTTGTGACAGGTACCATGTTGGAGATCCAATCTGAGTAATCTATAGCTCTGATAATCTTAGCTTGGAGGAGCTTCTCAAGCTCTTCTTTGACGAGCAATGCTACCTTTGGATGCATTTTTCTTAGCTTCTGCTTCACTGGCTTGACATTTGGATCTACTGATAGATGATGAACAACAAGGTTTGGATCAAGCCCAGGCATGTGGGCGTATGACCATGCAAAGTTGATAACTGATTCCTTGAGCAAGGTGCTGAGAGCCATTTCTTCTCCTTCTGTTAGGTTGACTACAATGTAGGTGATCCTTGGACATTCTTCTGTTCCCAAGTTGATTGGCTTGGTCTTTTCTATGATGATTGGCGACTGCTCTGGTCTATAATCTTGGATAGGGGGAAGAGGCAAGGCTTCATCTTCTAGTGCCTGAATTGCCAGGTTTTCACTAGAAGATACGCCCTTTATTTTTACTATTTTGGAATCAGAATGTGCCCCAAGGGGGTTTTCACATAAAGACTCATGATGTTCTTTTTCTATTTCATTTTTGTGACTAAAGCTTGCCTCTTCCCCAAAATATCCTTCTGGGTGAAGCTGATAGACAGAGGTTGATGTTGGATCCTGATTGCTTGCTGGACCTGATGCCCCCATGAATTCTAGGAGTGCTTGTGCGCTTTGGAACTCATCGATGTGTGCGATGCTTGGTTGGTCCCAATCTATGAGGTCGGGGTTTGTGAGGGGAAGATCTATGAGGTTGATGGATAGTTGTTGGAGGACAGAAGTCCCCAGGAGGGTGTCATCGGCAAAGATATCATCCTAGGATGAGATGTCTTTCTCTTCGGGGATGTCTTCGATTTCCACAAGGTCATCCTGGCTATTCGAAAAGTTCACGTTGGTCATGTTAATGCTCGCAGTTGTGGTATTGGGCTCTTGTTTAAGTAGGTGAGAGGTATTAAAGCCAAGTCCTTGCTGTTCTGGATTCTGGGATGGTATGATAGGAAACAAATTTCCGTCCTCTTGTGGTCCTAGACCACCACCTTGATAGTTATAGTGTTCTGTGACATTTTTGTAGGGGATTGGGTATTTCTCTTTGAAGTACTCAAGAAGTTGTGTGTCACGTGATGGGGGATCTTTGTATAACCATTTGTTAATATCTGGATCTATTTCTTTGCTGTTGATGGTACCATGAGACTCAAAAGTCATGTTTCTGATTTGCTTGAGCTTATAATGTTCCTCAACAGGCTTGTTTTGACAACTTGGGCACCCTTGAGTATGTGGATCATGTGGAAGAGCCCCTACAGCAAATGCATCGCTGAGGCTGTATTCGCCACAACCCTGGTTGTTGATCTTGACGGATGATAAGGTGGAAGAGAGGATGGTCTCTGGATCACGATAGGATTGGGATGAGCTAGCAATAGAAGTACCAATATCAGTTCTAGGACAATGAGTAGAATGAGGGAAAGATGCTTCCATCGCACGGAAGTATGCGAAGGGGTTAGGATCAGCGTGGATGGTAACCTCAGTGCCTTGATGTGGAAACTTGATGCACTGATGGTAAGTAGATGGCACGGCCTTAATGGAATGGATCCATGGATGACCGAGGAGGATATTGAACGGTAGGTCAAGATCAACAACGTGGCAGATAGTATCTTGCGTTGCTGGGCCTAGCTGGATAGGCAAGGTGATAGTACCTTCAGAGGTACGCTCCAAGTTGTCATATGCTTTGATAGTGATCATCTCATGTTGTATGTCGGCCTCTATGAACCCGATCTTCTTGATGAATTTTAATGTGCACAAGTTGAGGGCTGAGCCAT
Source organism: Chamaecyparis obtusa (assembly GCA_027943335.1). NCBI lineage: Eukaryota > Viridiplantae > Streptophyta > Pinopsida > Cupressales > Cupressaceae > Chamaecyparis > Chamaecyparis obtusa. The sequence goes on from BSBK01000703.1 coordinate 3,618,827, forward strand.
TATCTATTAAGACCCGTTTGATGGCAAAATCTCTGACCATGACAGTAATGCGGAGAGGGAGAGTGTGGTCAGGAGCGACATATGGTATATCAGATTCTTTGAAGGATAAGGCACATGCTGCTGATAGGTGTCCCACAAGAGTTTTAAACTGAGTTGTGTTAATGTTCATGGGGACATGGCCTTCTTTTAGAGCTTTGTCTAGGATCTCCTGATGGATGGGTGATGTGCGGAGCAAATCCAAGATAGATATTTGGGCTGGCATGTTCCCAAGATGCTCTATGATATTATATTGTGCACTTGATGCATTATGTTGTGTTGTGCATGCATTTGATGCTGGCCTAGTGTTAGACTGTGCTATGGATGCAGTAGACGTTGGCCTTGGAGGAGTAGCTGACCTCGGAGGAGCACCGGCAACAGTTATCCTACCACTGTGGGTAGTTGCAGCACATTGTCGATCCGACCCTCTGACGTGGATGGTATTGATGGTGGGATCATCTTGGATGGGCTCAACTTGAGTTATGCATCCGACATACTTGTCATAGTTGATGTAGGCCGTTGTGTGATCTTCTTGCTTGCCTTTGCCATGATTTTGGGGCTGATTGGCGTTGGCTTGATTCTTCTCAGTATCGTGTTGAGGGAACACATTTTGATATATTTGCAAACCGGCGTTGGGTGAAGCTTGAGCTGGTGCATTGACCTGGATCTCCTTGCGATCAATGAGATCTTGGATATAGTTCTTGAGTCTAATACACTTCAGGGTAGTGTGTCCTTTCACACAATGGTAATCACAGTATTCATGTTCTTTATACCAATCAGACTTTGGTGCGTTGTCATCCTTCTGTGGGATGGGTGGATATGTGATCATATTTGCCTTGGCTAGCCGATAAAAGATCTGATCCAGAGGCTCACCCAAAGGTGTGAAAGTCCTCTTTGGATTGTTCTGATTGTTGGTTTTGTTCTGCCTTGGGGCAACGTTAACTGCGTTAACAGGATTGCCTTGACGTGCTGGCTGTTGCTGTTGGTATTGCTGCTGATACTGTTGCACAGGTGGTTGATGAGCTTGAGGAGGCTGCTGATAAATAGGTGCTTGATATGCGGGAGCTGGTGGTTACTGATAGATGGGTGCTTGTGGCGGTTGGTATGTTTGAGCTGGTGTAGGACTAGCCACAACGAATTGTACATTCTTAGTGTCAGTGGCTCTATCTGTAACAACATTCTTGTTACGATTCCAGTAACGGGATTTATCATTGTTGGGTTTGTTTTTGGAATCATCCTTGAAGTGACGAATAGTGCCTTCGTCTAGGAGAGCTTTCTTGATGCCTATGCCCTTGCTCTTGATGTCTTGGTATGTCTGGAGATAGTTCATTCGCATGTGATGGGATAGCTTTGGATGCAGGTTATCAATGAAGATCTTTGTTAGATGCTTCTCTGGCGGCTGATATGATAACCTGGTTGTAAGATTCTTCCATCTTTGCAAGTATTCTGCAAGGCTTTCTCCGTCTTTCTGCTTTGAGTTGCATAGGTCTAGCAAGGACAACTCATTCTCCACATTATGGGCATAGTGTGTGATGAACTTCTCAGAGAGTTCAGCAAAGGTTTTTATTGTCCCATGTGGTATTTTGTAAAACCACTCAACAGCAGTTCCTCCCAAGCTTTTGGGAAACAAGTGCAGGAGATAGTTATCACTGTAAGCCACTTCTTGGCACGCCATGTAGAACTCTTTGATATGGTTTACTGGATCTCCTTTCCCCCGATACTTGTCGAACTTGGGCATCTCAAAATGCTTGGGGAAAGGGATAGTTGCTATGGACCGATCGAAGGGATATGAGCACACCTCTTCAAACTTGTATGTTTTATTCTCTGTTCCACTTCGTAGCTCCTTTAGAGCATTTTTCATTGCTTCCCACTCAGCATTGAGTGGTGAGGGAACTGGAACTTCTATTTGTGATGGAAGCTGTGGAACTGGATATGGCGCTTGCTGTGGATAAATGGGTTGGAACTGATTTTGGGGCAATGGTTGCTGGAGATATTGCTGGTGTGGCATAGGGGGATATTGTGGTAAATGATATGGAACCACTTGATATTGTTGGGCTGCTTGCTGTTGTTGAACTGGCATTTGTTGTGGGACTGCTTGCTGATATTGGTCATTTGGAACTTGCTGTTGTAACTGATGGGTGGGAACTTTTTGTTGCTGGGGGATGATAAGGATTTGTTGCTGGGGCTGATAGCAAGGGACTTACTGTTGTTGAGGAATGATGGGTGTTTGCTAAAAGGGGACATATGGTTTCTATGGGGGAGGCTGTTGGAATGATGCTGCTTGTGGGTATGATGGTGGTAGTTGCTGAGGTTGGCTTTGGGTTTGGCTGATATAAGCTGGGTGCATGCCTGCGTTACTTAGAGGTGGAACAGATGTGGGGAAGCTAGAAGCAAAGGGTGATGGGGTAAGATAGCTGGAGAAATTTGGCTGTTGAGGTGGTGGAACTTGCTGGAAGGTATTTGGGATTTGGGACGAATAGCTTGAAGCCAGCGGTGGTTGGGGTAGTTGCTGCTGTGCTGCTTGGGCGAAGGTAGTTTGTTGACTTGCAACCATTGATGTAGGGGATTGAGATGGGATCCCCCATGCCTTCATTTCTTCTTGTGTAAGGCCCCACTGAGAGCTTGTATTAGGGTGCACTACAGCGGATGATGGAATGGTAGGAGCAATAGGAGCTTGGGACACGAATGATGGTTGAGAGAAAGGAGCTTGTTGAGGTTGTGGTTGAGCGGATGCTTGTGAGGAGGAAAATGAAGGAAACACCCAAGAGAAAGATGAGGTTGGAATGGGAAGCAATTGCGCTAACCCCAAAGAAGAAGGTACGGGTGCTTGGGGGGTGAAGGGTGACGGTGCTCCTTTGATGGTGAAAGGCGTTGCTTGACTTGTGGATGGTGGTGAAGCTTTTGGTGTAAAAGCTTGCGTGAGAGGTGGAAGCTGACTTTGGGTTAGGTGTTGGATTTGGGCTTGGGCAGCCAAAGCAGATGATGAAGCAAAAGGGGTAGGAGATGGAGTGGATGGCGCTGCAGCTTGTGTTGCGGGACTGGCGAGGCTTCCTTGCAAGAAAAGGGGAATGGTGGAAAGCTCTTGGGATGTTTGCATGATAGGATCAGGGAATGATTGGACAAACGAAGAATATGCTTGTGCTAGAACTTGGATAGTTTTGATGGGGATGCGTGGATAGAGAGATGGTGGGATGGAGGTACTTTCTGGTAGATAGTGGGCAAACGTGCTTTGCTGATGTTGCGGTACAAGGGCATTGGTCGCTGGTGGGCTTTCTGGAGGATTTGCAAATGCTTGGATTGCCAACGGGGATGAAGGGATGTTTGGATCTTCACATGGGTTACTGGCTTGGATCTGGGGATTGTAGGTCATCATGGCGTTGGTGAAAAGGTTGGGATCGGATGAGGTTGTTGGTGGATAAGGATTCATGCTTCTTCTTTTCTGAGATCTGGTCTCAACAGGCATGGAGGTGCAAGTGCTAAATAGATGCAAGATGTTTGGCTAAAAGATGTTGATGGATGCAAAGTTGATGAACTTCTAAAGATGATGACTTCTAAGATGCAAATGCAAAGATAGGGATCAAGATGGCGATGATGGAAGCTGGATGGAATGGATATGGATCAAGACAGTGGAGGAAAGATAGGTTGCCGGTGGAAAGCTGGTGAAAGATTACTGAGTGGTCAACAAACGAGCTGCTATTTTTCCCAAATGGAGGATCAGAGATATGATGGGGTCAACCTAAGATAGATTGATGATCTTCGGTCAACAAGTTTCTTATCAATACACTCCAATCTCTTGCTCGAGATGATGGCTATGCAAGGACAAGGTTTGATTTCTTTATGACAACACGTTGTGCCAAAAAAGAGGATGATGGTCTCTGATCTTGGATATGGGATAGGAACAACTCAAAAGGGTAAACACGAAGTGTTGGTGGATCTCTGGATTTGGAACAAAGGATGGTGGATCTGCCAGAAAGATATGGAAAGCTGATGGGGGGATGCTGGTGGAAAAGGCATTGAAGGGTGAAGGGACAATGCTCTATCTAAAGGGATAATGCAAATGACAAGGATTGATTCTAGAATGCTGGTAGGAAGATGAATGCAAATGCAACTTTATGATGTTCTTGAGATGCAACTAGGGTTTTGATGCTGATGAAAAGATGAAAGCTAGAATGAAACTAGGATGAGGGACTGTTGAGACAAGGTTTCAAGATCCGAAGATGAAACAAGACATGAACAAGGATTTTGGCTAATTTTCTGGTTCAAGGCTGATGAAACGATGGTTAACTCAGAAACGGAAGGTGAACTGTTTGATGCGGGCATTATGGGCAATGTTCTCAAGTATGGCTTGGGACTTTTCTTCAGCTTTGGTTGTTTGGATAGTGGATTGATAGGTCTTGAGTTTCTTCTTGGCAACTTTTCGCTCTTGATAGGCTTGGGATTTGGGCAACTTCGCTTTAGGATGTTTGTTCTTGCTGGGCATCACTTGGAAAAAAGAGGGTTCTGATTTTGAGACAAAGGTTTCCAATGGAAAAAGTTAAAGTCAAAGCAATCTCCGCAAGGGACAAAGCAACCCTGCGGGATACAAACAAAGACAACTGACTCTGACAAAGCTCTAAAAAGTGTATGTTTCAACAAGTGTTTTCACGGAGTCTTTGACTGTCAAGCACTTCAAACAATTCTACCTAAGGAAGGTGAGTATCAAAATCGCTTGCCCACAGCTTGGTATCCCCCAGAAGGGAATAAAAATGGTGAGTAATCTTGAGGCGACCCGGTAAACCCCTTGGAATCAGTCCTTGCACAAGGATTTTGATACTTTCGGATGTAGATAGGGTAGCCTCTAGTTTATCAGGTTTTTATTAGTTCCGTGGAGTCTCCATACCCAGTTATGTTGATCATCCGTGACTCACTTAAGAGCCTTGCCAATAATGCTGGGGGAGAGGAATGTTTACCATCCCCAGACACGTGTTTGGCACGAATGCCCGGTGATTAGGAGATATAAGTGATTCTTTTGGACTTCACTTATTTGTATACCGACCGGAGGGGATACCGGTTTGAGGTCATTCTCCGAGGAGGAAGCACTTCTCCTTGGACAAGCCTCGCTAAAAGTAGAACAGGTGAACTTGTCCAAGTTCAGATGTTCCACGTTGCTTACTCTAACAAGGATTAAGCAAGAATTGAAAAACTCCTACATGCACATCAAGCAGATTTTGTTCATTTTTCCAATTTTGATTAAGTGATGTTTGAACTTTGAAATGAAGACACTCATGATTAGATTTTGATTTGTTCTTTTCTCCAAAATGTAAATGATTTGAACGATTGCAAGTTCTTTCCTTTTGTGCATTCAAGATTTGATTAGCGAGTTGATTTAAGAACTTTGAAAAAGCTTTGTTTTATCCCTTAGATCACTCAAGATTGAATTTGTTTGCTTGCTTTGGAATTTGAAATGAGATAGGGAATAGAGTTGTTCGTTCCTTTTAGTGCATTCAAGATTTGGTTTGATTTTCAAATTGACAATGACACTTAGGACCAAGTTCATTTCCTTAATGTCATTCAAGATTTTGTTTTGACCTTTGCTGTAATAAAAGAAATGAAAAAACCAGTCCCAAGCAACTCAAGACCAAAAACCAAAAAGCGACACTGTCCAGCTTATAGGCGACGCTGGAAAGTGCAGAGGCGACACTTCATTTTTACAAGCGACATTCTGTACCTCAAGAGGCGACAGATAAATATGCAGACGTGTGATTTCTTTACATGCAGGCGACAGAAGAGAATTTTGGGATGGAACAGAAGTTATCGATCACAGGAAAATCTCAGTTATGCAGGCGTGAAAATAGAGCTCATGGGCATCATTTCTTTCCTCAAAGGCATGATTTCATTGCAAGAAGGCGTGACTGGATTGTATGTAGGCGACATTTCTTTTCATGAAGGCGACATTTCTTTGCTTGAAGGTGACATTTAATTGTTGTAGGTGACATTTAATTGCTTGAAGGCGACATTTCCTTTGTTTCCTGCAAATACAAGCATATAAAGTATAATCTCATCAAAATGATTGTGGTTAGAGTCCCACCGAGCATGCCAGAATGTAGACTAGGATTTGAGTGTGCACCTAAACCTGTTTTGAAGGCCAAAGACAAACAAACGTCATAGCATATAATCAAATCAAATTTAATGGTAAACAAACTAAAATCAAAGCCACCTCAGTTTAAGCCTAAAACGGATGCGCCCATGCACCGTTTGATATGCTTGGATATAGATGGATGTGGGTGTGCAAACTCAAGCACTTGGAGCATGCAAATTAGGATGATTTGAGGATCAAGAAGACCCAAAATGACACAAAATAAGTATGAGGAACCTATTTTGCCTCAAAGGCCTCAAGAACACACAAATATGCAAAGCTAAAAGATGAACTAAGATTGATTAAACAAGAAATGAATCTATGTCAATCCAATTAAGCTAATTTAGATGTGATTTAAGCTTGGAAATGATCTAAAATGATGAGTTTATGCTTATGCTAGAATGAAAATGACATTATAACTTTGCTATTGAGTTTGAGAGAAAAAGATGATTTGCCTTAGGAAGTGAGGGTATTTATAGGAAAAGGGAAGGGCTTGGTTTAAAAAGATGAGTCAGAGTTAGGGCTAAGGTTAGGGTTGAGTCAAGGACAAGTGTCCTGACAAGTGTCAAGGGAGGATTGAGTTGAAAGTTTGAGGGCATGTGCACAATTTGGTAAATGTGCCCAAGGCCAAGAGGTGGCAAGGAAGGGATAAGAAGGTCTTAAATGCATAATGAATGCATGTAAGAAAGATAAGGAAGGCTTAAATGCATCCTTAAATGCATTTTCAAGAGGTGGCCAAGAGGTGGCAATCCTTGTTGACTAAGGAGGATGACTAAGAGGAGGTTAGCATAAGTTTTGGTAAACCTTTTGCTAATGGAATGTGACAAGATTAGAAAGGGGATTAGGATTAGGATTAGGAGAAAGGGATGGGCAAGTGGCTTTTGGTGAGATTTAGATATTTATTAAAGGTAAATTTAATAAATATTAAATATCTAGGCTTAGGGTTTGAAGGGACTAGTTTAGGGATTTGACCCATTTAGAGGAAGGTTTAGGACTTTCTAGAAGAGTTTAGTGCTCTTAAGAATTTTGGCCAACTTTGGGATAAAAAATAAATTAAAAATAAATTAATTTATTTTTGAAGTTTTTGGTCAATTTATTAATTAAATAATTAATAAATTAAGGATAATGTCCAAATGACATTTTTAGGCTAGATTCCTTAATTAAAGATTTTTAATTAAGAGAGAGGGATTTAATGCCATAAAAAATAAATAATTTAATTAAATAATTAATTAATTAATAAATGATGATGTCATCAAGGATTTTCAGAAAACAAAAATAATTTATTTTCTGAAGGATTTTCGGTGTCTACAGAGCTAGTTTGACTTGGTGGGTAGGTTAGGTAGGTCAGGGGGTCCTTGGAGAGATAACAAAGCCTATAGACCATCAGGGGTGTTATAAGAACACCTGGATCCTTGAGAGGATTAGGGGCATAGACTGAGCTAGTCTATCCTAGCCTCCCCATTAGATTGGTATCAGAGCCTCTTAAGGCTTGGGAAGTGAATAGTGGATGTTTCAACCATTAGAAGAATTAGTTGGATCATCACACAAGAAGAAAATGGTGACTAATGCAGAGCTTGCTAAGAAGGTGGAAGATCAGGAGGAAGCTAATAGACTCCTTCAGGAAAGATTGATGCAAATGGAGCAACTCTTGGATGATGTCCAAGAAAAAGTAGATAAGGTGAAAGATAGGATGGAGGAATAGGATGCCAAAGGGAAAGATACAACCATTGATGATGATATACCTATACCTAATCCTCCAACTCAAGATGAGAAATTTCTTAAAGCCCTGAAGGCTATCGCAGGCAAGGCACTTGAAGGTGTTCCCTTATTGACTGGAAGGATGGATACAGAGCTTGTGATGCAATGGATTGAAGGCATGGAGAATCACTTTGAGTGTGAAGAGATCTCAGAGGCACAAAAGTTCAAAGTAGCCAAGTCTAGGTTGAGAGGACAAGCTTTAACCTGGTGGAACTACTTGCAAGGTGAAAGAGAGAAAGAAGGAAAGAACCCAATCTCTAATTGGAAAGCAATGGTGAATAAAGTGAAGAAAGCATACCTACCAACGGATTATGAAATTTAGTAGCATAGGAGGAGATTGAATCTCAGATAGAAGGAGATGGATGTAGCCACCTACACTGAAGAGTTCCACAAGTTGAGCTTGAGATCCAAGATCAAAGAAGAAGAAAGCATTAAAGTGGCAATGTATCTAAGTGGTTTAAAATGGAGCATAGCAGAGGAAATGAGTTTGTTTACTCCCACCATAGTACTTGGTTGTCAGTATATGGCATAAAAGATTAAAGAGAAACAAAGAAGAAAGCAAGAACCTAACTCCAAGAATAGGGGAAGAGGTAGAGACTCTAGAGGGGGTCAAAGAGGAGGTTCTAGTAGAGGTGGTGACTCAAGAAGCCAAGGAGAGAGTAGACTCTTGGAAAAAACTTTAGAAATTAGTACAAGAGGATCTTATGGTAGAGGAAGAGGTTTTCAAGGAAACAGAGGAAGAGGAACAGGAAGGAGTAGCTCCTACTTTGCCACCATGAAGTGCTATCAGTGTGGACAGCTTGGACACCTTGCCTATAGGTGTCCTGATAAACCATCAACCTCAAATAATGAGAAGACGGTAGCCTATACCCAAGAGGACAGCAGCAGCTCATGCACTAATGAAGTCAAAAAATTAGAATAAAAAATGGGGGAGAACCTAATGTTCAGGAGGGTACTTATAAGGTAGCCTAATCAAGGTGAACCCAAGCAAAGGAGGGATCTTTTTAGAGTAAGATGCAAGATACAAGGCAAAGTATGTAAGGTTATAGTAGATTCAGGGTCTACTAATAACATCATAGCAAAGGAAGCAGTAAGGAAGCTAAAACTTACAAAGATTCCCCATGCAAATCCATACAAGGTGACTTGGTTGAACCAAGAGCAAAGTGTGTTAGTTAATGAGAAGACATGGGTAGAGCTTTCTATTGGAGGCTATAAAGACAAAGTGCTTTGTGATGTCTTTCTCATGGATGCTTGCCATCTTCTATTGGGAAGACCCTGGCAATTTGATAGAAAGGTGATCTACAATGGAGAGGAAAACTCCATTTCTTTCAAGAAGGATGGGAGGACTTTCAAAATTCAGTCCTTAATAGAGAATGAAGAGGGAATTTCTAAGACACCTAGTGTGTTGCTTAGTAGTGGTAAAGAGTTCCTACAAGCCTTGCATGATGAGGAGACCATAGGATGTGCTATCATGGTGAAGCCAAAGGAGGACGACAAGAAGTTGCAAGCTAAAACACCATTGGAAGTGCAACAAATGCTGGAAGAATTCAGAGATATAGTAAGTGATGGAACCCCTACCACCTTACCTCCAAGAAGAGCTATAAGTCATCAAATTGACTTTGTACCCAGTGCATCTCTGCCTAACAAAGAAGCCTACAAGCTTACCCTAGATTAGAATAAGGAAGTGGCAAGACAAGTGCAAAAATTATTGGATCAAGGGCTGATCAAGAAAAGTATTAGTCCATGTGTAGTCCAAATGGTCTTAGCATCCAAGAAAGGAGGAAAATGTAGACTTTGCATAGATTCAAGGGCTATCAATAGGATCACTATCAGGTATATGTTCCCAATTCCAAGAATAGAAGATTTGATGGATTTCTTAGGAGGTGCTATGTATTTCACCAAGCTAGATTTAAAGAGTGGTTATCACCAAATCAGAGTTAAGGAGGGTGATGAGTGGAAGAATTCTTTTAAGACCACAGATGGTTTGTATGAATGGCTTGTAATGCCATTTTGGCTTACTAATGCCCCAAGAACCTTCATGCGGTTAATGAATGAGGTCTTGAAGGACTTCACAGGAAGATTTGTAGTGGTGTATCTAGATGATATACTCATCTATAGAAAAATAAAAGAAGAGCATCTTGAGCACTTAAGGTTGGTTATAAAGAAGCTACATGAAGAGAAATTAGCCATCAATCTAGAAAAGTGTGAGTTCATGCAGCAAGAGTTGGTTTACTTAGGCTTTGTGGTGTCCAAGGGTACTCTAAAAATGGACCCAAGCAAGGTGGAGGCAATCTTGAATTGGCCTGTCCCTAAAACAGGGACTGAAGTTAGAAGTTTTCATGGCTTGGCACAATTTTATAGAAATTTTGTGAGGAACTTTAGTGGGATATGTGCACCAGTGCTTGAAACCATCAAAGGAGGATTGAAGACTAAGTTCAAGTGGACTGAGGCAGCTGAGAAAGCATTTCAAACATTGAAACAAGAGGTAGCCACAAAACCTATCTTACTCTTGCCAACTTTTAAAAATTTGTTCAACATTGAATGTGATGCAAGTGGTGTATTGAGTCAAGAAGGAAGGCCTGTGGCATTCTTCAGTGAGAAAATCAATGAGGCAAAGAAGAAGTATTTAGCTTATGACTTGGAGCTGTATGCATTGGTACAATCTCTCAAGAAGTGGAGGCATTACCTTTTGCCAAAAGAATTTGTGGTGTTTACTGATAATCAGGCTTTAAGCTATATAAACACTTAGGAGAAGCTTAGTAACAGGCACTTGAAGTGGATGGAGTATCTCCAATCCTTTACCTTCACAATCAAGCACAAGAAAGGGTAGCTCAACAAGGTAGCAGATGCCTTAAGTAGGAAGTTATTGACTGTCCAAGAGGTGCAGCTACAAAGCATTGGAATAGCAGGTTTTAAAGACTTATATGAGGAGGATGAATACTTCTCACAAGCCTACAAGGTGTGCCTAGAGTTTGAGAACCATTTCCATGGTGATTTTGTAGATTAAACCCTTCAAAATGGATTGTTGTTTAAAGGTAATCAGTTTTGTGTACCTAGAGGATCCATGAGGAAAAATCTGATCCAAGAGAAGCATAATGGAAGTCTTAGTGGTCATTTTGGCATAAACAAACATTGGAGTTAGTACAGAGATACTACTTTTGGCCTAAGCTAACAAGGGATGTGAGGAGATATGTAGAGCAATGTGGAGTATGCTAGAGAGCTAAAGGAGGTTCAAGCAATGTAGGACTCTACCAACCTTTGCCAAGTCCAAATAGGCCTTGGGAGTGTGTAAGTATGGACTTTGTGGTTGGACTCCCTAAAACCAAATTAGGTATGGATAGCATCTATGTTGTAGTAGACAAGTTTTCTAAAATTAGTCATTTCATTCCTTGCAAAACTACTCATGATGCAAGCTATGTAGCACATCTCTTTTTCAAGGAGATAGTTAGGATCCATGGACTCCCTTTGAGCATTGTGTCAGATAGGGATAGAAAGTTCATGGGCCATTTTTGGAAAACCTTATGGAAAAGGCCAGGAACTAATCTCTCTTTTAGTTTAGCATACCATCCTCAAACTAATGGTCAAACTGAGGTCATCAATAGGGTGCTTGGCAATTTGCTAAGGTGTTTGACCAAGAAGTATGGGTAGACTTGGGATCTTTTTATATCTCAAGCTGAATATTCTTACAATGATAGTGTAAATAGGACCATAGGAAGAAGTCATTTTGAGATAGTCTATGGAAGACACCCTAGAGGAGTGTGTGAGTTGAGAGACTTAGGTTCTATGGAGTTGAAGAGTGGACAAGCTGAAGATTTTACTCAAACTATCAAGGAGGTTCAAGAGCAAGTGAATAAAACCATTTTGGAGTCTACTCAAAGACTCAAGGCTAAAGTGGATGAAAAGAGGAAAGAAGTACAATTTTAGATTGGGGACTATGTCATGGTCCATCTTAACAAGGCAAGAATGCAAAAAGGCATGCCCACTAAACTACAGATGAGAAGAGTAGGCCCATGCAAGATTCTAGCCAAATATGGAGAGAATGCCTACAAAGTGGACTTGCCATTAGACTTAGCCATCTCATCGGTGTTTAATGTTGTAGACCTGATCAAATTCAAAGGAGATATAAGCCAGCAAGGTATAGCTCCACCAAAGGTACTGCAAGATATAGACACCAATGCAATGCCCAAGAAGAAGCCAGCCCAAGCAGAGAAGGTTTTGGAATCTAGAGTGAAGAAGACCATAAGGCATCAAGTTTATATGGAACACCTGATCAAATGGAAGGATCAACCTGAATCTGAAGCCACCAAGATTAAAGAAGGACAGTTCAAGAAGTTTGGTGTGGACTCAACTCTTCTTGACCCCAAAGTGCCTTAGTTGTGCTGAGGGGGAGTATGGTGTAGGAGCACCCTTCTAAGGGCTCCCACCAATCAAATTTTGTTGTGAAGCACTTCTTAACTGAATTTTCTAATTAAAATAAGAGTCAATAGGAGTTTTGGCTCATTTTGTGTGTCTAGGCTTTGTCCAAGTCCTAGAAGTTCAGGTGGTCTTCCTATTAGGAATGGCACATTGAATCAAGAAATGTTGTCATCTTGAGATCTTTGATTTTCTATGAGTTAGAGGTCTAGGGATAAGTTTTTGGTTAAGATATGAGCACATGTGTGCTTTAGGAGGCCTAACAATGGTCCTTTGTAATGAGTGAACAAAGGTTGTTCAAAAGTTGCTAGCAACTTTTAAAAGTTGCTAAGCAATTTTTCTCTTTGTATTGCCTAACCATGCTAAGAGGCTAAAAAGCCCTAACTAAACACTCACCCTGAGGAGAAGGTTATAAAAGACCTACCAAACCCTAATATGGAGGTTGGATGTCATTTGGTATGATTCTGTATGGAAATAGCAAGCTGTATAGACTAAACCAGTGTTTGATAGTCATTTTTCATGGCTTGAAGTGTTGGAATGGTATACTACTAATGATACCTCATGTTTGTATAGTTATCTTGTGTTGTTTTAATTCATTTATCAGCATTTTAGATTAGGTTTTTTTGTGTTTAGTTTGTTTTCTTTTTCTTATCAAACTTGACAACCCACTGTTCAGTTTGGTGGCACTGATGGAGTAGGGCCTGTAGCTCCTATCCCCATTGTGGTAACTCCATGGCACTTTGGGCTCAGGTAGTGTAGAACCTACCTTGTATATATGTGTGAGTAGGGGCCCAAAATACTGGTGCAAGTAGGTGCTTGACAAAGCCCTAGGTGAGCTATGCACAGTCCAAGTAGGAGTGGTCAGCAAACAAAGTGCTCCAGGTGACAGAGGAGGGAGTTCCAAGACAAATCCCATTAGGGAAGTGAAGAAGAGTTTTTGAAGGTGAAGTGGCGTGAAGGAGGGGGCTTGAAGAGTTTTGGAAAGGTGCTATTGAAGACCAGGACAGTGAGAAGTCCTCCAAACCCTTAAAACCCTCACATTTTCCAAAAACATTATATGGTCAGATGGGCACTCAAGACCTCAAAAATATTTGAGGGTTAGGCATTTGAAATGAAATTCCTTTAGGATATGAATTTTGATTCTGTACAGAGGAAGAGTTATAGGTCCTACAAATCTGGAAGGAGGCCTAATTGGCACTTCCTTGTAGCCCTAAAATACAAAGCAACTCCTAAATTGGATAAAGACCCAACTAAGCTAATGCATTGAATAGGTGAAAAATGCCTTTAAAACATCTTGGAACTTATAAAATTCACTGTTGGAGTGTGGGAAAGAGTTGGAAGCCAAAAAGACCCTTATTGAGCCTATGTAAGGGAGTGTCTAAGAGCTAAGGTTGATATGTTGGTAGATGAGCTAGTTTGACTTGGTGGGTAGGTTAGGCAGGTCAGGGGGTCCTTGGAGAGATAAGGAAGCCTATAGAACATTAGGGGTGTTAGAAGAACACCTGGATCCTTGAGAGGATCAGGGGCATAGACTGAGCTAGTCTATCCTAGCCTCCCCATCAAGTACTAAGTGGATATTCAAGAATGAATTGAATGAAAATGGTGAAGTCACAAGAAATAAAGCTAGATTGGTATGCAAGGGATATGCATAGGAAGAAGGCATTGACTATGGTGAAACATTTGCACTTGTTGCTAGATTGGAAGGAGTTAGAATGCTACTTGCATATGCTGCACACAAGAAATTCAAAGTCTATCAAATGGATGTGAAGTCAGCATTTCTGAATGGTATACTTGAAGAAGAGGTCTACATCGAACAACATAAAGGATATGTTGATCCTGACAATAAAGACATGGTATGTAGATTACATAAAGCTTTGTATGGTTTGAAGCAAGCACCTAGAGCATGGTATGAAAGACTGCACACTTACTTGTTAAGTATTGGATTTGTTAGAACAAGTGAAAACAACAATCTGTATATGAAAGGTGATACTGAAGATACTATTATCATTGCTGAAATATTTGTTGGTGACATTATTTTTGGAGGCTCAGAGCTTGTCTACAAGACATTTGCTGATGAAATGCAAAAAGAATTTGAAATGTCTATGTTCGGAGAGATTAAGTTCTTTCTTGGACTACAAGTGATTTAGTAGAGTGATGGAATATTCATCACACAATCTAAATACATAAAGGAAGTAATGAAGACATTTGGCATGGAAGATGCTAAACTTGTGGGAACACCGATGGCTACTGGATGCAAATTGACAAAGGGGGATGAAACTACAGAGGTAAATCAGACACTTTACCAATCCATGATTGGTAAGTTAATGTGCATAGTTCACAGTAGACCAGATATAGCACATGCTGTGGGTATTGTTGCAAGATTTTCTACTAATCCTAGAGAATCACACATGATAGCTACAAAAAGGATCTTAAGATACCTGAAGAAAATAGAGAATTATGGATTATGGTATCCTAAGGAAGGGAAGTTTGAACTAAAAGTTTACATCGATGTCGATTGGGCTGGAAATGTGGATGATAGAAAAAGCACCACCAGAGGAGCATTTTTCTTTGGTGAAAGACTTGTAATCTAGACAAGTAAAAAGTATGCTTGTATTTCTTAGTCTACAGCTGTAATACCCCAAAAATGGGCTATAAGTTCATTAATCTTCTATATCAACAAATCGAATGAAAAAAACATTGAAGTCCTAATCTAAGGCACATCTAAACATCATCAAATCATAATTGATTATCTTATATTCTGCATCGGGGAATATTCCTAGCAATATTCCTAATTATCTTTAATTTAATGATTATTTGGTGATAAATCAAATTTATCCTAAGTTTGATTAATTGAATATTTTCATATTTAATTAATTAGATTTAATATCTTGCCACTTAATTGTGTAATTAAATTTAATTCTATTTATTATTAATTGTATTATTTAATTTTGACAATAAATCCAATATCCTATGAATAATTGATTAAATTTTTATTTAATTAATTAAAGCAAGTTGTCATTATTTAATAATATAGTTTTTAATAAAAGTTTGATTAAATAATTGATTAACCCATAAATCAATTATTTATTTTTAAAAATCAGTTAAGTTGAGAATAAATCACTTTATTTATTTATTAATTCATAATTATTATGCACATTCAAAAGAAACAGTTAAACTCCAAATTAGAAAATCAATGCAAAGTGTTGACTTTTTAGAACTCAATATCCTTTTGGAGTTCAAAAAGCTGATCTAAACTCTAATTTGAGTTAAAAAGCTATTTTTGCACGATTTGCATGTTTTTGTGAATTAAATTATCTTTATTATTAGATAACTCAAAAATCAAGCTGAGTTAATCTGAGTGATTTATGGCTTTTTTCCATGCACCTCCAAAGCCCTGGATTTCTATAAATTAAAGCCTCAACTCATCTCAAAGCATCTCATATTTTTGCATCCTCGCGCTGTTGGATTGGAGGACAAGGAATCAAAGCTTATTGCGAATCAAGGCTATTGTGAGATCAATCTTGTTTTTGCATTCATATTTCATATCATTGTTAGATAGATCAATTCATAGCATATCAATTTTTACATATTATAGATTCATATCAAATTTATCATTCATATTGCATAGAAAATACCAAAAAAATAGATTAATTGCATTCATATTTTATATCATTTTTGCATCCAAATCCTTCATTTAGGTGTCGTCTAGGTCACTGATCTCGATAACAATCTGAGAACATTAATCTCGCACCTACTAGAAGGCAGTAAATCGCTTGGTTAGAGTAGATTTCAATTTTGCACGATTTTGATTTTTGCTAACCTCTAATGTTTTACTGAAGTGTTGTGTCTACAGATCAGGTACAATTTTCACGCACACATTTCTAGTGCCCACCGTGGGGCAACCCACCTTTACATGCTAGTTTTGATTTTTTTGGTGAGCTAAAATCCTAAAGTTTCAAAGATTTATTTTTATCTATCAAACGGCTTAGATTTTTTCTTTGAAATTCATTTTGCAAGTTGGACACATATCAGAGAAGCTATAGTAAAAAATTTAGAATTTTCTAAAATGTTTTGAATTTTTAATAATTTTTTCTTGAAATTTTGGAAAAAATTAATATCTAACACAAAGCAGCATATTTTTTAGAAATTTTTATATTTTCAGAAAGCTCTTTAAATTCTATAGGGGGTCTATTTTTTTTATTTTAAATTTGGACGCAATATAATAGCTCAAATAGTCAATTTACAAAAATTGGTCCATTTTGATAAAATGGGTCTCTAGGGCACAAATGAAAAGATTTTTCTAAAATTTTTACATTTTTGGAAATCTCTCTATTTTTTAGTAGGGGTCTTTATTTTGAATTTCTATTTTTGTGGCCAAAATCATAAAAAAAAAATTAGATCTTGTTGACTAGGTCAAATGCAGCAAAAAAAATAAAGTTTTGTGATGGGTATGCACTTATTTTTTTACATGGTTCAATGAATGATATGAGTTGTCATTTGGGTTAATTGCTGGTTATTATTGCTCATAATAATTTATTTTTAGAGCTAACCCTATGGTTTTCATAAGTTGAATATATGTTGCATATCTTGTTTGCTTGTTTGCTTGTTGGAGAGTTCATCACTTGCTTGCATGGAAAAGCTCAACAAGAATTGCTAAAAATTAGGTAAAATCTACTAAGCACGTTGCAAGGATCCCAGGTATTCTCCTTCATCTAATAAAATTTTAATTTGGCCTTAAAATAAATCTCTCATGTGTCTAGCTTGGGTGATTCTTTTCATGGTTTTGTTTTACACACTTGCATAATTAATACTAGGTTGTGACACCTTAAGTATTTATTAGCAGTCTTAGATTACTTGTGATTGATCTTGATTGATATCTTGGGTTATTAGACTCACTAATCTACCAGCCCCTCATTCCGCCCCATGGTTGCAATCTCAGCGCCATAAAGGGGAGGGGTCAATAGGACAGAAGCGTTAAGTGTTCCACTTGGCAACCCTTTTGTGCTTTTAGGAACTCACTTGTTTTCTAAGTTGGGGACTCATTTTTAGCTTTTGTGAGGTGTTAAGTGTTCCACTTTGTGGACTCATCTCATATTCACTTTAAGCGTTAAGTGTTCTTCTTTCTACTTTTTGGATACTTTTGGTAGATTTGCTTTTGGAAACATACATCTGTGCTCACATAGTAATTAGGCCCTATGAACACTATTCGTGATTCTTGAGAGATTGGATTCCTAGCGAAATCCTCCTTGATGATAGAATCCTTGTAGTTAGGGAGGATACTTAGTGCATTTCACATTCAACTTGGTTAGTGCATCTTCTCTTATTGATCGATAAATTCTCTCCCAGGAGAGGTTGATAGATCACGTGGGGTAGACATCGTGAGCTTTGGTGAATCAAAATTGGTTAGTGCATCTTCCCTTATTGATTGATACATTCTCTCTCTGGAGGGGTTGATAGATCATGTGGGGTTGATATCATAGACCTTGGTGAGACAAACTTTGTCTTAGCGTGTCGGATTAATCTGCTTGCTTTGTTTGGGTTAAAAGTGAAAAGGTGTCAAAAACCTTAGATCTAGAGCCAAGTCCCCTTGTGGTATACTACTGCGAGTCACCTTTAGAGAGGGTTAACCGTAGCGGACAATCCCTTCACAGGGTAAAATGCATTGATGGAACCTCAAGCGGTAATAGCCATTTTCACCGTGGTAGTGACAGCCGCTATATAAATGTCCTTCTGGAAGAAATCTCCATGGGTATGGTTCATTGTTGGGTTGTCAGATCTCCCTAGCAGTTCCTAAAGATTAAGTTCTCAGACTGTGTCAAAACCTTGGTGCACCAGGATTGGAGTTCACCCCTTTGGATCATAAAAGTTGCAGAGTCAAACCATTACTAAAAACCCTAGCGAGGCCAAATTTTCATTTTATAGGGTATATGTACGTTATTGCAAAACATTTTTGGAACATACATAATTAGCACTTCTGAGGATTAGAACGCAAAAGTTACTTGATTGTTCATGCACAAGGTTGATTTTGCCTTTGTTCATTGTTTTTAGACATGCTTGAAATCACGTGCTTGTTGTTTTGCACGCTTGTTTATCTATCTGGTTACTGAAAATGAACAAACCTATTACAATCCTCAAATCTGGACATTGAAATTTGCAAATGATTCAAAACTGAAAACTCAAAATTTGCAAAATCTGAAGTAAAATCCTTTTCTGGAGTCAAAAGTCATCTCGTGAGGTTAGAAAGTCATACGAGTTTCCATCAAGTGTCATTTCATTACAACCCATCTGTCATATGATTGAGTACCCAGTGTCGTACGAGTTTCCATGCCAGCAAATTCTCAAAGTCAAAATCTTGCAACTATCGTATGAGATTTTCAACTGTTGTTTCATTGATACCCAACTGTCATATGATAACCAACCCAGTGTCGTACGAGTTTTGATGCCAAAAAATTCTAAGAGTCAAAATATTGCTTGCAATTGTTGTACAAGTTTTGCAACTTTTGTTTCATAGCATACCCACTGTCGTACGAGTCTGCAGAGTGTCGTTTGGGAAATTTTTGAAAGTTGTCAAAAAATTGTCAAAATTGTCAGATATTTAGCTTTTTCAGCCTAATTTCAGAATCTGTCAAACAAATCACTATGTTAGGAATAGAGCAGTAGCTATTAAGAGTCCAATCATTTTCCTAAAGTGGCCTTTTCAATTTGATTCAGCCTTCTGTTTAATCGATTTGAGTCCTTATCATCCTGTGTCAAAACCTTGTCATAACTATCAATCTTCAATCAATCATCAAAATGACTAAGTGTTGTGATATCTTGTCTGCTATCTTTTGGGAACCTACCCATACATCCAGGGCACAGTATCCTTCATCCACATCTAATCAAATCTTCAAATCAATCAAAACTTGACAAGGTTGCATCATTTGATCATCTTGATTCAATTCATTCTTCAGTTATCTGAATCTTATTCTTTTGTTTCACTCAAAGTTGATGGTGGAGACTAGACCTTCCTCTCACAAGAAATCTATCACCACTACCCAAACTTTGACTCTTGAGCAACTCATCAATTCTGGTCTTTACGAGGATGATGATCTTGGCAACTATCGATTGAAATCTAGTTACATACCCCCTCCATCAACTCACGGAGGTACTCAACATACCCCTCATCAATCTAATCTAGGGAGTCCACAAACTCCTACCATGTCTCAAGAAGGGAAAAATTTTGGCTCTCAAAGAGCTTAATCTCAACATGGGGTAGATCAGGAACCCACACCTGAAGAAATTGCTCAATATCAAAATGATGATAACTTCAAACGAATGATGAAACATTTCTTGAAAGAAGATAGAGAAGCATACTTTTTACAATTAGCTCATCAAGGAGCTAAACTTCCCCCCAACTTTAATGTTGAAGACATCATTATGCATGAGGAATAAACTCCACTCATAGCTATGATGAAATAGATACATGCTTTACAAGTCAAATTTAATAGCCTTGAGAAAGAAAAGAAACCCAAAGAGTTCTCCATGGAAGCTCTATGCCCTTTTCCTTTTGACAAAAACTTGTATATGCCACCATTTCCGAAAAGAGTGGAGATGCCAAAGTATGATAAGTATGATGGACACTCTGATCCTCAAGATCATGTCAGAGAGTTCTATATGCAATCCATGGAATTCATGCATGAACCGACCTATCTAATGCATCTTTTTCCTAGATCTCTGGGAGGAGCAGCCATCCACTAGTTCTCTAGACTACCTTCTACTATCAAAAATTTTGAGGAGTTGATCAAATTGTTCTACCAGCAATACTCCTACAATATTCAGCACTCGGTCACCATGATTGATATCTGTAATCTCAAGCAATATCGAGGGGAACCATTCCTAACATTTCTCAAGAGATGGAGGAAGAAGTTCTCTCTATATGCCAGACCTATTCCAGAAATGGAAAAATTGGAAATCTTCATCAACAACCTTGTTCCAGAAATCAATTATCCTCTACAAATTCAAGATCATACATCTTTTGACAAGATGGTGGATAATGCTATCAAAATTGAAAAAGTGCTTGTGAAAAAAGAAGAAATCACACTTCAAAAAGACAAGTATGAATCTGGATCCAATTCTAAAGACAAGAACAAAAATTGGAACAAGAAAAAAGGCATCATCATAGATGGTGTTGTTGACACTGTCTATGCCCCATCAAAGGCACCAGCCTATAATCTCACTCTTGGTACTCAAGCCATTAAAGCTTCAGAACAAAAGTCTTCTCAACCATCTCAAAGGAAGCCAGAATACAAAAAATGGGATAAACATAAAAAATTTACTCCTCTAGGAGAGTCTTTAGAATCAGCTATGAAAACTCTACTGGCTGATAACATCATCTTTTTACCACCAATCCGACCAAATGCTCAGGACCCCAAACTGATATGGTGGAAGGAAAATGAATTCTATGATTTCCATCGGAGTAAAGGTCACAAAACTAGTAGTTGCTATCACTTGAAGCATACCATTCAAGATCTGATTGATAGTGGAGACATCACAATTGACAATCCCATGAGCAATAATGATCATACAACATTCATAGAACCATTTTTGAAACATGGTCAAGAAGTTTCAACTTCTCAGCCTAATATGGGGGCAAAAGTCAACTATGCCTACCCTGGAAATAATGTTGTCATCAATATGGTTGAACCATGTCTCTCTAAAATTTGCAATGTCATCACAATTGTATGAAGAGACAAAGATCATTCCTTAGCTAACGCAGTTACTCAATCACAAGCTCAAACACTTCTGAAAGGACAAATCCTAGATTCATCAAATGTCCCTAAGGTACCAATCAATCTTTCATCTGCTTCTAAATAAAAGGCTGCTTCCAAATCTTCCAATCCAAAGGATACAAGGCCTACATCTTATAGTATTGTTCAACAAATCAAACACACTAATGCAAAAATCTCCATGTTTGAGTTGCTTCAAATATCTCCAGCTCATAGAGCCATTCTCGATAAAGCTTTGCTTGGTTCCAATTTTCCTGATGACTTTGATTTAGACAAGTTCTAGACTATGGTTGGACATCTTACATCTCTGCAATATATCTCCTTTTCAGAGGAAGATGAAAACTCCTTGAGTCACCCACATAATCAGCCTTTGCATATAGAAGTCTTGATCTAGAACTGTAGAGTCAAACATGTGTTGATAGATGGGGGTGCTGGCCTAAACATTTATTCTTACAGCTTGATCACACAATTGGGATTTTCAAAATTGGCTATTGATCCTAGAAAGAAAATAACTATCAATGCCAATGATGAACAAGAAAGATTTTCTAAAGGCACCATTGTCTTACCTATCAGAGTGGGTCCAGTTATCAAAGATACCATCTGTCAAGTGCTTGGTCTACCTTTGGCCTACAACGTCCTTCTAGGGAGACCATGGATACATGAAATGCAAGCTATTCCTTCTACGTACCATCAATGTTTGAAGTTTCCTTATGAAGGAGTAGAGGTTACTATCCCTGCAGATCTGAATACAACTTGCAACACCTTGAAGGAAAGTGCAGATAAGCTTGTACCTAATAACAGAGAAGCTTCTATTGAACCAACTAAAGAAGCATCCACATCTAAAATGGAAGATCTGGAAAAAGAGGTTAATATCAAAGAAAATGGTATGGGAGAATATACTATCAAGCCAGTCTTATCTTTGACCTCTCTCCCTATCTCACCTAAGTCTTATGGACAATCTTTGAAACAATCCAAACCAGACTCTAAAGAACCTCTTGAAGCATATAAAAAGAATTTTGTAGTAGAACAAGTATCCAAGAAATAATTTGAAGAGGATGAGGCTGTGCTATCATGGTTGTACAAAGATGAACTTGAATCTCAAGTTGTTCAAACTGGTGACTCTGCAGTCTCCAAACTCCCTTCCAAGTCATATGGTCCAGGAGATAAATTAATAGCTAAGATGGGATATTCAGGTAAAGGACCTCTAGGAATCAAAGGAAAAGGTCTTGAGGTACCTCTCCCACATACTGGTAGAGAAAATAAAGATAAAGTTGGCTTAGGCTTTAAGAAGAAACCCTATCACCTCAAAGGTAATTACTCCCATGTCATAGAGAAGATCACACTAGGGGAACCTCTTCTTAAGAAAGAAGAAACAGAACCATCAGATAGTGATTCAGATAGCTCAAAACTCATCCCCTATGAAAAATTTCCTAAAGAGATCAAAGACCTTCTTGATGATAAAGATGATCCTATCAAGAGAATTAATGTAGTAGAAACACAAGAACCTACTATCAATCAAGAGATAGTTGCAACACAAGAGCTAGCTAATCTCAAAAACAATCAAGAAGAGGGAAGTGGTAGTGATTCTAAGATAGATTCTCATGAGTATGAATACAAATCAAAATCTGAGGGTAACCCTTCTTGGGGTATTCACCCTGACTTTACTCATGTTCTAAGATTTCCTAGAGATCCTGAATCAGAAGATGAATCTAATGACTATGAATGGGGAGTCATCCTAGAACCAGATGATCTTATCATAGAAAAACATGTTGATGTTATTCACCAATATGCACCTCAAACCAACGTAAGTCTAGAGCGAAACAATGAACCTATCGAGTCTGATCCACCTATCACTGAATTGGACTCCCATGATGACATTGAGCCTATTCATGAATTGGATGTCTTAAGTTGTAGTATCACCTATGAACTCGAGCATCAGGTTAGGATCAATGATGATAGATCCATATCCATAAACACTATCTCTCAATCTTTCCCTACTTTGACTATCAAATATCCAGAACTTATTGATCAAACCTCCACAAATCTGAGCCATGGTATTTATACCTTCCTGAATGACTATGCCCTTGCTTGCTACCTCAATGTAGTTGAGCCTATGAGTACTTCCATCAGTGAACCGAGCATCAGCATGACTGAGTCAGACATCAAATATATTAGTTAGAAAAATAAGAATAAAAAGAAAAAGAAAAAGAGTTCTGAGGGTGAAAACCACTTTGTGGTAGTCTCAAAACCTACAAAAGTAAAAATAAAAGACATATCCAAAGGTGAAAACCTCTCTGAGGTGCCTAAGGATGAGATATTTGATGTCCTTCCGAGTCATTTACAGGACAGATCTCTAGTTCTAATTGAGCCCACTCAATCCATTAATTTGGGTACAACAGAAGAACCACAATTGGTACATGTAGCACAATCATTATCAGAAGAAGAGAAACAAAAATTTACAACATTCCTCACAGAGAATAAGATCAACTTTGCATGGAAATATTCAGATATGCTAGGATTGGATCCCAATCTTATAATGCATCATTTATCTATTGCTCCAAATGTCAAACTTGTCAAGCAAAAATTGAGAAAGATGCATCCTTATGTTGCACTCTTGGTAAAAGCTAAATTAGAGAAGCTCCTAAATGCTAGATTCATCCGAGTTATTGACTATGCAGAGTGGATCTCTAATATTGTACCTATTTCTAAACCAGATGGCTCAATCAGAGTGTGCACAGACTTTCAAGATGTGAATAGAGCATGCCCTAAGGATGATTTTCCACTACCTAACATTGATATGATAGTGGACATGACGGTGGGTTTCGAGATGTATTCCTTAATGGATGGTTTCTCTGGATATAACCAAATAAAAATTGCTCCAGAGGACCAAGAGAAAACTGCTTTCACATGTGCATGGGGCACTTTTTGTTGGAATGTCATGCCATTTGGGCTTAAAAATGCTGGAGCTACATATCAAAGAGCAATGACATCTATTTTCCACGACATGATGCATCGAACTATGGAAGATTATGTTGATGATACTTTAGCAAAATCTATGATCATAACTGAACATCTAAAGGACTTGAGCATGATCCTAGACAGAATGGAAAAGTTTAGTCTCTGACTAAATCCTAAGAAGTGTGCTTTTGGTGTCACTTCTGGAAAGCTCTTAGGATACATAGTTTCAAAGAAGGGCATTGAATTTGATCCGGCTAAAGTCAAGGCTATAATAGAGATGCAACCTCCCATGAATATCAGTCAAATGAGGATGTTGCAAGGAAGAGTTCAATCTATCAGAAGATTCATATCACAGCTAGCGGACATATCACAGCCTTTTACAAAAACATTACATAAAGGTGTGACCTTTTCCTGGAATGAAGAATGTGAGAACAACTTTAACCATATCAAGAAGTATCTATCAAATCTACCTATCTTGATGCCTCCTATTCATGGGAAGCCATTGATCTTATATGTCTCCGCAACAACCACATCATTAGGGGCATTGCTAGTGCAACATGATGAAGAGAAAAAGGAAAGAGCCATGTATTATATAAGCAGAACATTGGTGGCGTATGAAAAGAACTATTCTATGATTGAGAAAGCTTGTCTCACTATGATCTTTGCATCACAGAAATTGAGACACTATATGTTAGCTCATACCATGCATCTAGTAGCAAAAATTGATCCACTAAAATACCTACTAAGCAAGGCTGCCCTCACAAGTAGACTGGCTAAATGGGTCATGCTTCTAAGCGAATTTGACATTGAATATGTTGAAAGGAAAGCTATAAAAGGTCAAGTTATTGCTGATCAACTAGCAGATGCACCCATGTTTAATGACACACCAATGCAAATGGAATTTCCAGACTCCTCTATTATGCACCTATCTTCTAGAGAATGGCAATTGTTCTTTGATGGCTCCTATACACAGAATGGATTTGGAGTAGGCATATTGTTCATAACTCCTCAAGGATACTCCATCCCAAAAGCATTTAGACTAAAGTTCCCCTGCACAAACAATATTGCAGAATATGAAGCCCTTTTGAATGGTATGAAAATAGCAATTGAATGGAGAGTAACAGAGCTACACATTCATGGAGACTCTCAACTTGTTATTCATCAAGTCAATGATGTGTACCAAACTAAAGATGAAAAACTCATTCCTTACAAGAGAATGGTAGATGATCTTAAGAAATATTTCATATCTATCACATTTGAGCAAATTCCTAGAATGGAGAACAAGGTTGCCAATGCAATGGCAACACTATCTACTTTATTACAGCAGCCTGAACATGAGCTACACTACGAGTTCTTGGTGGAAGCACTATCTTATCATGCATATGACTCCCCTGAAACCCGCATGATCTGCACTGTTGTAGGTCATGATTCATCCTGATATAAAAACCTAGTTTCCTATCTCCAAGACCAAATCATTCCCGATACCTTCAACCACCATGAAAAGAGATACCTTATCCATAATGCCTCCCAATATGTCATCATTGGTAATGATCTATACAAATGAGGTCTAGATGGTACGCTACTTAGATGTTTAGAATGGGAAGAGTCTCAACATGCATTAGAGGAAGTCCATGATGGTATTTGTGGGTCACACTCGAACGGTTTAACACTAGCTCAAAAACTTATTAGGGCTGGGTACTATTGGCCTGAAATGGAGAAAGAGGCTATCAAATTTGCTAAGACTTGTCAAAAGTGTCAAGTACATGGCAACCTAATTCATGCTCCAGGGAGGGATCTAATCCCCTTTACAACACAATGGCCTTTCCATCAATGGGCATTTGCTCTTATCAGGATGATTCATCCTCATTCTTCTAATGGACATACCCATATAATCATAGCCACAAATTATTTTACAAAATGGGTAGAGGCAGTCCCTTTGACACAAGCAATAGGGAAACAGATCTCTATGTTCATATTGAACTATATCATATGCTGATATGGGATACCTCATTCCATAATCACAGATAATGGTGGGCAATTCAGGAATAAAGACCTAGATGATCTATGTGCCAAATTCAAGATCACCCAACATTGGTCTTCTATCTACTATCCCCAAGGGAATGGACAAGCAGAAGCTTCTAACAAAAATCTATTAAAGATCTTGCACAGAACAGTAAGCAAAACTGGTAGAGACTGGCATCTCATGATTAATCTAGCTCTATGGGCCTATAGAACAAGTATCAGAACACCTACAGGGGCTACACCTTTTGCTTTAGTTTATGGGTCTAAAGTGATACTGCCTATTGAGGTTGAAATCCCATCACTAAGAATCAGAATGCATGGTCTAGTAACTGATGATGACTACAGAGTGTCTAGGTTACAAGAACTGGAACTACTAGATGAGCGTAGACAAGCAGTGTATGATCATCTTAGAGTATATCAGAAGAGAATTTCTAGAGGCTACAACAAGAAAGTCAGACACAGAGAATTTCAAGTTGGTGATCTAGTCTTGAGAGAAAATCCTAAAAATCAATCCCATCAAGAACGCAAAGGGAAGTTTGAACCCAATTGGCTGGGTCCCTTTGTAATCACTACTACTTTTGGCTCTGGTGCCTATCAAATCTCAATGACTGAAGGAGAACAACTCTGAGAACCAATCAACATTCTCCATCTGAAGAAATTCTATGCCTAAGGCATTCAGTCTCTGGTAAAATGTCTTGAAAAAATTATAAAAATTAGAAAAAGTCCTGAAAAAATGAACATCTTGGTGAAAACCTAGCAATAGGCGCCTTGATGATTCACAAAGAAATCAAAAAATATCAAAAGTAAAAAAAAATTGAAAAAAAAAAGTGCCTTGGTGAAAACCTGGAAACAGGTGCCTTGGTAGCAAAAATAGAATCTCTACCAAGATGGTGAAAACCCGGCAAATGGGTGCCACTTGTTTCAAAATGCTCCATCTATCAATGCAATCTTGGTCTTTCCCAGCTTTCAGTCTTGCTTTAGTTTGTACATATCTCCCAGTTTGTTTTGCATTTCTAGGTTTCAATAAGTCGGTCTGTACACCACTCAACTCAAGCGTCTGTATCCTATCAATGTTCAAACTTGGGGGAAATCAATGTCATATCCTATGGTCTCCAGTATACTTTAGATGTGTCATATCCAGTCAGAGTTCTTTGAAGCTTCATTTGAGTTAGTCAAGTCTGTCTTGTCTCCAGAAAGGATTTTGCATCTACAACAAACATCAACATCAAACTGAAAACAATCTATGCTTTTTTTAAATGATTTTATCTTCTTGTATGCTTACTGATTCGCATTGAGATTTTTGCATATTGTGTCCCTTTGAGCTCTTCGATGATGTCCTTTACAAGATTTAGAGAGTGATGACTGGGGGCATAATCTTTTCTTTGTCTTTTGCTTGTATGTGAAAATCTAACAACTTTGGAAATTCTGGATTGAAATGGTGTCTGACTGTAAGAGCCTCTATCTCGAATTGGATGGCCATACATACCTCGACCATTGATACCCAGAAAATTCAAGGAAGTTTGATCTAACTATTGTCTTTTTGAGTGAGTTCTTTCTCCTATTGTGAAACACGATCTTACCTGAGGTTGTGAATGATAAAGGGTCACTACGGGTAATTCACACTGGATTTAGAATGATCTCTTGACTGTTTGATGTGTTTGACCGCAAGGCATATTCAGGTCATCATGACATTTATGTTTTGATGCTTATACAAATTGTTATATCAAAATGGACATGATATTCAAGTCATCCTGGCGCTTATGCTTTGATGCTTATATCTAATCCGACATTCCGAAAATAAAATCAATATTCATATATCCATGGTTGTTGACCAGTGGGTGTTGTATTGATTCTTGCGCATACAAATTGATATTCATATGTCTATGGTTTCATAGCTAGTGGGCATTGTATTGATTTATCCGGTTACCTAAAAGTTCAATGATGATAACAAATCAACACATGATCAGTGACTAGGTCCTAGGTCTTAGGTTGCATTTCATTTTGCATGTATCTTTGCATTTTGCATGTTGCATGATCTCACAATGGCTAAACGAACTTCAATACTTAAATGATTCTTCAAATAGCATCTTCAAGTCTAACAAGAGCTGAATCTCACACGAAGGTTCCTCCAACGAAACAGCAAGTAGAATCCTTTTTTGGGATCAAAATTCAAATCTGAGATCATTCATATTATTAACTACTTGCATATTCGACCTTCAATCATAGTAGAAATCCATTTTTCAACTTAACTGATTATCTTACATCAAACTATCAAAATTTCAACTTGGTCAACTATGGTCAACTCATGGTTTAACCTAGTCAAACTTGGTCTTTTGGGACCTTCCAACAATGCAGAATGCGTTCTTGAACGTGTTTAACCACTTCTCAAATCAATTAACATGCTTCTGAACTCTCAATGCTGACCTTTTCTTGTCAGATTTCAATTTTAATCCCGAAGGGGGCATGGTATTGCACATCATTCAAAGTCTGTAATCAAATTTGAAATCATATCTTTATGGAAATCATATCTTCATCAGTGATCAAGACAAACAATCACGTCTAGTTACTGATTCACCAAAAGTCCTCATCGCTTGGGGCAAATCTATCATCACTTGGGGCATATCAGATTCATCAAGATCCATATCAATTTGGTATTCTCCTAATCTTTTAAACTGTATCAGTTTTTGCAACCATCGGATCATAGTGTTCTTTCCTTGGTTCTTTGACAACTGAAGGATTCGGATGTGATACCTGCTAGTTCTGCTAAGACAATCAAGTCTAGAACTGGTCACTCACTTCTTTGCAATCCTAAGGTTTGGAATCAGGCATTTTGACACTTTTTCACAATCATAGGTTCATTTGCTGTTATAGTGAACATTATCTTTGGTCATTCAGGACCTATTATCTTCATATCAAATCAATATCAATCAGCTTTTGTCTCATATCAATTATCAATTTCAAATCAGTTTCATATCTCTATCAAACACAGACTATCTTTGAACCACTACACTTCACACAGTAATTCAAAGAGGGGCAAAATGTAATACCCCAAAAATGGGCTATAAGTTCATTAATCTTCTATATCAACAAATCGAACGAAATCAACATCGAAGTCCTAATCTAAGGCACATCGAAACATCATCAAATCATAATTGATTATCTTATATTCTGCATCGGGGAATATTTCTAGCAATATTCCTAATTATCTTAATTATCTTTAATTTAATGATTATTTGGCGATAAATCAAATTTATCCTAAGTTTGATTAATTGAATATTTTCATATTTAATTAATTAGATTTAATATCTTGCCACTTAATTGTGTAATTAAATTTAATTCTATCTATTATTAATTGTATTATTTAATTTTGACAATAAATCCAATATCCTATGAATAATTGATTAAATTTTTATTTAATTAATTAAAGCAAGTTGTCATTATTTAATAATATAGTTTTTAATAAAAGTTTGATTAAATAATTGATTAACCCATAAATCAATTATTTATTTTCAAAAATCAGTTAAGTTGAGAATAAATCACTTTATTTATTTATTAATTCATAATTATTATGTACATTCAAAAGAAACAGTTAAACTCCAAATTAGAAAATCAATGCAAAGTGTTGACTTTTTAGAACTCAATATCCTTTTGGAGTTCAAAAAGCTGATCTAAACTCTAATTTGAGTTAAAAAGTTGTTTTTGCATGATTTGCATGTTTTTGTGAATTAAATTATCTTTATTATCGGATAACTCAAAAATCAAGCCGAGTTAATCTGAGTGATTTATGGCTTTTTTCCATGCACCTCCAAAGCCCTAGATTTCTATAAATTAAAGCCTCGGCTCATCTCAAAGCATCTCATATTTTTGCATCCTCACGCTGTCAGATTGGAGGACAAGGAATCAAAGCTTATTGCGAATCAAGGCTATTGTGAGATCAATCTTGTTTTTGCATTCATATTTCATATCATTGTTAGATAGATCAATTCATAGCATATTAGTTTTTACATATTATAGATTCATATCAAGTTTATCATTCATATTGCATAGAAAATACCAAAAAAATAGATTAATTGCATTTATATTTTATATCATTTTTGCATCCAAATCCTTCATTTAGGTGTCATCTAGGTCACTGATCTCGATAACAATCTGAGAACATTAATCTCGTACCTACTAGAAGGTAGTAAATCGCTTGGTTAGAGTAGATTTCAATTTTGCACGATTTTAATTTTTGCTAACCTCTAATGTTTTACTAAAGTGTTGTGTCTACAGATTAGGTACAATTTTCACACACACAACAGCTGAAGTAGAGTATGTTGCTTCTGCTACTAACTGTTCAAACATTGCATATATCAAACAAGTGTTGGAAGGGATGAATGAGGTAATCATTGACCTGATGATTATATATTGTGACAACACTAGTGCTATTAATATTTCAAAGAATCCTGTAATGCACTCTAAGACAAATCATATATCTATTAAGTATCATTACTTAAGAGAACAAGTGCAAGAGAAGCAAGTAAAGTTAGAATTTGTCACATCTAAAGAACAACTTGCAGATATTTTTACAAAGCCTCTACCGAAGGACACATTTGAATACTTGAGGACTAGACTTGGGGTCCATCCCCTGTCTATCGGTTACTAAGATGATCTGGTTGTTGCATCAGCCTACTTTTATGAGAAGATCATTCCTGTTGATGCAGCATAGTTCACACTTTGAATCATGTTCAAGGTTGTGATTAAGTTTGGAGAACTTAAAACTGATTGGAATATCAGTATACTGAGATACAGAGGATGACATAATTGTTTGTTTATTTATATCTTTGGCATTGTTGTCAAAGGGAGAGATAAATAATATGAAAAGGGAAAAGCACCGATGAGAATTATCTAAGGGAGAGACAATCTGAATGAGACAGCATATTGAAGATCAATTACAGAGAATAGAAGCAGGAATAGGAGAACTGAAAAGAGAGCTAAAAAGATCACAACTACAAAATGATAAAGTTGTGTTATCTAATGCTATTTAGTAACGTAGTGATTAAACATATTAAGTCTATTTGACTTATAGCATTTTGTTCACAAAGTTGTAGAAAAGATGTTTGGTATGTGTATGGTACATTTCATATTACTTGAGTTGCCATCAATGCCAAAGGGAGAGATTGTTGGACTACAACTGATTTGGAATTTGATTGAAGAATTTGTGATTAAAGATCACTGAGGAGTTGTTGATTAGATATGTAATATGATTAAATTAGTATTATGTTGTCATTGATGTCAACTAGTTTGATAGTACTTATCTTGTAAGTTACTATACCGAGACATCTGAAGAAAGGTGAAAGAGATGAAGAACGGAGAAATCTACATGGGGAAAGATGTACATGACAAATGAGAATAAGGAACACATTGAGTAACTTATTGATGAGTCTATGACTTGATGATATTGACTTTATTATGTTGCATTCATCTATGATGAAGTATAGAGCTGAAAGACACAAAGCAGTGTTGTCAGTAAATGAAGAAATTCTAGTATACACCGACAGAGTGTAGTGTATACCAATTGAAGTATTAATCAAGCAGTGTTCACCGATGCATTTCTTTGTTAACTGAGTGGAACAGAATGAACTAAATGATTAGTTTAGCTGATAAGATTGATGAGTTGTAAAGTACCTTGATTTCAGTGATAACAAATAATGTTTATTATGAAGATCGACGGCTAACAAAATTAAAGGAAGATCTAACGGAACATATTGAAACATGTTACTGACACGTCAGCCGAGAAATTTTGAAGCAGCAAAATCTATGAATGTGGTTAAGTGGCAAAATTTGATGGTGGAGAAGAAAATGATTTACCCGTCTATATAAGAGAATAGAATTTCATTATGAACAAGCCAGAAGAAGTAGAAACTGTAGGAATATCGCATGAACAAGGTTTTTATGCATTCTGATCATATTGGTTAAGTAAGAACCGAGCTGTAGAACAATTACCGAGCTACAGAGAGTAATTATCGACAGATAGTAAGTTGATACAGTATTGAATCTAAAGTGTAATATTGGTTAGAAGGATTTGTCAGGATTGAATATTGATCTATAATATGCAATTGAAGTTGTATTAAGGTAGGTCATTTACTATTACATATTTAACCATTGTATACAGTCAAAATCTCTTAACCGAGTGGACTCTAAAAGTCTTATGATGTATCATCCATAGAATGAACATTGTTATCCTGTCAACCCATAGTGAATACTGGTTGGATGATAACTTCTAGTCTAAAATCCTCTAACAAGGTCACACCTGACAATGTGTTTGTAAACCTTTAACAAGGTTGGGTCTTAACCGACCTCACTTCAGAAGAGTGAACAATTTTGGGTTGCTAATCCCAGGTGGTTTTTCCCTTTACAGGGTTTCCACGTTAAATCTCTTGTGTTATGTGTTGATTGTGATATTTGTTTGTTATCATACTTTGCATGTTACATGTTAGATTGGATCGGTAACTGTTATAGTATTTGACTAGTAATCGGTAAAAGCACAGACAGTGAAAGTAATTATTGTTTACCGAGGAGCAGAAATAGAAGTTGTTTTGAATTATACATTTTGAATTGGGACACTGGATAACTAATTCACCCCCCTCTTAGTTATTCTAACATTAGGGATAATCCACTCATCAACATCATAATTGCATGTACAAAGGGCCCTCATTTTTTCAGGGTTGCTGATTGTTTAGAACATCACAAGATTGTCAATTTTAATTTCAGATCTTTAAAGATGCCATAGGGGAGATTGCACCACAAAATGTGATACTAGTGACAAATGTAACCCATGTGTGCACATATTTGGTGGACCCCTTATTGTCTTCATGTCGTGTATAATGCACTCAAAGGCATTGAAAAATTGGTTGGATCAAAACAATTATTAATAATGCTAGAAACATGCAAATGTTTGTCTCCAATCGCTACACTTTGCATGCAGTCTTCAAGACCTCTAAAAAAGAGGCTTTTAGAGACTAGATATGCATTATATTTCATTCTCTACCCATTCAAAAGAAAATCATTTGCCTCATATATTATAATTTTTTTACTTCAAAAGAAAAAATTCGCCTCATATAATATATATTTTTCCCCACATTACTATATAATTCACCAACAATTTATGGAATTTTCATTCGGAAGGGAAAAAATCGCCAATACAAATTATGAAAATTCATGGATTTGAAGAAAAAAAAATTGCCTTCATTAAGAAAAATTTCCCCCTAAAATAATGTAAGATTCGCCAAGATTTTACACTTTTTCCTAGGAGGGGTTTTCTTAAAGTTATCCCTAGTCACATCACATTCATCCAGCTCCATGTTCGTAAAAAAGAAAGGTGACTTTGGTCATTGAACATTTTGAAATGCCTTGAATTGCTTCAGTACCTGTGATCCAAATTCTAGAAAATCTATATTTAAGCGAATGTACAATTTACCTCTCATTAATGTTCTCTAAAATACGTGCATGCCTTCATCATTTATGGCCTTATATTGACCAAGTTTGACAATCTCCCCAAGACTAGACTTAAGGAGAAATTACCTTTCATCAAGATATTTGAGGTTAAACATTAAACTACAAAAAGCCTCCATCAAGGTTAGACTGTGTGCTATATAGAGATCATCATCATTTCTCTTGAACTTGGGATATTCTTTCAGTTGCAATACAAAAATTATATCTCCAATAATTGCTTACATACATGTGAACATAATCCTTGGCAT
Organism: Chamaecyparis obtusa; assembly: GCA_027943335.1. Lineage (NCBI taxonomy): Eukaryota > Viridiplantae > Streptophyta > Pinopsida > Cupressales > Cupressaceae > Chamaecyparis > Chamaecyparis obtusa. The sequence goes on from BSBK01000703.1 coordinate 3,652,636, forward strand.
AAATTGACAGCTGAGATGAACACTTAGGAAAATTTATTGCAACTGATTTACAGAATTAGTGGGTATTTCCTACATTACTAATTCACGAAAATGATGCCAGGCATTTAGGTGAGCAATCAAACTAAGGGATTCAATCCACACTTCATCACATCCTAGATTGACCAATAAATCTGCAACTTTGTTACCTTCACAGAGAGTGTGAGAGATATAATGATCTTCAAACGAATCAATGAAATGCCGAATTTGATTCATGACATATGCAATTCTCCAATTTAAAGAAATTATATTGAATCAGGGATTAATTATTATCATTGAGTCTCCTTCAATATACACTTTTGAAAATCCACCTCTTTTAGCCAGCACTATTCTTGCTAATAGGGCATGAGCCTTTGCCAAGTTATTAGTCCTTGGAGGAATGGGGCAAGCTTTAATTGCATGCACTCTACCTTGGTGATCCCTAATGCATATACCAATATCAGATTTCCCTAGATTGTCCCTAGATGACCCATCAAATTTTATTTTTAGGAAGCCCTAAGAAGGAGCCTACCACTTAACTAGTGACCTGTCAGCTACTTTATTCATCTTCTAATTAGGAAATGTTCCAAGAGGAATAAGGATTCCTTTCCATTTCTTGGCAATATTACCATACCATTATGAAAAATAATGATTACATCTAACATTGGATAAACTAGCATTAACAACTTCTGAAATTGATTTCTCAATACCTTTCGGGACTCTCAAAACTGAAGAGAATTCCTGGCGAAAGATGTGTTTATTCCTTTCCCACCAAATGGCCCAAACCACCGCTATAGGACTACATTTCCATATGCATGCAAACAGAGAGTTTGAATAGAGAACAAGCCATGATTGAAAAAGATCCCACAAATTATTTGGCAAAGGCATACAATAACTTAACTTGTTCAATACAAAGGACCAATATTCTTGGGCAAAAGAACAATTCAATAATAAGTGATCAAGAGTCTCATTTTTTTTTATTGCATAACACACAATTGAATGGTTGGGCAATGAGAAGTTTTACTAATTTATGACTAGTTAGAATTCTATTTCTCAATGCAAGTGTTTATAAAATATTAGTGTTATATTTCTAATCATTTATTATTGTATTATTCTATTGTGCACCTCTATGTAATTTACCTCTATTTTTTTAATGTAGAAGTCTTAATCAAACTTTCAAAAAAATATTTTCCAATGCTTCACATTTTTATGTTTTGTTATTAACTTTAAAATTCAATTCTGTACTATGAATGATCATATACACAATTTCATAGGTTGTTTCCATGAGTTGATACATAATCATATGCATAATATTCATCTTTTAACTCATGGGAATGATCTAGCAATTTACAAATAATTGATTTTAGTTTTCCTTAGTTAAACTAGTAGATATGTGATTGATAAAAGGTTAGAATTAGAATTATTATTTTTATTTTCATATTCATGGAATTAGTAGAAGTTGAGAATATGTGAAAGTGAGATTGAAGAATAGACGAAATTATACACAACTTCCATGCAAAATAGACCACCTTGTACAAATCTTCAATATATTCAAGATAATTTGATCACAATAAACTTAAAAGAAATTTAAAAAAATTAAAACATAAATATGTAATTTCACCCTTACATTTTTAAGATCAATTTTAAAATTCTTCACAATAGTACACAAAATAAATGAGATAGTACATTAAATGTGCCCTCTCAAATGATACACTCAAAACATGAGTACCGTGCTTCGTTAATTTTGCTTATTTGAAACAAATGCCCTATCCTTATAATTTAACATATTTGGAAAAGTTGTGATATTGATCCTTAACATGATTGAATACTTAATTTATAGTATTTTTTAAAGCCTATTGAATATGACTTCTATCAAGCCATTCAAACACATTGTATTCTATACCACATTTGTCCTCCAATAATATTATTGGGGACAACTCATTAGTTCCATCACACGACATATTAGGGTTAAGAATACTCACCAACTTCAACAAAAAGTGTGATACATGTCAGCCATAAATTGCAAACATCCAAAACTCTTTTCTCTTTTCTACTAGATGAGATTGATGCACATTTACTTGTTTTGGGGACCATGTCCCAAGTATTTGATCCGCCTTGAAGCAATGAAAGAGATACTCAATGTGGGCCATTCGTGTTTCACATGAAAAAGCTTTTCAATTATTACGGTTCATGGCCTTTTGCCAACATTATCACTCCCTAAAGTTGTCATCATCTAACTATTTATTTGTTCAATATAATTGTGTAAATATTTTTAATATTAATGTTTTTTCACTGTTATAATAGATTATTCCAAATATTAATATTAAGAAGATTATACAATTATCTTAAAAATATGTTTAAACTTTGTTTTTGGTTTGATCTAACAAGACAATTTTTTAAGTAGCTAAAAGCTGTCAAACACTCTACAAATTCAAACCTGCCATTTAAGCAATTTATTGTAGGCACAAAGCCTGTGAGCACAATAGCCCACCTAGGCGACAACCTCACCAAAGAAAACTATTCTAAATTAATCACCCCAAAAAATTATATTTAATTATTATTAATATCTTATTTTTCTAAACTTAAATTAATTTTATAAATTCATATAAATTTTTATTTAACATTTTTCTTTTTGAAAAAATATTATTATCTAATCTTTTTACCAAATTATAAACAATTATCAATATTTGAAACTTAAAATATAAGTTCAAAATATAGTATCCTTTAATTATTAAAATAATCCTGTACAAATAAATAAAAAAAGATTATTTATAAAAAATTCTAATTACACTAAATTATAAGAAAAATCACATCAATCTGATGAAGTATGCAATAATCAACAAAATTAATCTGTCCTATCAATAAAATTGGCCTACCAAAACTTTTTTTATTTTATTTTGCATACATAATAAAGTTGATTGCTATCCCTTAGTTAGTAAAATGATCATGTTCAAATAAATATGTATAGATTATTTATAAACAATTCTAATTACACTAAATTACAAGAAAAATCACTTCAATTTGATGAAATACACAATAACCAACAAAATTAATCTGCCTTGTGATTTAAAAACTGGTCTACCCAAACTTTAAATTTATTTTGTTTTGGCTTGGCTACATAATAAAGTTGATTGCTACCCCATAACATCAGCCAACTTAATGAATTGACATTTCTTACCACATTCTATCAGTATGATGAACTTCTGTAATACCATTTTTAGCAATTTCTAAAAATCTTCCTTTTTTATCATAATAAATTGTAAAAACGCGAAGTCTCTTTGTCAAGTAGAAGAAAAGCTTCTAAAAAATAATAAGATTCTGGCACGAACTAAACCTTGGAAGCAAAAAGGTCTCCGAAAGTAATTTTCTTACACTCGCTAATATCAGCATGAAAACTGTATGAATTTTAGAAATAATATTCTTCTTTTAACCATAAAATATACAATTTATAAAAATTTACCAATTTTGTCTTTAGAACAAAAGTCTACATTCTGTTTGCTAGATGAATAAAAAACATTATTCTTTAGTTTGAGGTGGTGATATTTAGAAGTGTCTGTATAGAAATTGTATGTAATCTTTTTAATTTATTATTAGTTTGAAATTATAATTGATTTTCAAAATTTATAATCTTTTTAAAGATATTAAGTTTTTACAATGTATAATAATTATTTTATTAGATTCAATTGTCTAAAATCTATTTGTCTCAACATTTTGGATCACATGGCATTATCTATCATCATTTTCTTTCTACAACTTTCTAATTTTGATGATGGTTCATAGAGTGTGACGTGACAAGCTGATGCAAAAATTTACTGCAATAATCATAATCTTTTCTCTGTTCTCATAAAAGATTATATAATATATGAACATTATGTTATTGCTATCATGATTCAACTGTGTAGCTCTCCAAACATAGGTCATTCAATTTGACTTGGTATAGAAAATATCTCATACTTATCAATATATTAAAACAATTTTATCAAGAATAATTAAACAATAATAAATTTGTCAACAAGAAGTCATGAGGTCCAGTCTCTTCTGTCCCGGTGATAGAAGAGGGCATATAATGTACCAGAGTTACTGATCACATGAAAGCCCACTGCAGTGTAAAAAAGATTAATAAAAAATAGAATTAAATAAATTAACCTATTTTTCAAATAATTTTTCTTATATCTATTTATTGAATTCATTTCTACTTTAACCTCCACCTTTATATACATTTATTACAATTGATGATCTTGACACCTCTACTAACTCCTGATTAATCTTGAATTGAACTTAAAAAAACCACTACATTTAAAAATAAGTAGCTATACAGCCAACTAAAAAACATTTTATAAAAAAGAATTTTCAAAACAAATTATCTCCTTAATATTAAAATGATTTTTAGTTGACTGCATAGACACTTTCCAATTAAACCTAGACTATAAGTAATGCTAGACAATCCCTTCTTTTCTCAAGGTTAGATTGCTTTAACTATTTTGTTATCTATGTTCTGTTTCTGGATTGTCAATTTCTTCTTGAAATGCTCTTTATAAACTGTCCCACATTACTGAGTGAGCTGTACAGCCATGCCCTTAAAGCAAGAAAAGCTTAGAGAGTATATTCCTTTTGTCCAACGGTCATAAGATTTAAATTGCAGTAATGTATTTACGTAATTGACCTTGATCTGCATGATGCTCCTTTCAAGAGAATTATTATGTAGACAAAATATTGATATGTATTTTGTTTGGGATTGGGTTGAGGAACAATTGGTAGTGGAGAATATCTAAGCATTTTTGAACTGATATGTTTTTCCTTAATTGTCTTGGAATTTGTGCAAGGTCTTATCGCTTTTCCACAGATTCTGTCCTTGTGCAATTTGGATCTTAGTGGCATCTACACTGTAGCTCATGTTTTCTCTTTTCTTTCATGTATGTTCTATGCCATCATCGAGAACAAATCATCTATCTTGCAACTATCCATCTCCTGAAATTCTCTTGCAGAGTTGCAGCAATTAGGTCAAGAGCTCAGTCTTTCTAGTACCAGGCTTTACAACAGCAAAAAATGAGGGTAAGCTCAGAAAAATGTGATTCCCAAGCAATGATATTGAAAGATTTCTTATATTTCATACATACCCATTTTATTTAGTCGCATACTAGTCCTCTGGATGTTGCTTATTGAGCCAAACAAAACAATGATTTCATGAAGTAGCTACAAAGTTCATTGCACCCATTTTAGGTCAGGAATACATAAATACCCTTCATTGCACCCATTATAGGTCAGGAATATATAAATACTCTTCATATATATTATCCCATGCCTTTGTCTGTTCATGATCAGCTGGGAAGCTTATGATTTTTGAGGTGCTTAGGAGGTTATATGTTTCTGAGATATTTTTCCAGATCCATTGTCTTTTCTACCATTGGAGCATAACTTATCATTCTTGTCCTGTGCAAAAAGTGTATGAAAATCTCATTATTTAAGTAGTTGGTTGAAAAATTCTGTGAAGTAAAAAACATTTCATATCTATATTCAAAGTATGGTGATCATGATTTACAATCCTCAAGGTAATCAGAAAATGGAATTTCTAGGCTGTTTGATTAAATCTTCTTGTATGCGGGCCATTGTTAGAGCATTGAACAGATTCTAGAATGAGTACTTTACTGTTCTTGGTTTTCTTTTCTTTTGTAGATCTTCAATTGGGTTCACAGAAAATTTCGTCCAAACGAGCATGATTATGACTATGGTGTCAAGGATCCTTCTGGTGGTAAGCATTCGGACAAAATCCCTTGATGTTGACCTTGGTTCTTGTCTCTAATAGAAGCCTGTGATCTGGTTAAGCCTCGAATTGGATTTGCGTAATGTATATTATAATGGAAGGCATTATATATATTAATAGCTTACATTCTATAAGAGTTCGAATTTTCAGTTTTTGTTGTTATGTGAAACAAGTTTTTTCCTAATTTCTTTTACAGTTAAATCCCAGGGGCTGCCCTTGGACAACCCTCTTGATGAAAGAACCAAAAGGATCAGAATACCACAGGAGGATAAAGTGAAAGACAACAGCAGAAAAGACAAGAACTACTGTAATGTGAATGACGATACAGTGGCATTATTAGGTCCGAGAGACAGTACAGTCACAGAGCTTTTCAGCAAGTGGCAGAACGGTTTGCTAGCCATTGGGACCTTTGGAATTGACCAAAATGATCAGGGTTATGACTATGGCTATGAATCTCAGGATGTTGAGGATATGTTGTTCAAGGAAACAGATGATGGAGATGAGCTTATAGATCCCATTGAGGTTGATGTCTTGGAAGGAAAGCTTGAGGAAGTGTTTGGACTTAAGAATGAGGACTGCTACCAGGTGAATGGTTTCAAGCCCGAGAAATGGCAAAGCAAAGAATTGAATACAAAACCGGAAGGGTATATCAAAGAAAAATCTAACTCAAACCACAATGAAAGCTCGGAGTCTGCTAAGAAAACCAACAACAGAAACAATGGCAACAAGATCTATCCTCTGCAGGAGTTCTTTGAGGTTCCACTGTTGGCAGGAACAGTGGCAAAGAAGGAACATAGAACCACCTTAGCAGATCTGTTTTCTAGAAGCAAGAATTCTACCAGCTCTAACGTGTTCAATGATGCACCCAAAAAAGAATTTGAATGTGAACTTGAGGAAAACATGAAGAAGAAAGATGAAAGCTTGAAGAAGTCAGGTAGATCTTTTATGAAGAAAGTGTTCAACTGGAAGAAAGGAGGGGATCTGCATCGTCCTAAACAGGTAAACTCTAGTTGATGGCATGATTTTCCATGTCCATGAGTAATTGTATACAAATTTTTTATTATTTAACTGTATTTGTGTATTTGATGGACATTTAGAATCACACGCAGTGATCCACCATCAGGATTAAAGTCTAAAAGTCTAATCTAATTTCCACTGAAACATGGAAATGTGCTTCATGCTGATCACAGCAAGCCTAAAAAGGGCTATGTCACTGAGAAAATTAAGGAGAGAAGCTAAGATAGAATAAGTTAAAGCCAAAAGTCAAACAATGTCCATGTATAATGTAGAAGTGGGTTAGGCCATTGTCCTTAGACAACCTTACGGAAAGCAAACTGTCACAGTAATTTGTAATCAATAAATTAGTATTTATTAATAAACCAGCTCCTTGAAGTTGTGTGATTTCTTGGTTCTTACATTTTATAAAACTATATTCTAACTACAGAATGTCAACAATAGACATGGAAAATGGTTCCTCAAAGATCCAAATTCTTTTCCTTGTTTTCATTATTTCTAACCAATTATTCAAACTTTATTGTGCTTATTTCCGTTTCTTAAATCTTCTAAGATGTAAAACTTATAACCATCAAATTTTGGTTGCAGTACTCACCATTTTTATCCTTTTTCAATATAGTATCCACCTGCACCTACCATATCCTTTACTTCTTTACCAGATCAGGCACAACAATATGTGAGACATATTTCAACTGAAGTTTAAAGGCAGTACAAAATAGCATGTTTTAAGCTCAGTCATACAATCAATGACAAGACTTAATTTAGGATAAAAGTTAATATAAAAGGAATTTAGGTAAGGCCCATATACTGATCCTAACCCTATTGATAACAATGCTGCCCATGTTATTGATAAGGTAGTTCAGAAAAGCATGATAATCAATGACCATACTTATTTAGAATAAAAGTTAATATAAGCAATTAAAACTTTCCTAAAATTAGTAGGTAAGGTCCAAATACTGATCCTAACTCTACTGATAACTATGTTGCCCATGTTATTGATAAGGCGGCAAAGAATATCATCATTGAAGTTCAGTCATACAGTCAATGACAAGACTTATTAGGATAAAAGTTATTATAAGGAATTAAGAAATTCTTGAGAATTTAAGGTAAAGTCCATATACTGATCCTAAGTTCTAACCTTATTGATAAGAATGTTGGCCATGCTATATTGTTTTCAGTGGATGAAGAAAATGATGAACAATAAGATCTATCCAGAAATAGTGTCTGAGCTGCATGCCAATGAAGTTATTGGACAGGTGAATGTATCAAAAACTTATGTAAATGTATCAAAGCTCAATGAGACAAACAGTGACAGCAGCAGGAGAATGGATGAAAATGGGTTTCTAACAAATGGGTCCTCTGACTTTTCTTCGTTGTCAAGAGATTCATCTAGAGGAAGCCAAGAATGCTGGATTAAGACAGATTCTGAATGTAAGTCTAGTCATTTGGCATCCTCTAATACTACAAACCAATATAACAAAATAAGGGACAGCAATTTACACAAATAGATGCACAAATGTAAATATCACTAACATATGTGTCATATGCAGATGTAGTGCTGGAGCTGTAGACATTGGAGTTTGGTAGAGATCTATTCCAAACTTGAAGATTCAAGCAATGATCATTCCTCATGATCATATAATGTCAATTGGTGTTGTTGCTGAAGACCACTAGGAGTGGCCATACCCCAGTATCTACTGATATAAATATTATTCTGAGGTTTGTTTTGTTTGAATAAGTTAGCTTCTATCAATGTTCATGTTTGAACCAGTGACATCTTTAACTGATTCAAGATGTTGGTAATTCTATGGTCCTTCTTAGGGGGTTGTTCATGGTCTATATTTTGGTTTGCTACTGAGATTAATGAAAGTCTTATAAAGAATAGGCTTGACTTTGTTAAGCTTCTATTCAGATTTAAATAAGAAAAATGATATTCAGATAAATCAGAACTTTGTTTTATCAGTTGTCTTTGGCATGCTTACAAGAACCTGTGACCTGTTGTGGAAAAGAACATGATCCTATATGAAGCTTAAGTTGGCAGTATAGCTTTCATAGATTGAAGTAATTAGAATATATAGTTGTTCTTCTTTTCTTAAATAATATATTGAAAAGGTTAGATTTTGATTTTTTTCAATTATATATTAAAAATGTTAGAATTATATAAGTGGGGTTTGTGTAGTGCATTATGATAACAATCTAATATGATCATTTTAAAATTTACCTAAGATTGGAATTTTCTTTCTTTTAGATTCATATATTTTTATTTTTTTTAAGAGGGTCATTTTATGTTTGAGATAAGGGCACATACCCACTTTATTATTATTCAAATTTGTTTAAAACTAGTTATTTAGAAAATAGTCATGTAAGGAATGATGTCTTAAGTATTACAAAATAATTCAATTTTATAAAAAAGATGACAATGAGAATGTCAAATCATATATAACTTCTAAATTGTAAATTGGGAGAGTATATGAACTTTAGTAGGTAACTATGCTTTTAAATTTTTATATTCTATTTCACTATTTTAATTATACTATTGGCAATTTTTAATAATATATTGAAAATATTATAAATTATTCATGGATTCTTTAATGTTTTTAATAATGAAGTATATAAAGTGTGATTTTTTAGTTAGATTTTGTTAGTTAAATGATTAAATATGTATATATGTATGTATTTATACAAATACGTATACACAAATATTAGTTGTGTTAATGTGTGAATGAATTATCATTTCTTTCAATTTAAAGTTAAGGTCTAAGAGGTATCTATTTTGTCTAGGGCATGACCTCAATTTTAATTTTCAAAAGTATCAAGTGGTTGTATTCAACAAGATTTGATCCATGATGAAAATTTTATAAACCATTCAATCTCATTAACAAAAAAACTAATAGACACTTTATCAAACCATAAGAACCTAAAAGAAGCCATGAAATAACCACATTAATTCTCTCCATGTTAGGCCTATACTTACAGGCTATAATAAATCAAAAGAAAGTACCTCTACGAAAACCTTTATTTAGATTCTTTGTGTGTAAATTCATATATAATAAAAATGATCCATGCATGAGAACTTAAACTTGAGGTATTTGGACCATGTGACCCTAAGTGGATGCATAGGGGGGCACTAGCAAGAAAAATGCAAATGTAAAAGATATAAATTTTTAATGATTCTAAACTACATTATTATTTGTATATTTAATTATTTAGTTTTGAGAATTTAATTTCTTTAGATTATCCATATGCACTGAAATTTAATCAATTTGAATTAATTTTTTTTCCATAGAAACCACTTATCACTTGGTAGTGCTTAATATATCTCTATTTTGACCTATAGTTATGTGAAATTGAGATATTTCTAACACCTTATCTTATAAGAAACTATATGTATAAGTTTGGGAGAAAAATATGTAGAAAGGAATGGGAAATAAAGGTTATATAGTTGATTAGGACACATGGGTATGTGCAAGATCATGAGGGGCCAAAAAGTGGCGATGTAAAAAAATCCACTTTTCAATCGTCCAAAAGCGCATGAAAATGTATGATGACTTTTTAGTAGGCCTGGGTGTCAGTACACCTGGGCAAACCTGACACCAAAGCACAAGCCTTATCGGGTACCCGATATTTTTGGGTACGCAAAAAAATTGAATACCTGAAACTTGTGGCATAAATCAAAACCCGCGAGCCATTTACCTCATTTCCCCTCACGTTTTGGGTTTGGAAAATGGCTCCAAGTATCATATACATGATATTTTTAGGTACCTGATTGTGCCAACAACAAATTCGACTCCGCAGTTGATCTAGTAAGTAAATTCTTGCTATATCTTGATTAATTTCTTTCATTTTCATGTTAAATGTAGTTTTTTTGGTTAAAATAGGGTTTTGTATTGATTTTTTTAATAATATTTGAAATTAATTTGAAATTTATATTTGTTTATTATTTAATCAGGCATGGGTGACAACAATGAAGATAATAATCCTCCCCCACCAAATAATGATCCCCAAAATAATCCAGAACCGCTTCAAAACCCTCAATCTTTAGAGGATTTGATACAGGAGAACTTGAACACTATACGGGGCTTCAAAAACACGTATCAAAATATACCTACGTTAGCTCCTATGTTTGCCACCCTAAATACCATTGTTGAAAACATTGACACCCTTATGCAACAACATAATGTTTCTCTTCATTGGCGTGATGATATGGACGCCCAATTTGATGACGGGCTTGACCATGATGGGGTTGCAACCCTTAATATAACTAAGGAAGATATAGCCTCATTTTTTGTTAATCCTAAAATTGGATTAAAAGTTGACCCCAAAAATCCCAAATTATCAATAAAATGGTGCACAAATGAAGCAATGCACACACACTTTTGGGATCACTGGTGGATGGTTTTTGATAAACCACCCCATAGCAATTTGGAGCTCCCTTTCTATTTCATAAAAAAATTGTATGCTAAGTTTGTGCTTGGTCACAATGTTAATTATTGGAGTATGAGGCCCAACATGGGTGTCAGTTGATCATGCAGACCAGGTCATTATTGCCTCCTGGTGTGGATGATGCTTGCGCATCGACATCTGGCTGAAGTTTGCATGTATGCGAGCCCCATATTTGCATTATATGCAAGAATATATGCCTCAGACCACTTACTAATGCTGGATATTGGAGACGTAGCTGTAGAGGCTACAACACCTCATGGAGCATCTACATCTCATGAGAGTTCTCAGGAGGGGTACGCAGAGCCATGGACTCCTGTTGATATGGTAAGAGTAAACATTATAAATAAATTTGTCACATGACTTATTTAATTTTAAAATAATTTATAATTTAGATTAGTTTTAATGATTGCATGCACTTATGTATATATATTTTTTTCATTTATGTTCAGTCGATGACAGAGGAGGAGTTGAGACAGGTGGATGAATCCACACTTTTGGCCATTTCATTTGGCCTTGACACCTATATGATATATTATAAATTATGTACCCATTTGTTTTTTGTATATCATTTGGTGTACATGCTTAAATCTCTATCAATTAGAGAAATAAAATTCATACAATTACTAATATATTGTCATCGTATTGTACTCTTGTAGGCTACAACTAATGTCAGTGGGGGGCACGAGGGGGTTCCTTCTTTATGTGTCGACAAAGGAAAGGTAATTAATTATTTAAGATTAATTATGCATGCATATGTATGCCACTTGTGTGTAGTAATAAATATTTTACTTGTACTTTATTGTATAGGGTGTGGCTTTTGATAATGTCCCAACATGGGTTCGGGAGCCTAGGCTGACATGCATCTCAATTCGGAGTGATAGTTTGATTGTATGTAGACTTTACATATTCTTATTTGTATTTTGTAACCAGGGTTGTTATGATGAAGTACATTTATATATAATTCACAATATTTTTACTCTCATAGGTTACTCCCAGTGTGAGGGAGGGCCCACAAGAATCTTTCATATCTTTGTTGACCCAGCCCACTATTCCAAAGGAGGGATCAACAGATCTAAGTTTTAATTTTAGTTAAATCAATTTGTAATTTTATTATGCTATTATCCTATTTTGTAGATTTATTACTCTATGTTGCATCACTCTACTAATCTCATTATTGCAAATATATATTTATAGGTCGGAGTTGGTATTGTTGGCATGGTCCCTTTGCTACCAAAGACTTATGCTAGGACAGCTGATCATGGTAGGTGACCGAGAGGCCAGGTATAGATATTTGTATTCAGTTATAATTTTAATTAAATTAGTGTTTGAATTATGAATTTTATATATGTGTGTGTGTGCGTGTGTGTACAAATCATATAAACTAAGCAATCTAACTTGGGTTTGAACTCATTTTTGATGCAGGATCAATCAGAGCCAAACACTTCTTCAAAGAGGCTACATTTGGATGATCCCCCTACGGCATAGGATGTAGTTTTAGTTTTGTAGTCATTTAGAGATGTCACTTGGCACATTTTGAGATGGCATATATGCCACATTGTACACCTTGAAACATTGATTTTGTAGACATTTTGAAATGGCATGTGCCATATTTTTATATGGAGATACTTTTGATGCATTTGATACTTTCTATATATATAACATGTTCATTTTTATGTTATATTTGCATCATCTTTTGTATACATATTTATTATTCATGTTTATGGAATTGAATGGTGAAGTTATATCTTGACTATAATTATCGTTATGATTTAAATTATATCTTATTGAAGTTACATTTGTTTTTCTTTACTCTAGAATACCCTGTTCATGGAGCTTATTATGTTTGAGGTTTAACTTCTATAGATTTCCTATGTTCTTATGTTTCATACCATTATACCTCCCACCCAAAGGGACAGTCAGTCTCTTCAGATTTACAAACCACCTTTGTAAATGTTAACTTCCTCAATCAGAAGACAACTGGACTCGTGTATAAAAACCACAATTTTGCATTTAAGGCATGCTCCAATGATAGCCCACATCTGCCAACTACCCAAAAAATCAATCTTTTTAAGTCTTTGGACAACCCAACTCCATTACCATACACAACACATGTTTTGTGTCCTCAAAGCCATGCATGCACATCTTATAACATCCCAAACTTCTTGGCTAGCTATATATCTTTTCCATATACATCCTGACTTCAGCATGTAAAACCATGAACCATATTTCTTGATTACCATTAAACTTCACCTAACATAACATTTTATATCTCCATCTACTACATTACAAAGACAAGTGTTGATATTATACTCTATATACCCACTCTACTACATCACAGATCCCACGACCCTTAACTCAACCTATAATCCCACTTGAGCCACTCAGTACTACATTGTTTCAATACTATGTATATACTCACTGTGTATATAACTCATCATATTGAGGTTTACTAAATCCATAGATAAATGTAGCACTTGTGCTGTTAGGTCACTTGGGTCGAGCGTGGTCGCGAGTGTTCCAATGACTCCATGGGCGGAACAGGGTTGTCACTAGCATTTACCTAGCCAACCGGAGCTGATGGAGCAGATGGTTCAATGCCAGGACAGATAGTTTGAAAGATACATTGTTGAGCTACTTTCAACTGACCCTCACTGCAAGTTTTAGCATCAACTGAGATCACCTTTCCAAAAGAAAATGAACTTGAATCACCCAAAAATTGAGAGAGGTTATTGTAGACCTCGAAAACATGATCCCATATCCCTTGACACTTTTTTGATACCTCTCACAAGGTTCGAGATATGAGCCTTGTAAGATTGCTGCCCAATCATGCTTAGTGCACCTTGGGGTCACTTGGGTCGAGCGTGGTCGCGAGTGTTCTAGTGACTCCGTGGGTGGAATGGGGTTGTCACTAGTGTTTACCCGACCAACTGGAGCTGATGGAGTAGACGGTTTGATGCCAGGATAGATGGTTTGAAAGGTACACTACTGAGCTACTTTTAACTAACCCTCACTACAAGTTTTGGCATCGACTGAGATCACCTTGCCAAATGCAAATGAAGTCAAATCGCCCAAAACTGAGAGAGGTTATTGTTGACCTCAAAAAAAAAATCTCGTAGCCCCTAATGGTTTTTCGATACCTCTCATGAGGTCTAAGATATGAGCTTCGAAAGATCACTGCCCAATCATGCTTAGTGCACCTTGGGGTCACTTGGGTCGAGCGTGGTCGCGAGCATTCCAGTGACTCCATGGGTGGAATGGGGTTGTCACTGGTGTTTACCCAGCCAATCAAAGCTGATGGAGTAGACGGTTCAATGCCAGGATGGATGGTTTGAAAGATACACTTCAGAGCTACTTTCAACTAACCCTCACTCCAAGTTTTGGCATCAATTGAGATCACCTTTCCAAATGCAAATGAAGTCAAATCGCCCAAAATTGAGAGAGGTTATTGTAGATCTTAGAAACATGATCCCATAACCCTTGATGGTTTGTCAACATCTCTCATGAGGTCCAAGATATGAGCCTCAGAAGATCACTGCCTAATCATGCTTAGTGCACCTTGGGGTCACTTGGGTCGAGCATGGTGGCGAGCGTTCCAATGACTCTGTGTGAAGAATGGGGTTTTCATTGGCATTCATCTAGCCAACCGGAGCCAATGGAGTAGATGGTTTGATGCCAGGACAGACAGTTTTAAAGATACACTGATGAGCTACTTTCAACTGACCCTCATTGCAAGTTTTGACATCGACTGAGATCACCTTGTGATGCAGGAGCATCCTAGGTGTAAGAGCAATCTTGCATCACCCAAAAAAAAAATATTTCTATTTTTATTTTCAATAAGGGCTATTTTGTGTAGAGCTGCTATTTATGGAAAGTTACTATTTTTTTGGTAATTTTCGTATGTGCTCAGAATGATCTGATTTCTTTCTTGGAGGTTCATTTTGGTCATATAAGTTTTCCAGTAAAGTTTCATTGCCAGATCAAGTGTATATTGGAAGATATTGAAGATTTTCGGTATTGGCAGCAGGGTACAGAAACTTTGAACTCATTTTTGAAGGCTTTAGAGGCCTCGGATGAGGTCAAAAATTTGGGTGACGAGCACTTGCGTAGGTCAAGCCTGTAGAGCGCTTCGTGGCATTTCTGAAATGGGGTTATAATAGCCGATCGGGGCAACTGGTGATGACTTATGGTCTTCGGAAGTTGGACCACCTGAAATGGCAGAAAATAATTTTCTTCAAAATTTCTGTTCGGGTTTCAAAGGTTATCTTGAGCCGACTATGATGTAATAAAATGTAAAATAAAATAATTCTAAGTTTGGTTGGCCTTATTGGCTAAAATTCTGGAACCTTCCCAGGCGGTGGAAATTACCTATATAAGGAAGGCTGTATTATTGTCTTAGGCAGTTCAGAATAGTTCTGGGTAGTAGATCTGCGTAATAGTTCGAGGCTTTGTCCTATAGAATATTGTAAGGGAATGCCCATGTGGCTTTGCATATTGTAATTCTGAAAGTTTGTAATTCCACATTTGTGGAGATAATAAGAAGCCAATTTTCTGTTCTTGCATATTGTTGTTGTATCTCTATTTCTGTTATGTGTTTGTGGTATTAAGGGGAGCACCCTTCATCACCTTGCCAAATGCAAATGAACTCGAATCACCCAAAACCAAGAGGGGTTATTGTAGACCTTGAAAACATGACCCCGTAGCCCTTGAGGGTTTATCGATACCTCTCATGAGGTCTAAGATACGAGCCTCAAAATATTGCTTCCTAATCTTACGTATTGCACCTTGGGGTCACTTGGGTCGAGCATGGTCACGAGTGTTCCAGTGACTCTGTGGGTAGAATGGGGTTTTCACTGGTGTTTAATCGGCCAACCAAAGCTGATGGAGCAAACGGTTTGATGCTAGGATGGAGGGTTTGAAAGATACACTACTGAGCTACTTTACACTAACCCTCACTACAAATTTTAGCATCGACTGAGATCGCCTTGCCAAATGTAAATTAATTTGAATTGCCCAAAACTGAGAGAGGTTATTGTAGACCTCATAAATAAAGATCCCATAGCCCCTGACAGTTTGTTGATACCTCTCACAAGGTTTGAGATACAAGCCTCGGAAGATCATTGCCCAATCGTGCTTAGTGCACCTTGGGGTCACTTTGGTCGAGTGTGGTCGCGAGAATTCCAGTGACTTTGTGGGTAGAACAAGGTTGTCATTGGTGTTTACGCAGCCAACTGGAGCCAATGGAGTAGATGGTTTGATCCCAGGATGGACGGTTTGAAAGATACACTACTGAGCTACTTTCAACTGACCCTCACTACAAGTTTTGGCATCGATTGAGATCGCCTTGCCAAATGCAAATGAAGTTGAATCTCCAAAAATTGAGATAGGTTATTGTAGACCTTGAAAACATGATCCCATATCCCTTGACAGTTTGTCAATACCTCTCACGAGGTCTGAGATACAAGCCTCAAAAGATTTCAGCCCAATCGTGCTTAGTGCACCTTGGGGTCACTTGGGTCGAGCGTGGTCGCAAGTGTTCTAGTGACTCTGTGGGTGAAATGGGGTTGCCACTAGCATTTACCTGGCCAACTGAAGCCGATGGAGTAGACGGTTTGATGCTAGGATGGACGGTTTGAAAGATACACTTCAAAGATACTTTCAACTGACCCTCACTGCAAGTTTTGGCATCGACTGAGATCGCCTTGCCAAATGCAAATGAAGTCGAATCACCCAAAACTAAGAGAGTTTATTGTAGACCTCAGAATCATGATCTCGTGGCCCCTGATGGTTTGTCGGTACCTCTCACGAGGTCTGAGATACGAGCATCAAAAGATCACTGCCTAATTGTTCTTAGTGCACCTTCGAGTCACTTGGGTCGAGCATGGTTGCGAGTGTTCCAGTGACTCCATGGGTGGAACAGAGTTGTCACTAGTGTTTACCTGGCCAACTGGAGCTGATGGAGTAGATGATTTAATGACAGGACAGACAGTTTGAAAGATACATTGCGGTGCTACTTTCAACTGACCCTCCCTCCATAATGAATCATTTACATCTATCTTGTATGTATCCATTTGATTCAAATGAAATTTCAAAACATCAAAGATTATTTGAAATGATAAAAAATAATATCCTTAAAGCATTAGAAACAACAATCAAACATGTAAGAATTCAAACCATGCAAATGACATAAGTAAATTTAATAAACAATTATGTGTTTTCATTGCCTTTTTCTGAGAAAATGTATACTTAGATCCCTAGTTGGCACTATTGGCCACCCATACATGATTTTGGTCATAAGTCCTTATTAAGTCTTCTAGGACATTTAACTTTTAAATCAAATTGATTGTTACAAATTGCCATTGTATGCTTCAAAAGATCTCAATTAACCATTAAGGATCCTTTTGTCATATCTCTGATTGGATCCATGGTGACCGTAGGTGTCTTCATAGGTGCTCCTGCAAAAGTTACAATCCACATACAAAACCAAGTTTATTGACTCAAAATACAATCTAAGAAAGGTGAAATTAATGTATTAAAATTAAGCTTAACAAACTTAGAAAACAATGCACTAAGTTAACTTATTACCTAGTCAAGTGTTCCTGAAGGGTCATCTCTTCGCTTCAGGGTCTCCAATAGTGCTTCATGATCAATAGTAATAATAGTCCAAAGTTATTTTGTCTTTGGTCCTCCTTGATGCTTTGACAACTTGAGATTCATTTCTATAACAAGGTGTGAATACATGAGAATAGTTTTATGCTTCTCATAGTCTTCAAATTCAGGAATTCCATTCTTTCTAATCATGTATGTTTGTAGCCATGTTCCCACAACAACAACTGAACCAGTAGGATATGTGAACCCATCACCATCTTTCATCGGTTGTACAAGCTTCTCTTTACCTCATACACAACATGCTAACCAATAATCTGACCTCCCATCATTCCCCTACGGTGCAACCAATGCAAAAATATCTCCTAGCTGCAAAAGATCTGAAAGATGGTCATACTCAACTGAAGTGTCCATGTCATCATTTCTTATAGAGAGAGTCAAAGATAAAGGAGTTAGATACTATGGAACCCATGTATCCACCCACTCACATAACTCACAATGATCCCAATCATACTGAAAACACATGGGGCAAAAACAAGCCAACTATCATGTCCAAATGGTCCATGTACTACTATTGGAGCTTCGAAATGAATGCATTTTTGAAGAGTCTTTCACTGTTTGACAATCCAATCTATCTCCTATAGTTCCCTTCTCAACCAGCCATAAGAATCTACACACTATAAAATCAAGAGTCCCCCCTTGTGACAATACTAAAGTACACCAATCAACAATAGAATGAGCATCAAGAAGTACAACACCTGAAATCCTCAATTGCTCCTTAACTAGAGCTCTCATCACACATGCACCTACTCCATCATTCTCCCCTTTCCCATGCCCTGATTGAAAAAAATCCAAATATGAGGTACACCTCTCTCCACATGAATTATACACAACCAATAAAACATTCTGGCATTCTTAAATTGACCGTTACAATTATCCGACCAAATGAGATGCCTATCCATAGCAATACCATTTTCCTGCAAGAAGTCAAAATAGTTCTGGAAACAATGTTGAACAAACTCATGAGAGTGAGACCTATCATCGCTCATATAAAAATGGTACTCTCTGATTATCTTTCACTCATCTTTTGTGCTATCAAGGGAATGTCTATATGTGATGTGTACAAAAATAGCAACCTGAATGGAATTGTAATATTGAGCTTGAGTCTCATTTTGAGGCTGCAATGTATAGTTCTCCACAAAGTCTACAACGGATATAATAGTTCCAATGGGGAAAGTATCCTTACATGTCCTGAATTGTTGATCCAACCATTGAGACTTGTGACTATGCCTTGCATACTTGTAAAAAATATTTGTCTTGAAATCAGAGATAAAATCAGCAACATTGTATTCTTTTGCAACTAACTCATATCTAGAGCCTTCACCTCTACTCTTCAATGTATATTTCACTATTTCATATACCTTTGTTTGGACAAGTGTCTTTCCAAAATTGTGATCCAAACCCTCATGAAAACAAGTCCTAAACTTGGACAAGCCACCACATTCTGAGCACTTGGCATTTAAGCAATATTTTTTATAAAATAAACAACCATCATCTCTATGACATAAAAATTGATCTAGCAAGTCTCTTGATGATTTGGGAAGACCACTTGTACCACAATCCTCTAGCATTTCATTAGTATGCAAAGTAGAATGAATGGACCATAATAATTCATGATGCATTGAAAACTCAACATGATTAATGTTTAACATACCTTCTCTCCTTCTTGGGTGATTTTCCCTATCATTTTCCCTATATGCTTGAATTTCTTCATCTGTCACCTTCCTCTTCCGTTTAGCCTTTTGATGACTGTTGCTTCCCATGGTGAGACCACAAGTTGACAAAAAACAAAAAATGGGCCCCAAATCACTTTTTTTTCCTGCAACCCATGAAAAAAGTCTAAAATCCCGTGCTTTTATGGTCTGTGGGGACAGAGAATATTTTGGTCAAAGTTACACCAGTCAATAATCAGGTACCCGATATTTCCAGGCACATGAAAAAATGGTGGGAGTAAATGAAAAAATTGAACTTTTATATATAACAAGAGGTATATAATATATATATAATGTATATTACATATATATTAATGTATATAATATATATATATATATATATATATATATATATATATATATATATATATATATATATATATATATAATGTATTCAAAAAAATACCTGCACAGTTGATTTGATGACACACAGTTTCAACCCAAGTCCTCTTGAAAGTATCCAGCATAGGATATTTCTACAAGCTCCTTGTAATTTCGCTAGTATGACTATACTCAATAAGTAGATGTCAATGCACTTCCCCTTGATTGAATACAATCAATTGATTTTTTAACTCTCGAAAAGAAATTTCACATAGATGTAGAACCACCATACACTCGTCATTTGTTCTAGAAACTAATAGTGGCATTCCAATGTGTCTAAAGGGGTCATGAGGACTTCCTAGGGGTTGTAATGCATGATAAGGCCTACTAGGACCCCTAGGAAGTCCCCATTACCCATTTTGACACATTTAAATGCTTAAGTGTGTCTAAAGGGGTCGTAGGACCCCTTAGGACACACTTGAGGGTTCCATTGTGTCCAATGGGGTCATGGGGATTTCCTAGAGGTCCTAACGCATGATAAGGCATACTAGGACCCCTAGGAAGTTCCCATGACCCCTTTTGACAAATTTGAACCCTCAAGTGTGTTTGAAGGGGTCGTAGGACCCCTTAAGACACACTTGAGAATTTCAATGTGTCCGTAGGGGTCATGAGGACTTCCTAGGGGTCCTAATGCATGATAAGACATACTAGGACCCCTAGGAACTCCCCATGACCCCTTTTGACAATTTTTAAGGCTCAAGTGTGTCCGAAAGGGTCGTAGGACCCCTTAGGACACACTTGAGCATTCCAATGTGTCTAAAGGGGTCATGGGGACTTCCTATGGGTCCTGATGCATGATAAGGCATACTAGGACCCCTAGGAAGTCCCCATGACTCCTTTTGACACATTTGAACCTTCAACTATGTCTAAAGGGGTCGTAGGACCCCTTAGGACACACTCAAGGGTTTCAATGTGTCGAAAGGGGTCATGGGGAATTCCTAGGGGTCCTAATGTGTGATAAGGTGTACTAAGACCCCTAGGAAGTCCCCATGACTGCTTTTGACATATTTGAATACTCAAGTGTGTCCGAAAGGGTCGTAGGACCCCTTAGGACACACTTTGGGGTTCCAATGTGTCCATAGGGGTCATGGGGACTTCCTAGGGGTCCTAACACATGACAAGGCGTACTAGGACCCCTAAGAAGTCCCCATGACCCTTTTTAACATATTTGAACCCTCAAGTGTGTTCTAAGGGGTTGTAGGACCCCTTAGGACACACTTGAGAATTCTAATGTGTCCATAGGGGTCATCAAGACTTCCTAGGGGTCCTAATGAGTGATAAGGCATACTAGGACCCCTAGGAAGACCCCATGACCCCTTTTGACACATTGGAATGCTCAAGTGTAACCGAAGGGGTCATAGAATGCCTTAGGACACACTTGAGGGTTCCAATATGTCCATAGGGGTCATGGGGACTTCCAGGGGGTCCTAATGCGTGATAAGGCATACTAGGACCCCTAGGAAGTCCCCATGACCCCTTTTTACTCATTTGAAACCTCAAGTGTGTCTAAATAGGTTATAGGACACCTTAGGACACACTTGAGCATTCCAATGTGTCCATAGGGGTCATGAGGACTTCCTAGGGGTCCTAACATGTGATAAGGCATACTAGGACCCCTAGGAAGTTTTCATGACCCCTTTTGACATATTTGAATGCTCAAGTGTGTCTGAATGGGTCATAAGACCCCTTAGGACACACTGGAGGGTTCCAATGTGTCTATAGGTGTCATCGTGACTTCCTAGGGGTCCTAACATATGATAAGGCATACTACGACCTATAGGAAGTCCTCATGACCCCTTTTGACACATTTTAACACTCAAGTGTGTTTGAAGGAGTCGTAGGACCCCTTAAGACACACTTGAGTATTCCAATGTGTCCATAATGGTCATCAGGAATTCCTAGGGGTCCTAACACATGATAAGGTGTACTAGTACCCCTAGGAAGTCCCCATAACCCCTTTTGACACATTTGAATGCTCAAGTGTCTCTAAAGGGATTGTAGGACCCCTAAGGACACACTTAAGCATTCCAATGTGTCTAAAGGGGTCATGGGGACTTCCTAGGGGTCCTAACATGTGATAAGGTGTACTAGGAACCGTAGGAAGTCCCCATGACCCCTTTTGACACATTTGAACCCTCAAGAGTGTTTGAAGGGATTGTACGACCCCTTAGAACACACTTGAGGGTTCTAATGTGTTGAAAGGGGTCATGGGGATTTCCTAGGGGCCCTAATGTGTGATAAGGCGTACTAAGACCCCTAGGAAGTCCCCATGACCCCTTTTGACACATTTTTACCCTCAAGTGTGTTTGAAGGGGTTGTAGAACCCCTTAGGATACACTTGAGGGTTCCAATGTGTTGAAAGGGGTCATGGGGACTTCCTAGGGGTCCTAACGCATGATAAGATGTACTAGGAACCCTAAGAAGTCCCCATGATCCCTTTTGACACATTTCAATGCTCAAGTGTGTCTGAAGGGGTCGTAGAAGCCCTTAAGACAAAATTGATGGTTGCAATGTGTCCATAGGGGTCACAGGGACTTCCTAGGGGTCCTAACATGTGATAAGGCATACTAGGACCCCTAGGAAGTCCACATGACCCCTTTTGACACATTTGAATGCTCAAGTGTGTCTAAAGGGGTCCTAGGACCCCTTAAGATGGACTTGAGGGTTCCAATGTGTTCATATGAGTCATGGGGACTTCCTAGGGGTCCTAACATGTGATAAGGTGTACTAGGACCCCTAGGAAGTGCCCATGACCCCTTTTGAAACATTTCAACACTCAAGTGTGTTTGAATGGGTCGTAGGACCCCTTAAGACAGACTTGAGAATTTCAATGTATCCATAGGGGTCATGAGGACTTCCTAGGGGTCCTAACATATGATAAGGCATACTAGGACCCCTAGGAAGTCCCCATGACCCCTTTTGACACATTTGAATGCTCAAGTGTGTCTGAAGGGGTCGTAGGACCCCTTAGGACACACTTGAAGGTTCCAATGTATCCATATGAGTCATGGGGACTTCCTAGGGGTCCTAACGGGTGATAAGGCATACTAGGACCCCTAGGAAGTCCCAATGACCCCTTTTTACACATTTGAACCTTTAAATGTGTTTGAATAGGTTGTAGGACCCCTTAGGACACACTTGAGCATTTTAATGTGTCCATAGGGGTCATGAGGACTTCATAGGGGTCCTAACATGTGGTAAGGCATACTAGGACCCCTAGGAAGTCTGCATGACCCCTTTTGACATATTTGAATGCTCAAGTGTGTCTAAATCAGTCGTAGGACCCCTTAGGATAGACTTGAGGGTTCCAGTGTGTCCATAAGGGTCATGGGGACTTCTTAGGGGTCCTAATGCATGATAAGGTGTACTAGGACCCCTATGAAGTCCCCATGACCCCTTGTGACACATTTGAATGCTCAAGTGTGTTCGAAGGGGTGGTAGGACCCTTTAAGACACACTTGAGTAGTCCAATGTGTCCATAGGGGTCACGAGGACTTCCTAGGGGTCCTAACGCATGATAAGGCATACTAGGACCCCTAAGAAGTCCCCATGACCCCTTTAGACACATTGGAATGCTCAAGTGTGTTGTAAGGGGTCCTACAACCCCTTAGGACACACTTGAGCATTCCAGTGTGTCTAAAGGGGTCACAGGGACTTCTTAGAGGTCCTAACGCATGATAAGGTGTACTAGGACCCCTAGGAAGTCCCCATGACCCTTTTTGACACATTTGAACCCTCAAGTGTGACTGAAAGGGTCATATGAACCCTTAGGACACACTTGAGGGTTCCAATGTGTCGAAAGGGGTCATGGGGACTTTCTAAGGGTCCTAATGCATGATAAGGCATACTAGGACCCCTAGGAAGTCCCCATGACCCCTTTTGACACATTGGAACCCTCAAGTGTGTTCTAAGGGGTCATAGGACCCCTTAGGATACACTTGAGGGTTCCAATGTGTCAAAAGGGGTCATGGGGACTTCCTAGAGGTCCTAATACGTGATAAGGCATACTAGGACCCTTAGAAAATCCCCATGACCCCTTTTGACACATTTGAATGCTCAAGTGTGTCTAAAGGGGTCGTAGGACCCCTTAAGACACACTTGAGGGTTGCAATGTGTCCATAGGGGTCATGGAGACTTCCTAGGGGTCTGAATGCATGATAAGGTGTACTAGGACCCCTAGGAAGTCCCCATGACCCCTTTTGACACATTTGAATGCTCAAGTGTGTCTGAAGGGGTCATAGGACCCCTTAAGACACACTTGAGGGTTCCAATGTGTCCATAGGAGTCATGGGGACTTCTTAGGTGTCCTACCACATGATAAGGTGTACTAGGACCCCTAAGAAGTTCCCATGATGTCTTTTGACACATTTGAATGCTCAAGTGTGTCTAAAGGGGTTATAGGACCCCTTAAGACAGACTTGAACATTCCAATGTGTCCATAGGGGTCATGAGGACTTCCTAGGGGTCCTAACATGTGATAAGGCATACTAGGACCCCGAGGAAGTTCCCATGACCCCTTTTGACACATTTGAACACTCAAGTGTCTTCAAAGGGGTTGTAGGACCCCTTTGGACACACTTGAGGGTTCCAATGTGTCCATAGGGGTCATGGGGACTTCCTAGGGGTCCTAACGCATGATAAGGTGTACTAGGACCCCTAGGAATTCCCCATGACCCCTTTTGACACATTTGAATGTTCAAGTATGTTTGAAGGGGTCATAGGACCCCTTAAGACACACTTGAGGGTTCTAATGTGTCCATAGGGGTCATGGGGACTTCCTAGGGGTCCTAACACATGATAAGACATAGTAGGACCCCTAGGAAGTCCCCATGACCCCTTTTGACATATTTGAAAGATCAAGTGTGTTCGAAGTGGTCGTAGGACCCCTTAAGACACACTTGAGTATTTCAATGTGTCCATATGGGTCAAGAGGACTTCCTAGGGGTCCTAACACGTGATAAGGCATACTAGGACCCCTAGGAAGTCCCCATGACTCCTTTTGACACATTTGAATTCTCAAGTGTTTTCAAAGGGGTTGGAGGACCCCTTAGGACACACTTGAGGGTTCCAATGTATCCATAGGGGTTATGGGGACTTCCTAGGGTGGCTCAGCTTAGCCATCCTTACCTACTCTTTAACAGATATTCTCCAAAAATTTTATACTTGAAGGCATCCTATAGGAAAAAATGAAAAGTTTCCCAGAGAATATCCACAATTCATATACAAAATCATCATATTGGAAAAATGACAAAAAATTAATAGCTAAAAGGTAAAATTTATTTTTAACGCCTGCAGTACCAAGGTCATACCCATTGTCAAATCCTGGTCTATGACATGCAAAATGAGCAAAGCAAGTGAAATGAAAGGGAAGTATGGATCAAATAGCGAAGGTGCATCAAATCAGATCAATATCATAATAAATGTAGAAAATATTGTTATGGACAAAAATATTTGCATATTAATGGGAAAGAGTGGGAAGAGCTTCTTGGACCCATGATAGAAGTTACAGATAAGGAGGAAGAGCTTGGAAGGGGAAAGAGGCAAAGGAAAGAAGTAAGATATGCATGTGAGCCTATGTCAGATGATGATGATGAGTACTCACCATCTGCTAGTAGCTCAAGTAGTGACAGAAACTCTTCAGTGCACATGTACACTGACACAAAAAATTCAAATAGAGAAGTAACAAGTGCTGTGGAATTATCCATAGAGCAATGTGAAATGAAGCCTCAAATTGGTTCATTAGCAGGAAAAGAATTTGGTCATGCACTTCATTCTAGCAGCAAAAATATTTCTATTAGAAATGCCTATTCGTCAATGGCCTTACATTTACATGACTTGGGAAATTAGGTTACTCATGTTGGGCATTATCCCTCAAATGTAAGTTCATTGCCACCTTTGGCAAGGCAGTCTCACTCCTCATTTTACAACAAAGGGCAGCCATCTATGGTCCAAGGTTTTAATTCAGCTAGCAAGTGGAGAGCTTCTCAAGGTACTGATCTCTTTCGTAGAGAACTTCCTGATTCATCTCAAGGTTCTCGTTTAGGTGACCAACTCCTTGGAGGTCCACAAATAGACCCATTGATTTCCCAAATTGGTAAAAGGGTAGATGCAATTTTGGAAAGAGTATCCCAATTGAAGAGAAATGGAAATTGTAGTGAGCATAAAGTTATTGCAGATCCAATGGGTGTATCTCCTCCACTGACAAATTGATGAAGGGTGCTCCCCTTAATACCACAAACACATAACAGAAATAGAGAAACAACAACAATAATATGCAAGAACAGAAAATTGGCTTCTTATTATCTCCACAACTGTGGAATTACAAACTTTCTAAATTACAATATGCAAAGCCACATGGGCATTCCCTTACAATATTCTCTAGGACAAAGCCTCGAATCAATATCCAGATCTACTACCCAGAACTGCCCTAGACAACACTACGGGCCTTCTTTATATAGGCAATTTCCACCACCCGAGAAGGTTCTAGAATTTAGCCCTTAGGGCTGACCAAACTTAGAATTATTTTATTTTACAATTTATTACATCAAAGTCGGCTCAAAATGAGTTTTGAAACCCAAACAAAAATTTTGAAGAAAATTATTTTTCGCCATTTCAGGTGACCCAACTTTCGAAGACCACAAGTCATCGCCCGTTGACCTGATTGGCTATTATAACCCCATTCTGGAAATGCCACGAAGCGCTCTATAGGCTTGACTAATGCAAAGCACCCGTCACCCAAATTTTCAACCTCATTTGGGGCCTCTAAAGCCTTCAAAACTGAGTTCGAAGTTTCTGTACCCTACTGCCAATACTGAAAATCTTCAATATCTTCAAAAATACACCTGATCTAGCCATGAAACTTTGCTGGCAGGCTGATATGACTGAGATGAACCTCCATATGTAAAATTAGAACATTTCAAGATCATAAGACCAACTTACTAAAAAAAAGCAAGTTTCCATAAATAGCAACTCTACACAAGATAGCCCTTATTGAATACAAAAATAGAAATATTTTTGGGTGATGCAAGATTGCTCTTACACCCAGGATGCTCCTGCATCAGACACCCGGGGTAATTTGAGAAGTGACCCTATCACGACTCAGGTGTGTAGAAGAAAACCAAGACGGTTAACCTCCTCCTTTGTTAGCCATGATGAATCTTCAACAGGTCATCCTTTCCATTTGACCAAATACTCTTCATATGTCTTGTTCCTTGTGCTTCTGCCAACACGACTGTCCAGTATGTCTTCAATCTCCTTGATATCTGAACTGGTTGCTGGAATACTCCACTGTGCTGCTACAACCTCATCTTCAACACCTCCTTCATGATACTCTATCAAATCTAAAATGTTAAACACTAGTGAAATATTCAGCTCAGTAGGCAATCCTACCTCATATGCATTTCTTGAATCATGCTTCTTCAGTATCTTACATGGTCCAAACTTCTTCATTTTCAGCTTGTTATATGTACCAACTGGAAACCGCTCCTTCTGCAAATGAACCATGACTTCATCCCCAACTTGAAATTTATTATGCCTCCTTTTCTCATCTACCTTAGTCTTATACTGCACATTCATCTTGGTAATATGCTTCCTCACCTCCTCATGGATGTTCTTCAAATGTTTTGCAAAATCTTCAGCTTCAGCACTACTTATTTCTCCTTTATCTATCTTTCTCAACTCAGATGCATTTCTTGGACTACTTCCATATACAATTTGGAATGGTGATTTACTAGTGCTCCTATTGATAGAATTATTGTATGCAAATTCTACCTGTGGTAAAATCAAATCCCATCCTGTTGGCTTATCTCCAACCAAACATCTTAGCAGATTTCCCAAACTTTTATTCACCACCTCTGTCTGTCCATCAGTCTGTGGATGATGTGATGAACTAAACTTCAAATCTATCTTCAACTTCTTCCACAATGTCCGCCAGAAATATCCATCAAACTTAGTATCTCGATCTGAAGCTATGGTCTTTGGCAAACCATGTAGTCTCACCACTTCTCTGAAAAACAATTCTGCTACATGAACAACATCATTAGTCTTCTTGAAAGGAATGAAATGTGCCATCTTCGAAAATCTGTCAACTACTACAAAAATTGAATCGCGTCCCTGCTGTGTCCTTGGTAAACCAAGAATAAAGTCCATACTGATATCCTCCCAAGGCTTCTCTAGTACAGGTAATGGCTGATACAACACTATATTTTGCTTCACTCCTTTTGCCATCTAACATACTCTGTAACTCTGTACAAACTTCTTCACATCTTACTTTAGTTATGGCCAATAATAATTCTCACCAACCAAAGCAAGGGTTTTATCACGACCAAAATATCCAGCCAATCCTCCACTATGCTTCTCCTTGATGAGATTCTCCCTCATAGAACTTCGTGGAATGCACAACTGACTCCCTTTGAATAGCATATCATCTTGGATGATAAAATCCATCCATTTCATCCTATCTAGAGTAACAGGTTCTGTACAAGCTTTCCAAGCTTCACCAAAATCAGGATCCTCTGGATACAAATTCTTGAGTTCCTTGAACCCAACCACCTCAATCTGCATCTCTGTCAGCAATAGTTGCCTTCTGCTAAGAGCCTCTGCAACCCTGTTAGACTTTCCACTTTTGTGTTTCAAAACAAATGTATAACTCTGCAAAAACTCAACCCATTTCAAATGCCTCTAATTCCACTTTCCTTGACTATTCAAATATTGCAAAGCTTGATGATCAGTATACAAAACAAACTCCTTAGGAAGCAAATAGTGCCTCCACTTTTTCAATGCCTGAACTATAGCATAAAATTCCTTATCATAAACAGAATATTTTCTCTTGGCATCATTTAACTTCTCACTGAAATAAGTAACAGGTTTACCTTCTTGGCTCATAACAGCTCCTATTGCAGTACCACTAGCATCACAATTTACTTGAAACACCTTATTAAAATCTGGAAGTTCTAAAACAGGTTGTTCTATAACTTTTTATTTCAACAATTGAAAACTCTTTTCTGCCCCATTAGTCCACTTAAACTCTTTTCTATCCCCTCTCATTGTTTCAGTCAAGGGTCCACAAATACTGCTAAAATTTCTGTAAAAGCTTTCCAAATCATGAAAAGATCTTACCTCAGTAGCACTCCTTGGAGTAGGCCATTCAAGGATAGCCTGTACCTTCTCTAGGTCCATTTTTATACCTTCTGCTGAAACTACAAATCCCAAATACACTCTTTCTTCACAAAACTGCACTTCTTCAAATTAATAAACAATTTCTCATCTCTCAACTTCTCAAATGCCATACGAATATGCATCATATGTTCCTCCAATGTCTTGCTAAAAATCAAAATATCATCTAGGTAAACAATGACAAACTTACCCAAAAATTCTTTCAGGACTTCGTTCATGAGCCGCATGAAAGTGCTCGATGCATTGGTTAGCCCAAAAGGCATGACTAACCACTCATACAGTCCTTTCTTTGTCTTGAAGGTAGTCTTCCATTCATCTCCTTCTCTGATCCGAATCTGCTGATATCCACTCTTCAGATATATCTTTGAGAAATACACAGCCCCACTCAAACAATCCATAATATCATCCATTCATGGCAATGAAAACTTATACTTGATTGTGATCTTGTTTATTGCTCTAGAATCTATACACATCCTCCACTCTCCATTCTTCTTTAGTGCTAATACCGCTGGTACAGCACAGGGACTCAGACTCTCTCGAATCAACCCCTTCTGCAATAATTCATGTACTTGTCTGTTCAACTCTTCACTTTCTGCTGGTGTCATTCTGTGTGCTACCTTGTTTGGCAAACTGGCTCCTGGAATTTAATCCATCTGATGACTGATCTTCCTTACCAGTGGTAATCCATCAGGTATATTATCAAATATAATATCCTAAAACTCATTCAACAAATCTGCAACCTCTACAGGTATATCCTCTACTTCTTGTTTACCAACTTTTGGAATTAAAGAAAAACACACATGCTCATGCCTCATACCATCTAAGAATTTTCTTCCATCAACAAATGTTATTCTTGCATTACCACATACCTTTTTTTCGGTCTCCTTCAATGGCTTTAGCTTATGTCACACTCCATCCTTTGTCAGGGAATAGGTATTCGCATGACCATCCTGTACAGAATATCTGTCAAACTACCACGGTCTACCCAACAACATATGACATGCATCCATAGAGATGATATCACATAGTACCTCATCTTGGTACCCGCCAATCTTGAACTTTACCAGGCACTGTTCACTGACCATGACCTTGTGGTCATCCTGCACCCAGGCAATCTGATATGGATGGGGGTGTTTCTATCTCTTGAGCTTCAACTTTGTCACCATCTCTTCTGACACCAAATTGTCAGTGCTTCCACTATCGATAATCACATCACAGCATTTACCCTCACAATTGCATCTAGTGTGAAATAGGCTCCTCCTTTGTTCAGGTTCATTCTCACCACTCAGCAAGACTCTTCTGTTAATTAATGTTTCTCCTCTTTCAGCATCATCAGAATTTGATAATCTAGCATCTTCATCTACATGTGCAACTCTGGCCTGGCTTTCATTTCTCCTATCTATTCTGCCTTGGTGCTGAGGACATTCAAATGCCCTATGACCTTCTTCTCCATAGTGAAAATATGTTCCACAGAAGCCTCCTCTTCGAGATCCTTGTCCTCTTTCTCTTCCTCTTTGATCTCTATTACTCTGATTGTGGAAACCATTGGAATTATTTCCTCTTTGATTCTGACTACTACTAGCCTCATCCTTATTTTTTGGATCTTTATTTCCGCCACCATATGACTATCCACCAGATCTTCCACCATGACCTCTTCCATTTTGTCTGCTCTCAAATTTCTTGTTCAGCTTTTCCTCTACTTTTAGGGAAAAATGTTATGCCTCCTCAATACTGTTCATTCAAACTAGATTCAACTCCTCCTAAATGCTTGGCCTTAACCCATTAAGGTATCGGGCAACTTTCTCCTTATCAGCTTCTGCATGGCCTATTCTGATGAGGAGTCGATAGAACTCCTCTGTATACTCCTGGACAAATCTTCCTGCTTGCTTCAAACTTTGCATTTTCTTTAGTAGGTCAAGCTCATAATCAACAGGAATGAACTGTCACTTCAATTTATCCACCATCCGATCCCATCTTGTGATTTTATCTTTCCCTCTTCTATTTCACTCCAATTGAATTTCTTGCCACCAGATCTTCGCATGACCTTTCAATCTGGCCTTCACAAATTTGACCCTATTAGGATCCTCAACATCTTCATACTCAAAATATTCCTCACATTCATTGATCTAGTCGATCAATTCCTCTAGGTTAAGATTTTCAAAAAATGTAGGAACATCAATCTTAGGTCTTTTCCCAATCTTGAAACTTGCCCAAAAAGTCTTTATTCCTCCTGGTTCACAATTTCAGCTTCTCCTTCTTGATATTCTTCTTCGGCTTCATCCTCGCTTTTGTCTTTGACATTAAGATTCATTCCTCTATGAATCTCTTCTTGCAATGCTCGCACTTCCCTCTGCAGCTCTCTAACCTCAGGTGTCACAACACCAGCTCTTCCACCATCTTCTCTTCTTGGAGGCATTTTCATGATGCATGCTGAAACCCTAACCATGGTCCTAGGGCAAACTGCCTCACAGTCGACGATCTATTTACACACTGAAGAACTTGGCTCTAATACCACTTGATGAAGTGTGCTCCCCTTAATACCACAAACACATAACATAAATAGAGAAACAACAACAATAATATGCAAGAACAGAAAATTGGCTTCTTATTATCTCCACAAATGTGGAATTACAAACTTTCTGAATTACAATATGCAAAGCCACATGGGCATTCCCTTACAATATTTTGTAGGACAAAGCCTCGAATCAATACCCAGATCTACTATCCAGAACTGCCCTAGACAACACTATGGGCCTTCTTTATATAGGCAATTTCCACCTCCCGAGAAGGTTCTAGAATTTAGCCCTTAGGGCCGAACAAGCTTAGAATTATTTTATTTTACAATTTATTACATCAAAGTCAGCTCAAAATGAGTTTTGAAACCCAAACAAAAATTTTGAAAAAAATTATTTTCCACCATTTCAGGTGACCCAACTTTTGAAGACCACAAGTCATCGCCCGTTGACCTGATTGGCTATTATAACCCCATTCAAGAAATGCCACGAAGCACTCTACAGGCTTGACTCACGCAAAGTGCCCATCACCCAAATTTTCAACCTCATCCGGGGCCTCTAAAGCCTTCAAAACTGAGTTCGAAGTTTCTGTACCCTGCTGCCAATACCGAAAATCTTCAATATCTTCAAAACTACACTTGATCTAGCCATGAAACTTTGCTGGCAGGCTGATATGACTGAGATGAACCTCCATATGTAAAATTAGAACATTTTGAGATCGTAAGACCAACTTACTAAAAAAAAGAAAGTTTCCATAAATAACAACTCTACATAAGATAGCCCTTATTGAATACAAAAATAGAAATATTTTTAGATGATGCAAGATTGCTCTTACACCCAGGATGCTCCTGCATCAGACACCCGGGGTAATTTGAGAAGTGACCCTGTCATGACTCAGGTGTGTAGAGGAAAACCAAGATGGTTAACCTCCTCCTTTGTTAGCCATGATAAATCTTCAACAGGTCATCCTTTTCATTTGACCAAATACTCTTCATATGTCATGTTCCTTATGCTTCTGCCAACACGACTGTCCAGTATGTCTTCAATCTCCTTGATATTTGAACTGGTTGCTGGAATACTCCACTGTGCTGCTGCAACCTCATCTTCAACACCTCCTTCGTGATACTATATCCAATCTGAAATGTTAAACACTAATGAAATATTTAGCTCAGTAGACAATCCTACCTCATATTCATTTCCTGAATCATGCTTCTTCAGTATCTTACATTGTCCAAACTTCTTCATTTTCAGCTTGTTATATGTACCAACTAGAAACCACTTCTTTCACAAATGAACCATGACTTCATCCCCAATTTGAAATTCATTATGCCTCCTTTTCTCATCTGCTTTAGTCTTATACTGCACATTCATCTTGGTAATATGCTTCCTCACCTCCTCATGGACGTTCTTCAAATGTTTTACAAAATTTTCAACTTCAGCACTACTTATTTCTCCTTTATCTATCTTTCTCAACTCAGATGCATTTCTTGGACTACTTCCATATACAATTTAGAATGGTGATTTAGCAGTGCTCCTGTTGATAGAATTGTTGTATACAAATTCTGCCTGTGGTAAAATCAAATCCCATCCTGTTGGCTTATCTCCAACCAAACATCTCAGCAGATTTCTCAAACTTCTATTCACCACCTCTATTTGTCCATCAGTCTGTGGATGATGTGATGAACAGAACTTCAAATCTATCTTCAACTTCTTCCACAATATCCACCAAAAATATCCAACAAACTTAGTATCTCGATTTGAAACTATGGTCTTTGACAAACCATATAGTCTCACCACTTCTCTGGAAAATAATTCTGCTACATGAACAACATCATTAGTCTTTTTGCAAGGAATGAAATGTGTCATCTTTGAAAATCTATCAACTACTACAAAAATTGAATCGCATCCCCGCTGTGTCCTCGGTAAACCAATAACAAAGTCCATACTAATATCCTCCCAAGGCTTCTCTGGTATAGGTAATGGCTGATACAACCCTGTATTTTGCTTCACTCCTTTTTCCATTTGACATACTCTGTAACTCTGTACAAACTTCTTCACATCTTGCTGCAGTTGTGGCCAATAATAATTCTCACCAACTAAAGCAAGGGTTTTATCACGACCAAAATGTCTAGCCAATCCTCCACTATGCTTCTCCTTGATGAGATTCTCCCTCATAAAACTTCATGGAATGCACAACTGACTCCCTTTGAATAGCATATCATCTTGGATGATAAAATCTAGCCATTTCATCCTGTCTAGAGTAACAGGTTCTGTACAAGCTTTCCAAGCTTCACCAAAATCAGGATCCTCTAGATACAAATTTTTGAGTTCCTTAAACTCAACCACCTCAATCTGCATCTCTGTCAGCAATAGTTGCCTTCTGCTAAGAGCCTCTGCAACCCTGTTAGACTTTCCACTTCTGTGTTTCAAAATAAATGTATAACTCTGCAAAAATTCAACCCATTTCAAATGCCTCTGATTAAACTTTCCTTGACTATTCAAATATTGCAAAGCTTGATGATCAGTATACAAAACAAAATCCTTAGGAAGCAGATAGTGCCTCCACTTTTTCAATGCCTGAACTATAGCATAAAATTCTTGATCATAAACAGAATATTTTCTCTTGGCATCATTTAACTTCTCACTGAAATAAGCAACAGGTTTACCTTCTTGGCTCATAACAGCTCCTATTGTAGTACCACTAGCATCACAATCTACTTGAAACACCTTATTAAAATTTGGAAGTGCTAAAACAGGTTGTTCTGTAACTTTTTGTTTCAACAATTGAAAACTCTTTTCTGCCCCATTAGTCCACTTAAACTCTTTTCTATACCATCTGATTGTTTCAGTCAAGGGTCCACAAATACTGCTAAAATTTCTGATAAACTTTCTATAAAAGCTAGCCAAACCATGAAAAGATCTTACCTCAGTAGCACTCCTTAGAGTAGGCCATTCAAGGATAGCCTGTACCTTCTCTGGGTCCATTTTTAGACCTTCTACTGAAACTATAAATCCCAAATACACTAACTCTTTCTTCACAAAACTACACTTCTTCAAATTAATCAACAATTTCTCATCTCTCAACTTCTCAAACACCATACGAATATGCATCATATGTTCCTCCAATGTCTTGCTAAAAATCAAAATATCATCTAGGTAAACAATGACAAACTTATCCAAAAATTCTTTCAGGACCTCGTTCATGAGCCGCATGAAAGTGCTCGGTGCATTGGTTAGCCCAAGAGGCATGACTAACCACTCATACAATCCTTCCTTTGTCTTGAAGATAGTCTTCCATTCATCTCCTTCTTTGATCTGAATCTGCTGATATCCACTCTTCAGATTTATCTTTGAGAAATACATAGCCCCACTCAAACAATCTATAATATCATCCATTCGTGGCAATGGAAACCTATACTTGATTGTGATCTTGTTTATTGCTCTGGAATTTTTACACATCCTCCACTCTCCATTCTTCTTTGGTGCTAATACCACTAGTACAGCACAGGGACTCAGACTCTCTCGAATCAACCCCTTCTGCAATAATTCATGTACTTATTTTTTCAACTCTTCACTTTCTACTGGTGTCATTCTGTGTGCTGCCTTGTTTGGAAAACTAGCTCCTGAAATCAAATCCATCTGATTATTGATCTTCCTTACCGGTGGTAATCCATCAGGTACATAATCAGATACAATATCCTGAAACTCATTCAACAAATCTGCAACCTCTATAGGTACATCCTCTACTTCTTCTTTACCAACTTTTAGAATTAAAGCAAAACACACATGCTCATGCCTCATACCATCTAGGAATTTTCTTTCATCAACAAATGTTATTCTTGCATTACCACATACATTTTCTTCGGTCTCCTTCAATGGCTTTAGCTTATGTCGCACTTCATCCTTTGTCAGGGAATAGGTATTCGCATGACCATCATGTACAGCACATTTATCAAACTGCCATGGTCTACCCAACAACATATGACATGCATCCATAGAGATGATATCACATAGTACCTCATCTTGGTACTCACCGATCTTGAACTTTACCAGGTACTGTTCACTGACCATGACCTTGTGGCCATCCTGCACCTAGGCAATCCGATATGGATGTGGGTGTTTCTATCTCTTGAGCTTCAACTTTGTCACCATCTCTTCTAACACCAAATTGTCAGTGCTTCCACTATCGATAATCACATCATAGCATTTACCCTCACACTTACATCTAGTGTGAAATAGGCTCCTCCTTTGTTCAGGTTCATTCTCACCACTCAGCAAGACTCTTAAGTTAATTAGCGTTTCTCCTCTTTCAGCATCTTCAGAATTTGATAATCTAGCATCTTCATCTACATGTGCAACTCTGGCCTGGCCTTCATTTCTCCTGTTTGTTCTACCTTGTCATTGAGGAAATTCAAATGCTCTATGACCTTCTTCTCCATAGTGAAAATATGTTCCACAGAAGCCTCCTCTTCCAGATCCTTGTCCTTTTTCTCTTCCTCTCTGATCTCTATTACTCTGATCCTGGAAATGATTGGAATTATTTCCTCTCTGATTTTGACTGCTACTGGCCTCATCCTTATTTTTTGAATCTTCATTTCGGCCACCATATGACCGTCCACCAGATCTTCCACCATGACCTCTTCCATTTTATCTGCTCTCAAACTTCTTGTTCAGCTTTTCCTCTACTTTTAGGTAAAACTGGTATGCCTCCTCAATACTGTTCATTCGAACCAGATTCAACTCCTCCTGAATGCTTGGCCTTAACCCGTTAAGGTATCGGGCAACTTTCTCCTTATCAGCTTCTGCATGGCCTCTTCTGATGAGGAGTCGATAGAACTCCTCTATATACTCCTGGACAGATCTTCCTGCTTGCTTCAAACTTTGCATTTTCTTTAGTAGATCAAGCTCATAATCAACAGGAATGAACTGTCACTTCAATTTATCCACCATCTGATCCCATCTTGTGATTTTATCTTTCCCTCTTCTATTTCGCTCCAATTGAATTTCTTGCCACCAAATCTTCACATGACCTTTCAATCTGGCCTTCACAAATTTGACCCTATCAGGATCCTCAACATCTTCATACTCAAAATATTCCTCACATTCATTGATCTAGTCGATCAATTTCTCTGGGTTAAGATTTTCAGAAAATGTAGGAACCTCAATCTTAGGTCTTTTCCCAATCTTGGAAATCGCCCGAAAAAGTCTTTCTTCCTCCTGGTTCACAATTTCAGCTTCTCCTTCTTGATATTCTTCTTCGGCTTCATCCTCGCTTTCGTCTCTAACATTAAGATTCATTCCTCTAGGAATCTCTTCTTGCAATGCTCTCACTTGCCTCTTCAGCTCTCTAACCTCGAGTGTCACAGCACCAGCTCTTCCACCACATTCTCTTCATGGAGGCATTTTTGCGATGAGCGTTGAAACCCTAACCACGGTCCTGGTACAAACTGCCTCACAGTCGATGATCTATTTACACACTCAAGAACTTGGCTCTGATACCACTTGATGAAGGGTGCTTC
The DNA here is from genome assembly GCA_027943335.1 of Chamaecyparis obtusa. Taxonomy (NCBI): domain Eukaryota; kingdom Viridiplantae; phylum Streptophyta; class Pinopsida; order Cupressales; family Cupressaceae; genus Chamaecyparis; species Chamaecyparis obtusa. The sequence goes on from BSBK01000703.1 coordinate 3,689,831, forward strand.
CCTTAATACCACAAACACATAACAGAAATAGAGAAACAACAACAATAATATGCAAGAACAGAAAATTGGCTTCTTATTATCTCCACAACTGTGGAATTACAAACTTTCTGAATTACAATATGCAAAGCCACATGGGCATTCCCTTACAATATTCTGTAGGACAAAGCCTCCAATCAATACCCAGATCTACTACCCAGAACTGCCCTAGACAACACTACGGGCCTTCTTTCTATAGGCAATTTCCACCGCCTGAGAAGGTTCTAGAATTTAGCCCTTAGAGCCGACCAAACTTAGAATTATTTTATTTTACAATTTATTACATCAAAGTCGGCTCAAAATGAGTTTTGAAACCCAAACAAAAATTTTGAAAAAAATTATTTTTCGCCATTTCAGGTGACCCAACTTTCGAAGACCACAAGTCATCACCCGTTGACCTGATTGGCTATTATAACCCCATTCTGGAAATGCCACGAAGCGCTCTACAGGCTTGAATCACGCAAAGCACCCATCACCCAAATTTTCAACCTCATTCAGAGCCTCTAAGGCCTTCAAAATTGAGTTCGAAGTTCTATACCCTGCTGCCAATACCAAAAATTTTCAATATCTTCAAAACTACACCTGATCTAGCCATGAAACTTTGCTGGCAGGCTGATATGACTGAGATGAACTTCCATATGTAAAATTAGAACATTCCAAGATTGTAAGACCAACTTACTAAAAAAAAGCAAGTTTCCATAAATAGCAACTCTACACAAGATAGCCCTTATTGAATACAAAAATAGAAATATTTTTGAGTGATGCAAGATTGCTCTTACACCCAGGATGCTCCTGCATCACAAATATAACTTCTTCTAGAGACTTGAGTTTAAATGGAGACTGTCTATTCCCAAAAATGCCCCAATCGAGCAGATGAACTAGATGTTGCTTGAGTAAAGAAGATAGTGGTTTATTAAAGCATCTGCATTATCCCACTTTCTATCAGTTACTACTTTTTGAGTGGCTTGCTAGCTGCTTCTATGTGGGATTTTTGTAATATATAATGTTCTCATGCAAGTACATGCCAATTTTTGTAAACATTTTCTGTTGTAAAGGGTTAGTGAGCAATATCAAAGAAAAGGTTCTTACATGTATTATTGAGACACATATCAATTAGGAAACCATTTTTCTCCCATTACATGGTAGAAATGCCTAGACTCACTTTGTTAGTATCAATAGGTAGCAAGATGAGGGAAGAAATATTTGTGAAGAGGAAGTACAAATGTTACTGTCTAAAACCATTTGGAGAGTAATATTCTTCTCCTGATTGTAATAAGAAACTCAAAATGGAGAAGACAACAAATAGTTGGGGCATTTATTTTCTATGACCTATGTCAATTTTAGTTCAATTCCTATTGATGATATTTTCAATGTGTAAAAATAAACTGATGTGTTATTTTAAAATGGTGTTAACTAAAATTTATGAACACGTCAAATATCCATTTTTTCCAGAATTTGAAATAAAACTAGTGGTAATATAATCAAATTTGTGAATTTCACATCCAATGATTGGATGTTAATCAAAAGTACAACACAGTAATATTTTTGAACTGATAAACAATCTTAGTCTTACTTCAAACCTGCTCCCATGTATGTGGGTTATTGGAGGTATCTACTAAACAATGTGTGGATATGTAATGTCTCTATCTAGGACCTTACTCACTTTGCTTAAAACTCTTAATTAGAATTTGGATTTCTAATGCCTGCTGTGATATTATTTAAGTTTTCCTTGCTCCTTACTAATTAATATTGTAATGAATTGGTTATCCTTCCCCTTCTCTCTCTCTCTCTCTCTCTCTCTCTCTCTCTCTCTCTCTCTCTCTCTCTCTCCTACTCTCTCTCTCCTTCCCCTTCTCTCTCTATCCTACTCTCTCCCCTTCCCCTTCTCTCTCTCTCTCTCTCTCTCTCTCTCTCTCTTATGAATAGTCCCAAGAGATAATTGAGAGGGGGGGGTGAATCAGTTATCTACAAGTTTCAATTCTTTATCCAATTAAGTATACTTAAACATAAAGCATAAACAGAATGAAAGAATACTTGAACATAACTCCAATATTTTAGTTACGAGGAAACCCAAATAGGTAAAAACCCTAGTGGGAATTGACACCCACTAATAATATGCACTAGTGTATTATGATCCTTGTTAGAAGATTCTTAACCCTGTTAGGAGTTGCTTTACAATATATTTAGTATAGTAGACCCGGTCAAGGGTTGGACCCTGTTAGGATTCTTTTACAATAGTCCCTATTAGGGGAGAGGACGCACTATCCAAGAGCACACTACTCAAAGGGGTGAAGGCTACAACCTTCTGAATAATAGATACACTATATCTAGATCTTGGTGAACTATTCTTAGACTAGCTATCTAGATCAGTTCCAATGTATAGCGCAAACACTTTACTTGGTCACACAGACCTTCTTCTAATGGCTCAACACTTCACACACTCTTCTCTGCTCTTCACAATCAACTATGAATCACACTCAAGCAATCACAAATGACTGCCTATAAATATCTTTCCTCTAAATGATATAATCAAGTCATCTTGTTAGAACCACCTTGAAATAATATTAGAGAAGCCATAAAAAACTCCAATAATAATTCAATCGGCTCTACTAAGCACGCAACACATTTTGGGACCTGTCCAATAAGATAATTGTAGATGCACGCTAAACACTGTCGGCTCTACCAAAATAACTGTATCTTTTTCCTCAAGCTGAATTAATTCTTGCAATCTTAACTAAACATCACTAACTCATCTCCAAGCTTAAATTCAAGGCCACATACTGAAAGGATAGGTGCAACTCCAAAACTAATATAATCTTTGTCGACTCTTCTGAACAAACACATGAAACTACTACTGGTGAATAGCGACTACATAAATTCACTTCTACTGATCATCAGACTCTATGTCCATGATTGTAACATCACTAATATGTCTTCATCATATATCCAAGCGTACAAGGGTCCATGATAACTATATGGACAACCATATACAAAACACTTCCTATTACTCTATTAGGAACACTGCTAACACAAGCTTCTATATAATTGTCTATACTAACAGTTAACCTCTACACCCATGATATCATGTTGATAACATGTCCATGCAACATATAGTGAAAACTAACTTCATAAGTCTTCCACACATGCTACTTACCATATGTTGTCATCAATGAAAAACAAACAGTTAGTACTGGCCTGCTGAAAAATCTCCAAAAATCTCCCCCTTTGGCATTGATGGAAACATATGAAATGAAAAACTTCACCAATCCAAATGAATAATTCTTTTATAAAATTCTCCATTTTCTCTTCAAGACTCCCCCAAAGATGAGTCCTCCATCTGCTGCAATATTCTTCAACATTCTCCATTTCCTCAATGAAACTACTGTCATAACTGAATACTACTCCCCCTTAGTATATTACTCCTCCTTTTACTTCTATTTTTCATGACTATATATTACTCCCCCTTTGACATCAATGGAAAAGGGTGCCAAACAGTTTAAGCACCAGTACTACTCCAGAAGTAGAGTAGTCAACCATCCATCAGTCCCTAAGGACTGATGCTTTTCCTTCTTTCTTCTAAGCAGAATTAGGGAAGGGAATTACTCCCAACTTCTCCCTGAGATACTCAAAAGTATCCTTAGGCAAGGGCTTTGTGAATATGTTTGCTAACTTCTCTTTAGTACCTACATAGTCCACCTTGACTTCTTTCTCTGCCACTTTTTCTCTTAGGAAGTGATACTTGATTTCAATGTGCTTTGTTTTTTTATGCATCACAGGGTTCTTTGACATGTTGATAGTGCTAGTGTTATCACAATGAATAACAATAGGATAATCAATATGAATTTCAAAGTCCTTTATCATCTACTTGATCCAAACAATTGTAGAATAATTCAAGGCTGCCGCAACATACTTTGCTTCTACTGTTGACTAAGAAATACAATTCTATTTCTTTCTTGTCCAAGTGACAAGTCTATCACCAAGAAAAATTGCTCCACCTGATGTACTTTTTCTATCATCAACGCATCATGCCCAATCAGCATCAGTGTACACATGAAGCTTAACATTTTATGAATTAGGGTACCATAGACCATAGTCTATAGTTCCTTGCAAATATCTTAATATCCTTTTTATTGCCATGAGGTGACTTTGTTTAGGTTTTGCTACAAATCTTCCAACTATGCCAACTACATTGGAAATATATGGTCTGGTCTGAGTAAGATAAATAAGTTTTCCAATCATAGACTTGTACAATGTTATATCTATTTCTGGTGAGTCATCTTCTTTTGTAAGCTTGCATCTAGTTATCATAGGTGTCCCTACTAGCTTACAATCATCCATATTGAATTTCTTCAATATCTCTTTCACATACTTTGATTGATTAATGAAAATTTCTTTCTTTGTCTATTGTACATTCAATCCCAAAAAGTATTTGATAGGTCCAATCATGCTCATCTCAAATTCACTCTGCATCTCTTTAGCAAATTTAGCACTGAGTTTGTCATTACCTCCAAAGATAATGTCATCAACAAATATAGCTACAAGTAGTAGTCCTCTAGATGTCTCTCTTATAAATAGGTTACAGTCTGCCGCTCCTTTCTTGAATCCAATCTTTGTTAGATATCCATCAAGTCTCTCATACCAAGCTCTAGGGGCTTGCTTAAGTCCATAGAGGGCTTTCTTCAATCTGCATACCATATCAGGTCTATCTGGTAGAGTAAATCCTTCTATCTTCTCAATATATACTTCTTCTTTTAATTCACCATTCAGGAATGCTGACTTGACATCCATCTACTAAACTTTAAAATTTTTGAATGTTGCATAAGCTAGAAACAACTTAATAGCTTCTAATCTGATCACTGGTGAAAATGTGTCTGAATAATCAATGCCTTCTCTTTGTGCATATCCCTTGCATACTAACCTTGCTTTATTTCTTACTACTATACCATCTTCATTCATATTGTTTCTGAATATCCACTTTGTTCCAATCACATTCTTATCACTAGGTCTTGGGACCAGTTCCCAAGTGTCATTCTTAATAATCTGATCAAGTTCTTCTTTCATAGCATCAAGCCAATCTGAATCATTACATGCATCTTCAACACTTAAGGGTTCAATTTGAGATAGTAAGCATACCACCTCATTGCTAGCTAAGTTCTTTTCTAGTGATCTTGTTAAGACTTTACCGCTCTGATCTCCAATGATGTCCTTCTTGGAATGGTTTCTAGATGTAAACTTTGGAGCTTTAGGTGATGCAGACTCATCATCCTTAGAAGTTTCTTCTTCACTTGTCTTAGGGTAATTGAATAACACATCAATAATGTCAAACATTTCTCCAATAATTGTCTCACTAGTGGAGGGTCTAGGTTATTCTTCAATCATGGGTGAGTAATCATGATATCTTTCTTGAACCATAAATATTTCATCAATATTAACATGATCACTTTCAATGATCTTTTTAATCTTAAATTGAAACATCTATAAGCTTTACTTTTAGTAGAGTAACCAAGGAAAATACCTTCATCACTTCTTGCATCAAACTTGCCTACTGCTTCATCTCTCTTGATGTAGCACTTGCTTCCAAAGATTCTAAAATATTTTACTATGGAAACATTACCAAACCATAGCTCATATGGTGTTTTGTCAGTGCTAGGTCTTAATTGAATTCTACTGATGGTGTAGATTGTTGTTGTATGCACCCTAAAATGGTCACCTAGACTTTGGGCCCCCATTCATCAATTTATCAATTTTCTAAATCAACGCTTTGCAATATTTTCAATTCAAATCAATTTCCTTGATCAAATTGTAATTAATTCAATTATTTTAATATTTCTTAAGGTTTGATCATTTTATTCTAAGCCACATTTAATTAAAAGAACAAATATCTTTTAAAATTAAAAAAAAAATCTTTTAATTAAATAATTGAAACCACTTTGCTAAAAATAATAAATAAATAATAAAATAAAAATAAAAATAAAAAGACTTTTTGTCTACACATTGAATGCACACTTTCCAAGATGAGTGGAATCTTCTTTTGCCTCTTAATCTCTTCCACACATCTTTTTGCCTCTTAACCATGTCCATTGATTTTGCCTCTTGAGAATCTTGAGCACATAGATCAACCAAGATTTAATCTCCACCATTGCTCATTTCTTTTTGCCTCTTAATCTTGACCACCCACTTTCTTTTATAAGGAGATCTCTCCTTCTCATTTAGATATAGAATATTTTTGTATTATTATGTTGCAAGTTTGGAGAGCAATTTTGGAGGAGAATTTGAGCACTTGAGCTTGGATATTGCAACTTCTTTTTTCTTGTCTTCTTCTCTCATGCCCCATGGCAATCTATTTAGATTGATATTGCACTTGCATATTAGATTAGATTCATATTTTCTTTCATAGAATAATCTTGCATAAGCATTTCCTTTCATAGATTAGTTTTCTTTTATGCATTGTTGTCATATAGAATAACTTTCATTTCCATTTGCATGCATACTTGATGATCATGGAGACTAGCATTCTTGCTTTTCCTCTTTGAATCTCTCATTTTATGGTGTACTTGCATAGGCACAAACTAGGTCTAATCTAAGGGCCTCCATTATAAACCCTTGCACTCCATGAATAGAGAGCTATGAGTCACCATTTGAGACCTCATTCTTGAGCAATCTTGGATTTAATGACTCATAGAAGTGTGTCAACATTTTAGCACACATTTTTGGTGCCCACCGTGGGGCATAATATTTTATTTCTAGCCTCATTTTATTTTATTTTATTTTTTTGATGATTTTTCTGAGTTGTCTGTACTTCCATGCATCTATGTTACAGATCATTGTGTGACATTTCTCATTGTATCATGTAGAGTTTTGCTGGTATTAGCATTTCTATGCGCGACAAAGGCATTTTCTCACACGGGCTTGTGTACTTTCTCATGCGGCTTTGTGTACTTTCTTGCATGTACTTTCTCACATGGGCCTATGTACTTTCTCATGTGGGTCTATGTAATTTCTTGCATGAAACTATGTACTATCTCCCATGACATTCTTACAACAAAGACCTAAATTTCTATATTTTCTAGTTTTGATTGCTATTTTCTAACACTTAATGCTTGTTGTGATTGTTTCCCTGATTCTGATTGCTGTGGCATCATAGCATTGGATTTTAGATCTTTGTACCTAAGGTGAGTTTCTATAATCTCTATAACATTTGAATTTTTGGGGCATAAAATGAATCTCTCATGTGTATCGCTTGAGTTTTTATTGGTTTCATAGATCACACTTCAATTTTGGGCTCTAAAAAGAACATAGTTTCACTTTCTTGCATATGTGTTTCACATAGTAATTAGGCCCTATGAACACTATTTATGGAATTATTGAGAGAGTGGGCTTCTTGCAAAGCTCTTCTTGATGATAGAACCTCTTGTAGGTAGGGAGGATATTGTTACTATCTCATGGTCTTACTTGGTTTAGTCTTCAACATTGATCGGTACGTTCTCTCTTGGTCCCACTTAGAGATCTTGGTAGACATTATTGTTGACATTATAAACCTTGGTGAGGTGGTTTCAATCTTAGTGTGTCAATGAACTTGCTTGCTATGTTTGGGTGAAGTGAAGAGGCTAGAGGATTATGCTCTACTCCCTTTTTGGGTAGTACTAGAAACTTAGATCCTTGAATCTAAACCAAGTCCCCATGTGGTCCTTTTTGTGAGTTTCATTGTTAGAGAGGGTTAACCATAGTGGACACTCCCTTTGTTGGGTAAACCACGTGGATGGAACCTCAAGCGGTAATAGCCATTTTCATCATGGTAGCAACAACCGCTATATAAATGTCCTTGTGGAAGAAATCTCCAAGGGTGTAGTTTCTTGTTGGGTTGGCATATCTCCTCACAATTTTTGATTGATTAAATTCTCAGAATGTGTCAAAACCCTAGTGCACCTAGATTGGAGTTCACCCTCTTGAGATTGCAAAATTTGCAGAGTCAAACCATTACTAAGAACCATAGTACAACCAAATTTGTCTTTCTAGGACTATGTGCGTGGTTGGAAAACATTTGAAGAACATACACAAGTAGAATATTTAAGGAGTAGCATACTAAGTCACTATTCTTGTTCATGCGCAAGGTTGATTTGTCCCTTTCTCATTGTTTTAAGACATTGTTTTCTTTAACTCCTTGATTGCTTTCTTGCGTGCTTGATTGATGATAAAAGTTTTTTGATGTATTTACTTGATCTTTTAAAACAAACAAAAATTGAGTTCCTGAGTTTACAAACTTGCTATCAAGTGGCCTGATCTTGTTTTGTCTCCTGTCTATGTGCACATTCTCACGTAAGCCTGGCATTTTCTCACGTGATCCCTGACATTTCTTCATGCGGGACTGCATTCCCTCGTGTGAAACTGTCCTGTAGTCTGTCAATTAGTGAGCTATTTCCTGTCAATTGCCAACTTGCTATTTTATGCCCTGTCATTTCTAGTCCTCCTTGGTTAGTCTGGGTCAAATCTTAGGTGATATGACATGTTTCTCAACATCCAAATGAACTTAAATGGTATCAAGTTGCACAAAATGACTCTTGGTCTTCTTTCTTCGACATCTCCCATGTCTTCCTAGTCTCTCATTTCCATCCTTTCTCTTCTTCCTTCACACTTCTTCCTCTTCTTCCTAAACTCTTCATGTCTTCTTGATTCTTTTCCTCTTATTATCTAGTCTACCTACTTCTATTCATCTCTTCTGTCACTTCCATGCTTGATTCCTCCTTTTCCAGAACCATGAATTTCAACTATCTTATTATGGAAAATCTCTTGAAAATAGATGATCTCAAACTCATTTCTCAATTCGAAGAGTTTTATTCCTCCAATAGTCCTTCTAGATATTGCATGGGTGATAAAATTAACACAAAAATAAAATAAAAATTGATTGAATCAGATGCCTTTGCTAGGGTCATAGACATGATCCTGTCATGACCTCCTTCTTCCAAACATTTTTTATCTTCTAAGTCTTCTCATCCTTCCTCATCTTCCAAGGCTTACCTTGACTCTTCTAGACATTATTCGCATTCCTCATTATCCAAGTCTTCTTCCTCCTCTCAGTCTTCACTTTCCTCTTCTTCACAATCTCCTTCCTCTTCTACTTCTCCCAAGAGTCTTACTTCTCTTCTCAAGACATACCATAATGAGCAACATGAAAATCCTTGTGATACATCTTCTATGAAGAGTGACACACCTATCTTTGATGACTATGATGATGGAAAATGTAGGGATACTTATGACACCTCTATTCCTAAGAGTCCTCCTAGTCATGTGCTCATGCTTACTAGAAATGGGTCATCACATTGGATAGATCGTGATGGTGATCCATATGATTTTGATTTTGAAAGAGAATTTGATATTTTTTGTGAACAATACCTAGATGATACATCTACTTCTATTGAGGAAGAGAAAACTTTCTGCTCTGATTATAAATGTAAATACTATAAGAATCTCTCCTCTAAGAACTCTCATGCTAAAAATAAAGATTACACTCTCGAGCAAGATTATGTTAATGATGGACCTTTTTCTTGTGATGGTTCCCTTCCATCCCCTACTTCCTCCAATACCCATACATTTCCTAAAGATTCCAAGTCTTTCAAATCTTTCACAAATCCTTCATCCAACAAAAATCCTAATACTTTTCATGCGGTTCCCTATAGTTATTCTCAAGGGATACCTCTTAAATAAACTCAAGCTAACCTTCACTTGGCTGCAAATACTTTCAATAATGCTAAACCTAAAGAGCCTAAGCCTTTATACGCTATAATTCCTACTTCAACTAGTCCTTCACCATCTCTTCCAAAGTCTTCCATACAATTCCAACATGATTCCTTGTCCTTAGAAGTGGCTCCATGTCAAGAGGACTCTAAAAATGATAAAGAAAAGAACATAAAGAAAGATCAAGATCAAGAACCTTCCATGTCATCCGATCCTTTTCATGATGTCTCTTATCCATTTCATGGTTCTTTTGATCTTGTGAGCCCTTTCTCATTCATTCCACCATGTCTTAAGTCTTCTCCTAAGCAAGATCAAGCTACTACTTATACCGTTGAGCTTATTGACAATCAAAATAACTTTACTACACTTGTGATTTCCAAAGATGATGCTTCCATTAAGGTTATTAAAAATAATGTTGTTACTTCCAATGTTAAGCCTATTGAAAATCAAGAGAAAAATTATACGCTTATGCTATCCAAAGCTCCTTTTCAAGATCAAAGTCTTCCATCTTCTTGTTCTACCACTCTATGTTCGCTTCCACTTTCTACTTTTCCTAAGTCTTTTCAAGCTCCAAACAATCCTATCAAAGAAGTTTCTCCTATTCAAGATGTTCATGATCCTATTGAAAATCCTAATGCTCACTTTAAAGATGCTAATGTCCTTGGTTGTCATATAGATGTTGATGAGCTTATTGATTATCCTTTTGTATCTTCCATGTCCATCCTTGGACCTCCTCAACCAATACTAATGGCTTCACATCTTCCTTCCATCTTGGGCCCTTATGTCCCTTCACTTTCCCCTCCCAACTCTCCTAATTTATCATCCATCTTTGGTCCTTACGTCCCTCCATCTCCTAGCTTTACTCAAGATCAACATAGATGCATACCCTTGAATCCTTTTCATCTACCCACCCATCTAAACCAATCATATCCTCCTTCTTTTTCCACAAGTCCCAAGTCTATTGGAAGTAACTTGAACATGTTCAATACAAGAAAAATAAGCAATACAAAAATCTATCAAAAAAAGAAGATCACCATGTCTCCTCTAATAAACATGGAGGCATAAAGTCAAAAGAGATATCTAAGAAGAAAACTACAAGACAAGTATGGGTTCCAAAATCTATCATTGAAGATATTCTCTCTAAATCATCAAAAAGAAATAAAAAGCCTATGACTATATGGATTCCAAAGTCTCTCTTGAAAGAGTCTAATGTTGAGAAACAAGTGAAGTTGACATTCAAGCTTCCAAAGGCTTCCACTTCATCTTCTTCCAAAAACATTCTTCCATTCCATGCACCTAAACCACAACCTCTGTTATCCATTCACCATATTCCTTCACGTATTCTTTCATTCATGTTTCTTCCATCCTCTCACCACCCTTCAAGGTGTGTGTTGATGTTGATCTTTTCTTCCTTTCCATCTACCCTTTCACAATCCTTCCATTCATTATCCTTCTACCTTCTATCCTTTTTCCTCATTTGCCTATTCCTCCTATCTTCCAACCTCACTCGCTTTACATAAAATCTTATCCTCCATTTTTCTCTTCCATCTTCTTTTCCCTATCAACATTTTTGAGCATATCATTTTGAATCCTTGGCATATCATAGTTTATCCTTTTAAGGATCATTATCTAAAACACTTACCTTCTTCAAAAAAATAAAAAATTCAAAAAGAAAAAAAAATGAAAAAATTGAAAATGTGCCTTGGTGGAAACTTAGAAACAGACGCCTTGGTAGCAAAAGTAAAGAGAAATAAATGAGTCCTATGGTGAAAACCACTCCCTTGTGGTGCCTTGGATAAGTACCATGATGAAAACCTGACAATCAAACATCATGCGTAGTTCTTCTACATATTTCATCCATCTCGTCTTCTCTCTTTGATCTTGACAATGTTGACCTATACACAAAAATTTGGCTATCTTGTGAGCTATCTTACGATGATCTTTCTTTCACTCCATTCATGTTTAGCCTTCATATTTATTTTCCTCCATTCATTCTAGCCTTTCGCGATCCTTTTCCCCTTTGGTCTTGATCTAATAAAAAAGAGTAAAATGCGATGCTATGAAGCCTCTTGACATGTCTACTTTTTTGAACTGCATCCTTTCCTTCTTTTACATTATGCTTTTCTGACTTATCCTATGCTAGCCTTTCATTTCTTGTCCATATGTGCTTTACATGACAATTTTTCCCTAGCTTGAGTACTCTTGAGGAGTTTTTCCTTGAGGATTTCTTCCCTTCATTCTCTTTCATTCTCTTGTCTTCCATCTCTTCCACCAACTTGCTAATCCTTCTTGTTCTCCACCTTGCTAGACATTGGGACTACACGATGTGATCTTGCTTGGGATTTTGATGCCCATTCTCTCTAGGGGCATCCTTTGTACATACTTATTGATCCTGAAAAAATCCAAAAAAAATGATATATTGTCAAAAATTCAAAAAAATTAGAAAATATCCTGAAAAAATGATCATCTTAGTGAAAACCTAGCAATAAGCCCTTTGATGTATCTCCAAAAAAATTATATATTCCAAAAATACCAAAAAAATAAAAAAATAAAAAAATTCAAAAAAAAGAAAAAAATATGCCTTGGTGAAAACTTGTAAACAGGCACCTTGGTAGAAAAAATATAAAAAAATTATAAAAAGTCCTGAAAAAATAAAAAAAATTGCAATAAAATCCAAGTGGTGAAAACCTAGAAACGGGCACTACTTGAGGCCTTTGCACCCCTGTTTATTAGTACACGTCCTTGACACTTAGCCTTTCTCCATCATGCCTTGTCCTTGTTTCCTTGGTTTGGAACTAGTCTTTGTCTTTGTCTAGGGGGCATAACTATGTTAGCTTTGGTCTCTTGGATGCATTAGTCTTTAGGACACCACCCCAATTGTGTTTTTCAACACAACCCCTAACATCGAGTGTTTTTCAACACTTATCAGTTTGGTCTTACCTAGTTTTTTTATGTGATCTTACCTTCTTGCAAGCATTCGATTCTTATCCTCAGAACTTAGTATTAGTTAACACACTTAAATTTTTAAACACAACACTTAATGCTTGAGATATGTCATGATATTTTCTTTGTATGTTGACTATTATTGATTTTCGTTGTGTGTCTTTGTCTAATAAGTCTCTCCGAGATACATAGCTAGAGGACTTGGGCATGAGGCATGCTTTTAATTGCTTTCTTCTTGTGGGTGTGGTCTTGAACCTCTTGAGTATCTCTTGTTGTTCCCTTGAAACACTTAGGAGATTTGAGGCATCATCCTTGACTGTTTTTGCACAACCGTTCTTGTGGTCATTCTGGCATCTATGTCTTGAAGTGAGCATGATTTTGCTACATTAAATTGGGTAAGCTAACATCGAAGTTATATTGACCTTTATGTCTTTGATGCTTATGTTAGAATCTTTCCACATTCCAATCCAATATCAATCACATTCATATCTTCATAGTTGTGCTTGTGACTAGTGATGATTGTGTGATTTTCTGATGTCTGTTAATAATGACCCAATGATGAAAATAAGTTTGTTAACATTCTCTAATGAATGATGAACACAAAATCCTATGTTACAGTTGCTCTATTGCAAGTACACCTTTGCATTTTCATGTAGCTTGCATTGTTAGACTTCATGTTAATTTGCATTTTTAGGCTGCATTAGGAGTTTGAGAGGGTTTTCCTTCATCTTTCTTTTGCACTTTTAATCAACTGTGGTCATGTTTTGATCTTCATTTACTTATATTATTTCATGATCTCAATCAAAATTTCCTATCTTAAACAGTTGATTGATTTTGGGGCATTCTCTTTCTTGAGGTAAATTCTCTTTCTTCTCTCCATTTCTTTCCACCTCTTCCAAACTTCTATCTCCCATTCACTTTCACCCCACTTCTTTTCTTCTAATTCAACCTTGGGGCATAACCTTTCATGATGATCTACCTTGGTTCTATGATCCTTATATCTTTCATCTTACATCAAGAATCTTATTTTTAGTTTGATTTGAACAAATTTATCAATTTACTGTTTCTCCTCTATCTCATTTCGATTTTGATCATGAGGGGGAAGTACCTGTCAAAATTCAATCCTTGATTCAACTTTATCAATCCTATCAATTAAACCATGCTTGAGACTTGACAATTACCTATTTATAAGGGTGTTGGCATTGTCTTTTTCAATCAGCTTATATTTGTCCTAATGTGTTCCCATCCATCGATCACACATCTAGGTTGTTTTATGATCCCAAATCGATCTCACATTTCAACTTCATTCTTTGACTACATGTGTTCCCATGAAGATCACAAATTACTCAAAGAGGGGCAAATATATGCACCCTAAAATGGTTGCCTAGACTTTGGGCCCCCATTCATCAATTTATCAATTTCCTAAATTAATGCTTTGCAATATTTTCAATTCAAATCAATTTCCTTAATCAAATCATAATTAACTTAATTATTTTAATATTTCCTAAGGTTTGATCATTTTATCCTAAGCCACATTTAATTAAAAGAACAAATCTCTTTTAAAATAAATAAATAAAAAATCTTTTAATTAAATAATGGAAACCTCTTTGCTAAAAATAATAAATAAATAATAAAATGAAAATAAAAAGAAAAAGACTTTTTGTCTACACATTGAATGCACACTTTCCAAGATGAGTGAAATCTCATTTTGCCTCTTAATCTCTTCCACACATCTTTTTGCCTCTTAACCATGTCCATTGATTTTGCCTCTTGAGAATCTTGAGCACATAGATCAACCAAGATTTAATCTCCACCATTGCTCATTTCTTTTTGCCTCTTAATCTTGATCCTCTACTTTCTTTTATAAGGAGCTATCTTCTTCTCATTTAGATATAGAAGATTTTTGTATTGTTATGTTGCAGGATTGGAGAGCGATTTTGGAGGAGAATTTGAACACTTGAGCTTGGATATTGCAACTTCTCTTTTCTTGTCTTCTTCTCTCATGCCCCATGGCAATCCATTTAGATTAATATTACACTTGCATATTAGATCAGATTCATATTTTCTTTCATAGAATAATCTTGCATAAGCATTTCCTTTCATAGATTGGCTTGCTTTCATGCATGGTTATCATATAGAATAACTTTCATTTCCATTTGCATGCATACTTGATGATCATGAAGACTAGCATTCTTGATTTTCCTCTTTGAATCTCTCATTTTATGGTGTACTTGCATGGGCACAAACTAGGTCTAATCTAAGGGTATCCATTATAAACCCTTGCACTCCATGAATAGAGAGCTATGAGTCACCATTTGAGACCTTATTCTTGAGCAATCTTGGATTTAATGACTCATAGAAGTGTGTCAACATTTTAGCACACAACTATATTGACTGCATCTCTCCAATAGGTGTGAGAAACTTTTCCTTCAATCATGATGGTGCACATTGTATCAAGGATGATCCTATTCCTTCTTTCTACAATTCCATTTTGCTGAGGGGTTCTAGGTGCACTTAATTGCCTCTTTATGCCATGTTCTTCATAGTACTCATAGAATCTGTCAAAGGTGAATTCTCCTCCTCTATCTGATCTCAGACATTTTATCTTTAGTCCAGATTCATTCTCAACCTTAGCTTTGAATATTTTAAACATTTCAAATGCTTCTGACTTATCTTTCAAAAATGCAACCCACATCATTCTAGTGTAAGCATCAACAAACAAAATGAAATACCTTTCACCATAGTATGATCTTGTTTGAGTTGGTCCACATAGGTCTGTGTGAATCAGATCTAGCTTGTTCTTTACTAAATTGAGCATGCTCCTAAATGAGTTTCTCACATGCTTTCCCATCACACATTCCCTACATATAGTATCAACTAGCTTTGCTATGCTAGGTAGATCTCTTACTGCCTTTACATTGCTTATCTTAACTATGTTCTAAAAATTGATATGACATAGTCTTTTATGCCACAACCAACTATCATCTACTTAAGCAACAAAATAACTTGCTTCTGGATTAAGCTGAAAAATATTACCTTTAGTCTTTGATCTTGATGCAATTATTTCTCCTTTTTTGTTATTAATGATGCACTTATTTCCATTGAATTCCAATTTGTAACCTTTGTCAAGTAACTACCCAACACTCAGTAGGTTATGTTTCAAACCATCAACATAAAGAACATTATCAGCACTATTCTTTCCATCCAGGGTGATGGCTCCTTTACCAATGATGGGTTTAGGAGTGTTATCTCCAAATCTAACCATGCCACCACTGTATTTGTCCAGATGAACAAATCTTTCTTTATCACCTATCATGTGATGTGAACAACCACTATCTATAATCCAGTCTATCCTTATATCATCTTGTGAAATCAATGCTAGCTCTTGATTCTCTTTCTCATCTTCATGATCTATCTTATTATTCATTTTCTCTATGATAGTAATAAATCCAATTTCTTCTTCAGCTGAATCATCATCTAAAACTCCATCCCCAACATAGTAACATTCCTTAGAGTATTTAGGCTTTTAGTCATTTTTTAACTTTCTAGCTCTTAAGGGACATTTAGATGCAAAGTGACCAACCCTATTACATGAAAATCATTTAAATGGAAATTGACCTTCATGTTTTCCTTTTCCTTTCTTTTCTCTTTTGGCAATCATAGCAATGAAATCATCTAGTGTTTTTTCTTCATCATCATCATCAAAATTACTAGAAGTGTTTGCAGATTTCTTACCATGAATTGTTGCTTTGAAGGCTATCTCACTTTTAGGTTATGTCTTCAATCTTGAAATCTCAAAAGCTGAGATCTTGCTAATGAAGGTCTCTCTCTCGAAATTTGATGTAAATTGCATGGTCTCATCAAGGATGTTGATCTTGTTTTCATATTCTGAGGTGAGAGTAGTCATCAATTTGTCCATGATGTCTTGCTCTGAGATCTCTCCACCATTGTTACTAATTCCAGCAACTTCTTAATTGATCCTTTGATTGTAAGCTCTGATGTTTGCTTCAAGCAGCATCTCTAATGCATTGTATCTCTTCTTCCATGTCTTTTTGCATGCATCCTTTTCTTGTTTGTCTCCTTCAAATATGTCTTCTAGGTACTTCCATATTTTGTGGGTTGTATCTACCTTCTTTATTTCTGAAAACTCACTATTAGATAGAGCACTGATAAGGGCTTCTTTGGCTATTGCATTCTGATGGAATAATTCCTTTTTCTTATCAGTAGCATCATCCTTTTCAAGGTCTTCTAAGGTAGGGATCTTGATTGCTTTGATAGTTACATCAAAAACTTCAAAAGAAATGCACTGCAAATGAGTCACCATCTTGTTCTTCCAATCAAGATAATTCTTTCCATCAAACTTAGGACTTTCTTTTTTGAAGAATACCATCTCATCAACCTCAAGTTGTTAAAATTTATCTCTGAGGCACTTGGCTCTGATACCAATTGTTAGGAATAGTCCCAAGAGATAACTAAGAGGGGGGGGCGGGTGAATCAGTTATCTACAAGTTTCAATTATTTATCCAATAAATTATACTTAAACATAAAGCATAAACATAATAAAAGAACACTTGAACACAACACCAATATTTTGGTTACAAG
Source organism: Chamaecyparis obtusa (assembly GCA_027943335.1). NCBI lineage: Eukaryota > Viridiplantae > Streptophyta > Pinopsida > Cupressales > Cupressaceae > Chamaecyparis > Chamaecyparis obtusa. Next base: position 3,707,144 of record BSBK01000703.1, read on the forward strand.
GAAACCCAAATAGGTAAAAACCTCAGTGGGAATTGACACCCACTAATAATCTGCACTAGTGTATTATGATCCTTGTTAGAAGATCCTTAACCCTGTTAGGAGTTGTTTTACAATATATTTAGTACAGTAGACCTGGTCAAGGTTCAGACCTTATCAGGAGTCTTTTACAATAGTCCCTATTAGGGGAGAAGATGCACTGTCCAAGAGCACATTTCTCAAAGGGGTGAAGGCTACAACCTTCTAAATAACATATACACACTTTATTTGGATCTTGGTGAACTATGCTTAGACTTGTTGTCTGGATCAGTTCCAATGTATAGCACAAACACTTTACTTGGTCACATAGACCTTCTTCTGATGGCTCAACACTTCGCACACTCTACTCTGCTCTTCACAATCAACTATGAACCACACTCAAGCAATCACAAATGATTGCCTATAAATATCTTTCCTCTAAATGATATAATCAAGTCGGCCTGTTAGAACCATCTTGAAATCATATTAGAGAAGCCATAACAAACTACAATAATAATTCAGTCAACTCTACTAAGCACGCAACACATTCTAGGACTTGTCTAATAAGATAATTGTAGACGCACGCTACACACTATCGGCTCTACCAAAATAACTGTATCTTTCTCCTCATTCTAAATTACTTCATCTTAACTAAACATCACTAACTCTTATCCAAGCTTAAATTCAAGGGTGCATACTGAAAGGATAGGCACAACTCCAGAACCAATATAATCTCTGTCGGCTCTTCTAAACAAACACCAAAAACTTCTACTGGTGAATAGCGACTGCATAAATTCACTTCTACTGATCATTAGACTCTACGTCCATGATTGTAACATCACTAATATGTCTTCATCATATATCCAAGTGTGCAAGGCTCCATGATAACTATACGGATAACCATACATATAACACTGCTTGTTACTCTATCAGGAACACTGCTGACACAAGCTACTATATAACCATCTATACTAATAGTTAACCTCTATGCCCATGATATCATGCTGATAACATGTCCATGCAACATATACTAAAAGCTAACTTCATAAGTCTTCCATGCATGCTACTTACCATATGTTGTCATTAATGACAAAAATACAGTCAGTACTGGCCTGCTAGCAAATCTCTCTCTCTCTATCCTACTCTCTCTCTCTCTCTCTCTCTCTCTCACACACACACACACACACACACACACACCTTCTCACTCTCTCTCTTCCTCAATGGCTGCCCATGAATTTTTTAAATGGCCAATTGATTTCCTTTGCATCTTTCAATGGTCGTCCATGATTTTTTTTCAATCTTCCAAGCTTTCGTACATAGTTTTAAAATACATATTAATATATTATACATATAAAATAATATATGATATATAATGTAACATTTAATATTAATATATATTAAATAACATTTAATGTAAAATGTATATTATATAATATTTAATATATAATATATAATCTAATATATAGTTTTTGATATATAATATATCATATGAAGGATGGAGAAATGGGAGGGAGAAAGGGGAGGGAAAAGTGAAAAATCAAAATTCTACCAGAATTTTCGAGTGCCCGATTAGGCTTGGTATTGCTTTGTGCACCAAACGTATATGGTCAACTTTTGAAATGTCTCAAAAACATGTTTTTCCCCTGTTTCTCTGAGTTCTAGACTTCGACCATGTAGCTGACGACTTTATTTTTACCCAAATTTGATGAAATGAAAAGGGTATCTTAAGGATATTATCAGCTTTCTATCGATATAATTATTGTCAAATTTTGAATTCGGTAAGTAATTATTAGTTATTTTCTGATTGAGTTACCTCTAAAGTGCTGATTTATATACTGATTAAAAAATAATTATAACTTTTAGACGGTATAACATTTTTGAAATCCAAAAAATGTGTCACACACACACACAGAGTAAGGGAGCTCAGGTGTGGAAATAGCTTCCTACGCTAATCTCTATAGGAGAGTATTGTGCAAATTCTTATAAATCCTTACAATTTCAGATTCGTTAACTACTTTAACAAAGATATTGCAATCACATATAATGCATACAGAAAAATAGAGAATGACACAATGATATACCCTGGGGAAAACCTTTCGGTAAAAAACCCCAGCACTCCAAAACCTGCACAATGTATTATCTTCAACACAAAGATTACAATACACTTGCAATGCAAGTTCTTTCAGGAAATGAGAGACAAAGCCAACAAGACTTAAATTTCTGTTATATCTCTCCCATAGGAGCAGCATCATATATATAGACTCCTCTGGACCCAAAAATAGGCACAACCACCAAGACCCATGCACAAAGCCACATGTACACAGTTGTTACATGCAATCCCAAGAATAGGTGTCCATCCCTAGAATAGACTATGACAGCTTGTCATAGAATCTGCCAAAAATAACGGTCACAAGAGAAGTGTAAGAGAATCTATCATACCAACCTATTTTTGGCATATTCTCTTACACACACCAACCACTTCTTCTTGGGTGCCCAAATAGGCCCAAGTCATAAGATGCTCTTACACTTGTCATAGCACATTCCTTAAATAGTTCTTATGCGTCATAGGAATCCGTCATGACCATTTCAGTCATGATCTCCCTACGCACAAGATGCTGACACATCAAGTAGAGTGACACATCAACATGCCAACTAGACATGTACACTCACACTTAATTACATTATTTGCAAAAAATACATTTACAAAACAAATAATAAGAATAGGAATTATCCAAAGTTGAGACACCTTATTCCTAACATTCTCCCACTTGTCGAACACCTTGTAAGAGCAATAGGAACATAACAGGAACTTTAACCACTATAGGCCAAAAGGCCCATAGACTTCGAACACCATCTGAACTTCTCAGTGCCCACTAGTTTCGTTAATGCATCTGCAACATTCTTCACAGTATCTACCTTCTCCAAATTTACCTTTCCATCTTCCACCATATCTCTCACAAAGTGAAACTGCACATCAATGTGCTTCGTTCTGGCATGGAAAGTTGGATTCTTTGCAAGGCAAATAGCGCTCTGACTATCACACCAAATAGTAATATGTTTTGCATCAACACCAACATCAGAACACAATCTTCTAAGCCAAATGGCTTCTTTACAAGCATGAATAGCAGCTATGTACTCAGCTTCTGTAGTGGACAAAGCAACCATAGGTTGTCGCTTACTCATCCAACTGATGGCACCACCAAACATAGTGAACACATAAGCACTGGTGGATCTCCTGCTGTTAATATCACCTGCCCAATCTGAATCCACAAACCCATGAATACAAACTGAATGTGGAGATCCAGAAGAGTTACCATGATAACATATGGAGTAATCTGATGTACCCCTCAAATATCTAAATACTTGCTTAACTGCATCCCAATGTACCCGTCCAAGATTAGCAATAAACTGACTCAGGACTCCCACTGCTTGGGCAATGTCTGGTCTAGTACAGACCATAGCATACATAAGACTACCAACTGCACTAGCATAAGGTACTCTACTCATGTCATCCACCTCACTAGGAGATTTTGGACAATCATCTACAGATAACTTTGTTCCCATAGAAATAGGAACACATAGTGGTCTACAATCTGCCATGCTGAACCGATCCAACATAGACTTCACATACTTACTCTGACTCAACCAAAGTTTTTTGTTAGACCTGTCTCTACTGATTTCCATACCCAAGATGTACCTAGCTGCCCCAAGATCTTTCATCTCAAACTGTGCTGACAACTGAGATTTAAAATTAGAAATCATACCCTTACCCTTCCCAAACAGTAACATATCATCCACATATAATGCAACAATAAGAAGGCGATCATTTTCAACTCTGAAATAAACACAATGATCTGATTTTGATCTTACAAATCTAATTGACAACACAAAGGCATCAAACTTAAGGTACCATATTCTAGGAGATTGCTTCAAACCATATAAAGATTTCTTTAATCTGCAAACTAAGGATTCTTTACCTTTAACAATGTAGTGCTTAGGCTATGACATATAAATCTCTTCCTCCAAATCACCATGAAGGAAAGCTGTCTTCACATCCATCTGTTCTATCTCTAAATCATATGATGCAGCAAGAGATAACAGAAATCTAATGGATGTCAACTTTGCAATAGGAGAGAATATTTCACCATAATCTATTCCCTCTACCTGTGAATACCCCTTTGCAACCAATCTAAATTTATACCTTTCAACACTGCCATCTGCACAGAATTTCTTCTTGAACACCCATTTACAACCAATAGATTTTCTCCTTTTAGGCAAAGGTACAAGGTCCCAAGTTTTGTTTTTCTCTAATGAAGTCATCTCATCATCCATAGCCTCAATCCAGGAACTTTCATCTTCCATGCCCAAAGCCTCTTTCACAGATCCAGGCTCATCAGTGTTAGTAATCAAAGCAAAGGCACAATTGGAATCTAACATAGAATAACCAAACCTTTTTGGTTTCTTTCTTTCTCTCGTGGATCTCCTCAAGGGCTATGGTTGAGGTTGTTCTTCCTCTTCTTTTGAACTATCAAAGCTGCTAGAGCTCTCCTCATCATTAGGCCCAACATGGTTTCTCTGTTCAGTCTTCTCAGGGGTAGGAGGCAACTGAACAACATCTTTTTCCTTTTCTTTTTCATCTGGTTGTAGTACAATAGGAGAAGATGTTAGCTCTCTGAAAATAACATTTCTACTATACAACACCTTACTAGTCACGGGATCCCAAAGCTTATATCCTTTCACACCAGCACTGTATCCGATGAAAATATATTTAACAGCTTTGTTTTCCAACTTAGATCTTTTCTCCTTTGGAACATGTGCATAAGCTTCACAACCAAAAATATGAAGATGTCTAATTGAAGGCTTCTTACCAGACCACACCTCCATGGGTGTCTTACCAACAAGGGCTGATGTAGGAGATCTGTTAACCAGATAGCAAGCAGTGGCCATAGCTTTGGCCCAAAACCTTTGTTCTAAACCAGCTCCACTAAGCATAGTCCTAGCCTTCTCCATCAGTGTCTTGTTCATTCTCTCTGCAACTCCATTTTGCTGTGGGGTATAAGGAGTTGTCTTATGCCTCTCGATACCTTGTTCTTTATAGAACTGTTCAAACTTGTAAGAATTTGCTTAAGGCAAATAATAGAAACCAAGATCTAGAAGCTCAAGAGATAGCACAAGAGAGATAAGAAAAATAATCAAATAATTGATTATAGCTAATTGAATTGAATACAAAGTAGGAGTGCCCAAATATATAGGCAATGCAATAAGACTACATGATAAGGAGATGATAGGATATCACCCACACAAGGTGGAATCACATGTCCACCAAAGGTGGATCATCCTTCATTGTACATGAAAGTATGTGCAACATGTGGAACGATAAGAGGATGATAATGTGATAAGAGCACTAAAGGTGGATCTCACACACAAAGAGGTATGAGAAGACAACTATGACCACCTAAAGTGGAGATTCTCCTAACCATGTGCTAAAATGAAATGCAAACTCCTAAATGTCTCAAAGACAACTAATATGCAAATGCATTATCCTAAGTAAACTTAAGTAAAGTGTAATTAGTGAATACTTAATTACACCAACACCCCCTCTTAAGTGCAACTTAAGGGAATGCACTTAAGCTCACAATGCAAGATGGGTCCCGACTACTAGGCCATGTTAGGTACCCATGTACAATATGCAAGAGCAATAGATAATGCAATCTCTCATAAAGCGGAGAAAGAGGGAAAACCTCATGGGAAAAACCCTCCCCCCAAAAAAGAGATGAATACAAGATGCATGCATGGATGGAGTAATCAAGACCCCCCTATTATGACATACATCATGCATATACAATAAAGAATCCCCCCAAAGGAAGGAAATAGGGAAGAGAGACAAAGTAGCCCCCCCTCAATGTTGAATCTCCTACAAAGATGGTCCAAGATGTTGACCAATACTCCTCCATAGGAAGAAAATAAAGCCAATGTTGCACCAAGAATGTCAAAGTGTGACAAAATTAGGTACCAATGTCGATGTAGAATGACCGACGGAATGCCCATTAAGATATGATAGAGATGAGGCATGGAGACACTTGTAAGCACCAACTGGATACTCATCTGATAGGTTGGTATCCTTGAATTTGTGTCGTGCATCCATTGATTGGTTGGAGCATAACTTTCAAGAACCAAGTCTCCTAATATTCCTAATCTACTAACATAGAGATTACATCAAATGTGTCATCAATGACAAGGTACAAAAAAAGTGGCACTTTATGATAGTGCGTGTACAACATTGCTCATGCAAGAGCATACAACATCAAATACAAAGTTGGAAACATGTAGAAGATGAAGCCACCAAGGATGCCTTGTTAAATGTTGCAGAAAAAGTGTTCTCTTGTTGGCCTTGTGCTAGGAAGTCTTTGGGATGAAATTGGGCTCCCCCCTGCTACCGATTGGATGATGCTACAAAACAGGTATACAAGTGGCAAAGAAAAAATTGTGTTCCCAATTTACTTATTTATTTATATTTTGTTTTTCAAAAACCCTTAAAAATTTAAGAAAAACATTTATTAAAAACCCAAAAAAACTTTATTAAAAAATAAAGATTAAAAACATAATTATTTTGAATTTTTTGAATTTAAAAAATTTTTATTAAAAAATAAAGAAAAAAACACAATTTTTTTTTAATTTTTAGATTTTAGAAAAAAAATTTATTAAAAAATATCAAAGTTTTTATTTATTAAAAAAAAATTAAAAAAAACACATATTAAAAACCTTTAAAACAACATATTAAAACCTTTTAAAAATGTTTATTAATTTAAAAAAATTATGGGCCTGCACTCCAGTGCGAGTACTGCATGCAGTGCGGACTACACTGACAGTGCAGGTACCACACTGCATTGCAGACGACAGTGTCAGTGCAGTACACACTGCCAGTGCAATACTGCAGCCGCGGTACACAAGCCTTCGGGCTTTAAAACAAAAAAATTAATTTTTTTGTTTTTTTCAAAAAACTTTAAAAAAAAAACACCCCCCCCTATTTCGATTTAATATTTAATTATTCAATTTTTCATAAAACAAAATGAGAATAATAAATCAAAAATAATTAAAAATAAATTAAATCATACCTGCAGACTAGGTAAATTCATACGATGGGCAGGGAGGGAGAATTTTTCTTCCGAGACCAACGGTGTTCGATCTAGGTGAATGAACAGTCGATCTTGGGGTTTTTGGCTACTCTGATTGCAATGGCAGTGTCAGATTTGGCCCAAAGTGCTCCAATTTTGCAGATCAGCCTTAGGGGTCCGATTTGCAAAAAAAATTTGCCTCAAATTTGACTTTTGCCCAATATAGGCAAATTTATAGTCAAAATTTATGGAAACAGCCACCCGGATGAATGGTGAGGTCCGATTTTGCTCAAAATGCTCCCACAAAATGCTGATCCCAGATTTGGTTTGTGGCTCTCTAAAAGTTGAAGCAATCAATCGCTCTCCAATGGCTATGCAATGAAGACTCCTTTGGCTCTGATACCATGTAAGAATTTGCTTAAGGCAAATAATAGAAACCAAGATCTAGAAGCTCAAGAGATAGCACAAGAGAGATAAGAAAAATAATCAAATAATTGATTATAGCTAATTGAATTGAATACAAAGTAGGAGTGCCCAAATATATAGGCAATGCAATAAGACTACATGATAAGGAGATGATAAGATATCACCCACACAAGGTGGAATCACATGTCCACCAAAGGTGGATTATCCTTCATTGTACATGAAAGTATGTGCAACATGTGGAACAATAAGAGGATGATAATGTGATAAGAGCACTAAAGGTGGATCTCACACACAAAGAGGTATGAGAAGACAACTATGACCACCTAAAGTGGAGATTCTCCTAACCATGTGCTAAAATGAAATGCAAACTCCTAAGTGTCTCAAAGACAACTAATATGCAAATGCATTATCCTAAGTAAACTTAAGTAAAGTGTAATTAGTGAATACTTAATTACACCAACAAAACTCTGTTGAGCAAAACTCACCACCATTGTCAGTTCTCACACACTTAATCTTCTTACTAGTCTGATTCTCTACAAGAGCTTTAAATTCCTTGAACCGACTAAAGACTTGTGTCTTACTTTTAAAAAAATAAATCCACATCCTTCTACTGTAATCATTTATGAAAGATACAAAAAATACAGACTTGGAGATTGAAGGAACTTTTACAGGACCAAATACATCAGAATGAATAAGATCCAAAACATCAGAAGATTTGTGAGAATGAGAGTAAAACTGAACACAATTTTGTTTACCATAGACACAGTGTTCACAGAAGTCGAACTTGAGATTGTAATCATTTAACCCCTCAATGAGATTTTTATTTTTTAGGGTTCTGAAACCCTTTTCACCAATGTGGCCAAATCTCATATGCCACAACATTGTCTTTTCTGCAGGAAGCTTAGCTTCCAAAGTGTTTGCACTACCATCGGAACCAATAGCCACAGACTTCTTCACTGCTTGTTCAGATGGTGAGGATGAAGAACTATTACATAGAGGAATACATGCATCTAGCTGAAATAAGGTACCTCTCCTAGTACCCCTTGCAAGCACTATTGATCCTCTCATCATCTTGCATCCTTGTTTTGAAAAAACAACTTGCACACCTATATCATTCAGCATACTTACAGATAATAGGTTTTGTCCCAAACTCAGAATGTGCATAACTCTGTTGATTCCCTTTACTCATCCATCAGGAAATTTGATAGTGACCCTTCCGCGTCCAACTATCTTTAGGTGAGAATCATCACCCAAGTACACCTTTCCACCATCGAACTCTTCATATTTTGAGAACCAGTTTCGATGAGAGGTCATGTGAAAAGATGTACCCTAGTCAACCAACCACACATCATCAGATGCATGGGCTGCCAAAGCTGAGATGAATGCATCGCCATCTTCTTGAGATCTTTCTGAAGCTGAATCTAAACCTTTCTTCTTCTTCTTTGTCTCTTTGCAGTCTTTATGGAAGTGCCCAAATTTATCACAGTTCCAACATTTTTCCTTGGACTTATTGGAAGTCTTTAACTTCCCACAGGATTTGGATCTACCCTTATTGTTAGACTTATTGTCATTTTTCTTCCCTCTTTCAGTGGATCTCCCACGAACAACAAGGGCTTCTTTTTTCGAAATGAAAGCCTTTCTCCGCATCTCCTCTGATAGCAGCGAAGACACCACATCATCCATTTTGAAGGTGACTAACGTGCTTCTGAGAGCCATCACAAGATGGTCCCATGAATCCGGTAAAGAACACAAAAGTGTGTAGCAACGATCCTCCTCCTCTAACTTGACACCAGCTGATGTCAATTGTGCAGCCAGCAGATTAAATGCATTTAAATGATCCGTTAAGGATCCACCTTCCTCCATTCACAGAGAGTACAACTTCTTCCTCAGGAACAACTTGTTCACCAGAGATTTGGCCTGATACATGGCCGTAAGTCTTTCCCACAAACTATTTGCGGTTTTCTCATCTAGAACATTCAGAAGGACTGCATCGGTTAAATAGAGTCTTATGAGACCCTTAGCTTTATGGTCTTTGATATCCCAATCTGCTTGAGCTATAGTTGCTGGTCTTGTAGCACTTGAAGTCACTTCCCATAGGTCACGATCTTCCAACATGTCTTCCATCTTGAGTTTCCACAACTCGAAATTAGTGCTATTAAATTTCTCCACCTCCATTCTTCCATATGATGAACTTGCCATCTCAATCTGCAAATAAGATTTAGAATGCTCTACAAAAAACTCTCACTCAAACTTGAGATTAGCTCAAAAAACCCTACCCAACAACTAGGATCAAAAGTTGATCAAGCTCTGATACCACTTGTAAGGGAACTCAGGTGCGAAAATAGCTTCCTACGCTAATCTCTATAGGAGAGTATTGTGCAAATTCTTATAAATCCTTACAATTTTAGATTCGTTAACTACTTTAACAAAGATATTTCAATCACATATAATGCATACAGAAAAATAGAGAATGACACAATGATATACCCTGGGGAAAACCTTTCGGTAAAAAACCCTAGCACTCCAAAACCTGCACAATGTATTATCTTCAACACAAAGATTACAATACACTTGCAATGCAAGTTCTTTTAGGAAATGAGAGACAAAGCCAACAAGACTTAAATTTCTGTTATATCTCTCCCATAGGATCAGCATCATATATATAGACTCCTCTGGACCCAAAAATAAGCACAACCACCAAGACCCATGCACAAAGCCACATGTACACAGTTGTTACATGCAATCCCAAGAATAGGCGTCCATCCCTAGAATAGACTATGACAGCTTGTCATAGAATCCACCAAAAATAATGGTCACAAGAGAAGTGTAAGAGAATCTATCATACCAACCTATTTTTGGCATATTCTCTTACACACACCAACCACTTCTTCTTGGGTGCCCAAATAGGCCCAAGTCATAAGATGCTCTTACACCTGTCATAGCACATTCCTTAAATAGTTCTTACGCGTCATAGGAATCTGTCATGACTATTTCAGTCATGATCTCCTTACACACAAAATGCCGACACATCAAGTGGAGTGACACATCAACATGCCAACTAGACATGTACACTCACACTTAATTACATTATTTGCAAAAAATACATTTACAAAATAAATAATAAGAATAGGAATTATCCAAGGTTGAGACACCTTATTCCTAACACACACAAGAATCACAAAATTGAAAATATTGGTGAAAATATATAAGATCAAAAGTTGAAAATAAATATATGACTTTGATTGAGTATAACAAAAAATTGAAACTAAATCTGAAAATGAAACCACTATCACTGTAAATTCTGGAAACCAAGTTTCCAATAATATCTCATTGCCTAATTTCTACATTGTATGCAAACGTTATATGACAAATGAAAAGTAGGCTAAATTTAGCTAGTAAATAATCATCAAGCATGGCCCTTGCGATTTGATTTATAAAAAAGTTACTCACTTCATGCAAAATTTGAGATATAGCTAGATGGGGTTTGAAGGGAATAGAATAAAACTTAAAAGTTGTTTTTCTAAACAATTGTAAAATAAAATATGGCCAAAAAAAATTTTCTTTTGTTTTTTTTTCACTTATTTTTTACTATTTTATTTTTTGACAAAATTTGATGAATCTTGGCATGATGAGAGTGACCCATATGGTTTTTCATGATTGTGAAGGGAACCTAGAAATTGTTTTTCTCTATGAGCCATTTTTTCTCGTCAAGGATGAATCTCTCATAAAATGGATCAGAACGGGATTGGTACTTGGTAGAAAGGGATCTGAGGCTGCCTCCTTAAGAATTCAGCTTTTTATTTCTTCCCTAGTCAATGCATTGATGTTAACTTGTGTGTCCTCAGGGATATCCTCAATAGTGATCACATCCTTTGATACAGTCACGTCTACCTTTTATCTTTCCTCTTCCTCATTATTTTGAGGCTCATCAATGTCTTCTTTATTATCTAGTTCTACCTGGCTGGATCTACCTTCACCTTGTTGTGGACTTTTATCAACTATTAACCCAAAAATAATCTTCCACATCCTTTTTCTCTAGGTGACAACTTCTTCAACATTATGTTTCAAAATGGAATAAGCTTTTAGCTTAGGTATAAACCTATTTAGATGTGCTATGCCATGAACTTCTCTATTTTCTTTGGTGTTAGTTCAGGCATGATCTGAGCTAAAGTGGTTTCCCTTATCTGCCTCTCAGTCATAATAGCATACTACCATTTCTGATCATTTTTTCTAAATAATTCATTAGGGATCAAATTCCCTATCTCTAGAGGTGTCATCTTGAATGTACATAGAATTTCTAATATATCCTCTTCAATCTTATCCTTGTCATCTTTTCTTCATCTCTCAAATTTGACAAATTTGAATCCTGCTAATCCTGTTGCGCTTTTAATATTTTGGCATATTTCATCCACACTAGTTGGATGTCTATGTGATGCCACTTTCAATTTGGTATTATCATCTATGTCAGGCATTTCATCATCATTATCATCATCCTTCTGCAATACTAATTTCCTTCTCAGCTTCTTCTTAGGATGACTCGACACAACTCTAGTTTGCACTTGTTTCCTTTTATTTGACCCTTCCCCTTCTATTTTCTTTGTTGACATTTTCCTTTGGGGCTCGGCAGCTATGGCAGTTGAAGTTGCCCTGGTTCTCGGTCTCAATGTTGCAGGAGGAGTAGGATTTTGTTTATGTACCTTCCTTTTACTAGGCTCGACAACCAATACCTCCTTGCCCTTCTTTTGAATTTTAGTTTCCTCCTCTCCACTTTCTTCAAATTCGCTAGACTAATCTTCACCTTAACCTTGTGTAATCTGAAGAGGTGCATTATCCTCTTCTCCCTCACTTATCATCTTTTCTAGATTCTTGACTATTTTCTTTAGATTCCTCTCTAGGGTTGCAGACTTTAACTCCATAGTAATTTTGGACTTAGCTTTTTCATAATTTCCATAAGATTTTGCCTTTCTATCAATCTCCTCATCAAGTAAAGTAGTTATTGTTGCTGATGTCTCATCTACATTGACATCATAAGGTAATGGCCTTAGCCATGCTACCTGATGCAGGAGCATCTCGGGTCCTTGGCAATCTTGTGTCACTAAAAATATATTGTAGTTTGTCTATGTTGCTCAGTTCCTACTTTGGTTCGGTGTTGCTCAGTTTCCTATGTTTGTTGGTGTTGATTGGTTATCTCTTTGGTGCTCAGTGAACTTTCCTAGTGCTTGGTGATGCTTGTCTGGTGCTCGGTTATCCTTGCTTACCAATGGGTTTCTTTTGAGTTCGTGTTGAGGCCAACTTATGCATTTATTATGGGTCACAGATTTAATGTTGGTATCCATTATTGGGAAGCGTGTGGACCTAGATCTGGTCATCTCCTCAGGATTAAATTTGGAAAAAAAACTAAAATCTAATTTTCCAAATTTTATTATGTTTTAGTAAATTGCATTTTTGAAGGTCTTCAGTGCATTCCTGGGCTTGGGGACTGCGTTCCAAAATTTGGTTCTAGATAATTTGAATACCTTTCCAATGCATCAAACAGTTCACAAATCAGAGCTACAAGTAGAAAGTTATGCCTTCTCCAAGTGGACCTAATTTTTATATATAGTTTTTTGATAATTTTTTATAGTTTGAATAGTTTATTTGTAATAAATATTATGATGGCTCTTCATTTCATTTCCAAGGGATTTTGATGACCCTTGGGATCCATCAGACTTGTATAAACTCAAATATTTGAACAGAATGGATCAATTTTTGGTTTTGCAATTTTGTTGTTCTCCATTTTCGTGTTGAATTCTACAATACTGTAGGTATCACACTAGGTATTGTAATCTAGTTTTTTTCATAAATCAAATCATCATCCCTTCCATTGATTGTGGATCTGAAGGCTGACTTGGCTCGGTAGCCTCTTGTATAAATGTAGTTGTTTGGTTAGAGTTTTAGGAGTAAGTTTTGTTAGAAGATAAAAGATAGAAGTTTAGAGATTGTTCGCAGATCCTTGCATGTTGGAGGACTTCTGTACTTGATTGTAATATCTGGCTGAAACCGGGAAGGCCTTACAACCTGGCATGTATGAATCAAATTGAAGATAATATATGAAAGTTTTTGCATTCTCTCTCTCACTGTTGTGTGTTGTTTCTTCTGCGTGTTGTTGAGCAAGGTGGATCTGGTTAGGGTGTGCCTTTGGCCTCTACCCCGTCACCTCTTGCGTCACTACCCTAGGCATAATAGCTTGAACATAGGTATTGTCAGTATCCACTAGAAAACATATGTCATTGCAGTATTTTTCTACTAGGGATACATGAATTCTACTTATCTTCCTCATCTTCTTCTTAAATTCAACAAAATAAATCCATTACACTATCAAAATTATCACCTAACTACTCAATAAACTCATTGACTTGTTGAGTTACAGGTCGGTCCTAACTCCATACTACATCTCCTACAGTAGGAAAATTGTTTTGTACATAAAAGAATAGACAAAGTATCAGGGAACCGAACTTACACATTGATTTTTTAGCTTTCCTGATTGATGTTAGGTTCTTGGCAAGTTGACTCAACTGCACCTCGGCAAGATCATAAGTATGATCTTTCTTCGCCATCTTCCACACTTGATATACTGCAATGCAGGGAAAACCATCCATCCTGCTTGACTGAAAAAATTTGTGAGAAATAACCCTTACTGCAAAATCTATATCTAGATTTGTGATCAAAGAGATTGTCATTCCTCTTTTGTTCCATACTGCCAATGTATTAGCCTGGATTATTTCTTTACTTTGGCATCTCATTTTTTTCTTCCTGGTTAGAATGATATATCTGGTGACTCGGTGGATCATATCTTTGGTGATCTTTATCGGCCCATTCTCCAACAATAATTGCATGTCATGTACTATGCTCAAAATGAACTTAATCCATTCAACTTTGAAGAACTGTGAGGGAAATCTAGGGCACGCACTAACCCTTTCTTGGCAATGTGTTGATGCTCCGCCTTCAACACTCCACTATCACACAACCTTTTATAAGCTTCCCTCAACTCATAATCACCAATTTCTCTAATTTTGCATAGGTAGCATGCGTGCACACCATGTATCATCAATATTTTTGGTGGAATCGATGATAGGGCTCCCAAGAGATCTACATTCATTGCACTTTTTGGTACAGCTTGGAATTTCGGCAGCTTACATGCATCACTCCTTACTAATTTATCATTTAAAACTTCTTTTCCTTTCTTCCTTACTACTATAGATGAAGTAGATGGCATTTTTCCAAACTTAGCGTTCAAAAGATAGATTCAAGTAGCTTGGTAATACCTTATTTCTATAGTCCTTCATGAAGTTTTCTGATGGCACATTGTAAGAATCTTCACAATCTTCACAAACTTGGCCTATGATTTGCTCTGCAAATTCTCAAATCGATGGGTGAAATGAGAATGAATAGTACTATTTCACTTTATAGACTCAAACAACCATATTAGGTCTTCATTAAATGATTCGTACACTTGGTAGGTGAAATATAGTTGTTTTGGCCTTCACACAACAACTCGATTACCACATACTCATACTCGGTTGAAACCATGACTCAGTCAATACTAACATCTTTATTTCTGCTCAGTAGATATAACATCTCGGCTATTATAGGAGCTCAACACACACTGAGTGACTCAATCACTATAGACATAAATATTGATGCTCAACATCAATTGTGCAATTTGAATCTTTTCTCAAATCTATCCTAATGCATCTTAATTCATGTAGATATGGACTTTAACATATCAAATGTTAGGAACTGGTACAAAATATAACATTTGAAAATTAAGTTGCTTACATACCTTTTTACTTAGATAAAAGTAGTGTGGTCACCTGATCCATTGGATTGGGTGACCTCAGGTTCACTGGATCCAGTACTGCTTGCTTCCTCTTTCTTTCTCCATGTATTATTCATCTAGTTCCTTATCTATTCAACAATCTCTTCATTTTTTAATTGTTCATTTCTCGGTGCTTGTGCTTTGTAGTCTCTTTTTATGTGACCAATCTTGTGGCATTTTTAACAGACCAGACTTCTACTCATCCAACTTTTCGATTTACCTCTAAAATGTGTCCCTCTAAAATGTGTCCTTACACAATTTTCTCTAATATGACCATATTCTCCACTATAATGAAAACTATACCATGTATTGTAATCCCAATTGAATGTGTTACCTTTCCTAGGTGTTTTAGTCTTCTTATTGGATGTCCAATTTGGTTTAGCATTGGATCTTCATTCTTGTGCTCTATGACCATATTTCTGAAAGTTAAAACAATGTCCTTGAAATCTAGGTGAAGTAGGTACCTTACTAACCTTTAACCTGCATTCACGTGACTGATATCCATGCTTCTTAGAGTTAAAAAAATTTACAATGAATTTAGGTTTAGGATTGGACTTACCATTCTTGCTTATGTAGATGTTTCTTGTGTGTCCTAGCTTTCCACAATGATGACATGTAGGTTTGTTGTTATTTGAATTTTCATTCCTCTATTTTGCATTCTTTGATGATTCTCCTTCTTCAGTGGATGATAGGTGCTCATCATGTCCAAGTCCAGAAGTGTCACTAGATCTTCTTGGTGACCTCAACAGTTCCTCAAAGTATTTCACAGCTTCATTTGGCTCATTCATCCTTTCATTAAGTTCCTTTTCAGATATCAATTCATTCTTTAGTTGATTGTTCTCTGATCTCAGATTTTGATTTCCATATCTTTCCTGCTCAACTCTTGATTTGCAAGTAATAGTTGGTTTACCATATCCAATTGATTGTTTGTTAGCCTCTTCATATCACATGTCCTTTCATCAAGTCTTATAGCCATTTGTCTCTTGTCTCTTCTACCATTGTCTTGTCCTCTTCAACTTTCTTTTTCTATTCAATCACTTCACATAATCTTATTGATTGGATTTCTTGTTCTCTTTAGACTTTTGACATCTTCATTCAGTATGTTGTTTCTTTCTAATAGATCTTCTATAGCTGCATCACTTTAAGTAGAGTTTCCATTATCAAATAGACCTTTAGTATCCTCTTCTTGATATTGTGTGTCATTTAGTTGGGTTGCCAATTCTTTCCTTCTTCTTAAGGATTTCTTCAATTCTCCTCTAGATGCTTCAAGCTAGTGCAATGCAAGTTGGATGTCAATCTTCTAATTCTCTATAATCTTTCCCAACTTATAAATCTCCATCTCCAAGACCTTAACTCTCAAGTGGTTAGACTTTTTCTAAGAGAACAAAGCTCTGATGCCAATTGTTAGAAATCTAATATGGGAAAGTGAGATACTGAGGGGGGGGGGGGGGGGGGGGGGTGAAGCGGTTATCCACAAAATTTGATACTTTGAAACTAATTCCACATGCATACCATAAACATAGATTTCAATAATGAAATGAAACTAACATTCTAATCTCATCCATAAAATGAAACACATAACATATAAATTTGGTAACCCAAAAACCATTAAAAGGTAAAACTGGGGTGGGGATGACACCCACAAATCTTCACTACTACGGTATTAAAGTGTGCATGTTAGGGCTACAATTCTTGATCACTTCAGATGATCTACCCTGTGAGGAGTCTTCGTTGTTAAGAGCTTACAGACTTATAAAATCTACCTTGATTAAAGGATTTAAAACTTACAACTAAGTAAGCACTCGGTTAAGAGATTTATAAAGGCCAGTGAGGACCACTCTGCTAAGAGATTTACCCTGATTTACCTGCTAAAATGTATCAGTACCCGATCCTTCAGTTTGCACTATAAATGCTAATAACAGATCATCTCCTTTCAATACTTGTTTGATCTCCAAAATCAAATGTAGCTCTGTTCTGTCCTTCACTGCTATGCTCAGTCACTCTGCCTGATCTCTGCATCTAATAATCAAAACATTATTCTATATCACATACAAGAGATCTTTTCTATTACACTCTCTTGCCACATTTAGGGTTTTGATATCTCCTTATATAAACATCTAATCAATCTTCTAGATCAAGATCAACAATCTAGATTCATTACTTATGCCGCTTAAGAATTCTCTTTTGTTGATAGGTTACATCCCTTGCATAGGGATTAATAATAATAATTACAAGGTGTAATCATCTCATTGATTTACTCAACAACCATTAAATCATGCATAGAAGTCGGCCAAAATGGTTTACCTTGGTGTTTATGCCATTACAAACACATATGTCAAAACTGGCTTGCTAGGCATATGAAGTCTCTGATGCTCGATCAAAACTATTCTTCATATACTGGTGCTCGACACTGACTCTTCTATACAAGTCGACATAAATTGCTCGGTGACTACTGAAGTACTTGGCGACCTCTAACTTTCTTGGCAGTAACTACTGCTCGGTAACTATACAAGTCTATACATGACTCGACCTTAATAAGATGTCTCGGTCATAGTGATGACCGACCAACATTGTTGTGAAAATGACTAAGTGTTAGACACTAATAGACAACATAACATAGGGATCAAAACATCTTTTACTATATTGTTCATGCTCATTGTAATCAAGTAAGTAGGTGTTTCATTTGCTTTGTTATTTATGAGATGAGACCTCTCATTTGGTTGCCAACTGATTATTATCTACAAGAGGGAGATTTCATCATTCACTTGGTACGTCATTAATTGGCAACCTGATTTACACATTTGATTTTCCATTTTTTTCATGACATCTAAAATGTGTCATGTGAGATATTTTATTTCCTAAGGCAATATTAATGATTTGGTATATATTTCAAGTTCTAATTATGTCTACAGGGACAATCATTGCTTTTATATATGATGGATTTCCTTCTTATTTGTTATATCACTCTTTGTTTTTTGAGTTATGATCTACTAAGAAAAATGCAGGCCTATACAGTTGTTTTTCCTTTGGTTCCACGAGAAATTAGGGATAACTGGCTAGCCTAAAAACTCTTGTGGTATTTGAGGCTATGTATCTACTCTTGCTTCATCCTTGTAAGGATGAAATGGATTTCCTCTAAGATGGAGAAGATTGGTCATCTAGCCCATCAGAGCAATAGTTCTATCTTATTATGGCAGATCTTGATTATAACAATCCTGGTGAAACATCTTGCAATACTATGTATAGGGGTTAATGTTGTAATCCATCCTCTAGATGCTCTTTTGGGGTTGGGTTTTGTATTCAATATATTCCTTGGGTCAGTAGTTGATATTGACATTGTTATTTTGGTCGTCTCCTCATTTTGTAACTACTGGAGACTTAATTTTTTAGGTTTCTCTATGAGAAAGACTGAAGGTTTTCTTTAACTGGTTCTTTACTATGAGTGCTCTTTGAACCAAGGTTGTAAAAAAAATTTATTTAAATTTATATATATAATAATAATAAAATTTAGTGGTACAAGTTACCACTTTTATCAAAGAAAAAAAATAATTTCCATTTGAAGTAAGAGAAAAAGCATGGAAATTATTGTTTACTTGAATTACAGTTACATGAATTAAATAGTTACTAGATTGTTTGGATTTTTGGGATTCAATATTGTTGATTCATTTGGGAAGCAGATGACTCATTTCTATATATTTTTTTTCAAAATTGAATATTATTTGCCAATTTAGCATGATGTACTTTGGTTAGTGTTTTTGAAAATGATCAAATGCTGAACTAAGAATGCAATTTATTAATGTGTGTTGTAAGCATGTTCTATTAGAGATTAAAATTTTTTTAAAAAAGAATCTTTGATACTAATGATCCAAATTCTATTGCATAGTTTATAATGGTCTATTATTGACTAATAACATCCTAAAGGTTCCTTGAGAATATTGCCTATTACATGATTTCCTCCAATGAAATAGATCATATGCTTATGTGTTTTTTAGATGTACTAATAATATAGAACATATGTAAGTTAAGTTGTACCAATCACACAAATTCTTCCATGTCATATACTATTGTCCTCATATTTTGATTTTATAAATTTAGAGATATTTATGTATAAAATCTTATTATTTATTTATATTTGATTAGCATACTTATATTTTATAAATAAAATTCATGTAAAGATGCAGAACATATCAAATTTAAGGAAAATTGTCATTTCTGCTTAAATAAGGAAGAAAACAACAGTCTTACAATCTAAACATTTTGTGTCATAACATGAACAACAATAATACTCACATTTTGTAATTACACCTATCAACATAATAATTAATTCATTTTAAATAAATTAAACATTTAATTAATTTAATAATAACAAATTATTTCTACATTTGAATCATTCATCCACATTCTCTTTCAATTTTCAAACGGAACCCACAGATTATTATAATTCATATACTTCTTTAAGAGAGAAGCCTGCATAGTTTTTGTTTTGGTTCCTAATTTCTGTAAAAACAAACTAATTTAATCATATACTAATACAAGAAATCTCATGTTCTTCTCTGTTTATTTCTCTCCTCCTTTCTCTCTTCATAATCAGGATCATCAGTGGGCAATTCAAGTTTACATAGCGGGCAGAAGTTTGAGGAATCCAACCACTTGTCAATACACTCTTCATGGTATTCATGTTTGCAAGGCATCTTCTTCATTCTTTCACCCTCCACCATTTTCTCCTGACACACAGAACACAAGTACTCTCTACCCTTAACCAAAACTTTTGTCTTCAAATTTCTTACTGCAATTTTAGCTGCTGGAGGATTTCCCCTGATTTGAACTGAAGACCCATCAGTCCAAAAATCATCTTCCCCATATTCCTCTACATCATAAATCCTAAACACTATAACTGCTGTATTAGATTCAACATCCTGCCATATTTTTTCCCAATTCAAATTCTCTCCCACAATTTGAATCACTCTATTGTTCATGGATTCAAGCCCCCAAAACATTACTCTCACTGGAAGAGTATAAATTTGTCTAGAATTTGAATCCTCTGCAGGAATTATCATTCTGTCTGTGCTCTGTTCAGGATTGGAATTTGAGAATTGGGCAAGATATCTGCCCTCAAACAAACAAGTAACATAGATTGCAACACCATTAGTGAAATAATCCATGCATGAAATCCTTCAGTGGAGGTCTTTATTGTAGGCCTCAGAAGCCCTGGTTTTAAGGGCATTTGCAGGCACATTTTGTTGCAGAAGCTCTGATGGATTGGGAACTCCTGTTCCAACGCACAGTTTCATGACTTCTTTGAGTTCATCTCTGTATACTCTGAAATAGTAACTAGATTCAATAGATAGAGCTTCCATGCATTCGCATTCACCAGAGGCGGTCACATTTGCTTGACACTTGGGGCACTTTAATTGCTCCATGATATTATTATTCAGTTGCTCCATGATGATATTATTATTATTCAATGTAGTCAGTAATTAGGCTAGGATGAAAGATAACTGTGCCAATTTTCAGTATCCACTTGTCTCCAATTAAAATTATTTCATATTTAAATGGTTCAAATATTTATGTGGACAATGCACCGTTTCGGAATAATTCGTGTCGTTTTAATTGGGGTTCATACGTTTTCATATGAACATTGTTTATACGCAACTTAAATAAAAGTAGAGTATTGTTTTTGTCAATTCAATTAGTGGTTTCGTTTTTAATTAACGGTAACATTCTTATATTTATAGAAAATTGTGTGGACACTGCGCCCTTTGGCATAAGTCGTATCCTTGCATGCAATGGAAAAACCTTTAGCCTAATCTTTTCTTGAATGAAAAACTGGGACCTTTGGAATTTGACCAAAATGATCAGGGTTATGACTATGGCTACGAATCTCAGGATGTTGAGGATGTGTTGTTCAAGGAAACAGATAATGAAGATGAGCTCATAGTTCCCATTGATGTTTATGTCTTTGAAGGAAAGCTTGAGGAAATGTTTGGACTTAAGAATAAAGACTGCATCCAGGTGAAAGGTTTCAAGACCCAGGAATGGCAGAACAAAGAATTGAATACAAAACCAGAAGGGTATGTCAAAGAAAACTCTAACTCAAACGACGATGAAAGCTTAAAATCAACTAATGTTCATGTATAATGTATAATATGGAAGTGGGTTAGGTCATGGTCTTTAGATGACCTTACATAGAAAGCAAACTGTCACAGTAATTTGCAATGAATAGATAAGTATTTATCAATAAACCAGCCCCTTGAAATTGCGTGATATCTTGGTTCTTACATTTTACAACCTATATCCTAACTGCAGAAGGTCTACAATAGACATGGATAATAGTTTTTCGAACATCCTAGTTATTTTCCTTGTTTTGATGATTTCTAACCCATTCTTCAAAATTTGTTGTGCTATTTGTGTTTCTTAAATCTTATAACAATTAAAACTTATACCCATCAAATTTTGCTTGTAGTATTTACCATTTAAACTTTTTCCAATATAGTATCCACCTGCACCTACCACATCCTTTACTTCTTTGCCAGATCAGATATAACACCATGTGAGATATATTTTAACTGAATTTTAAAGGCAGTGCAGAATAGTAACATTGAAGTTCAATTATACAATCAATGACAAGACTTAATTTAGGATAAAAGTTAATAGAAGGATTTAAAAGTTTCAAGTTAAGGCCCATACTCTAATCCAAGGCCTGCTACAGAATAGTATTATTTAAGTTCAGTTATAAAATCAATGACGACTTAATTTAGGATAAAACATCATATACTGATCCTAACCTATTGATAACAATGTTGTCTATATATATGTGTATGAATATACACACATATGAATATACAAATATATATATATATATATATATATATATATATATAGATATATATATATATATATATATATATATATATACAGTATTTTCTATTAACCTATATTTTTTCTTTTTTTTTTCCCTTTTTAGCAATTTTAATTTCTCTTTTCTTATAGTTTTTCTTGACTTTGACTTTTGTCCTTTGTCTATGCTTTTCTTTGTTTATTATTTTTTCATCACATGATTCTCAGCTTATATCCTTCCACCTCTCCCTCTCTTTTTAACTTGTTCAGGTCTGCATCTTTATTCATTTTCCTTGTGCTTCTTTTATACTCATTCGAAACATTGATACAAAAATTTTACAACACAATCAAATCCAGAAACTCTTAATGATAATGTTGTCCATATTATTGATAGCAACATATACTGGATCTTAACCCTATTGATAACAATGCAATGACAACACTATATACTGATGCTAACACTATTGATAAGAATGCTGCCCTTGTTATTGACAACACTATATAATGATCCCTATTGATAAGAATGCTGCCCATGTTATTGTTTGCAGTGGATGAAGAAAATGATGAACAAGAAGATCTATTCAGAAATAGTGTCTGAGCTGCATGCCAATGAAGTCATTGGGCAGGTGGATGTATCAAAAACAAATGGGTCCTCAGGGAGACAGCAGCAGCAGAATGGATGAAAATGGGTCTCTAACAAATGAGTCCTCTGACTTTTCTTCTTTGTCAAGAGATCATCTAGAGGAAGCCAAGAACGCTGGATTAAGACAGATTCTGAATGTAAGTGTAGTCTTAAACTACAGTTGACACCCAGTTGACACCCACTATCACTCCAGCCCAATCTAACAAAATAAGAGACAGGTATTTACACAAATAGATAACAAATGTCAATATCACTAACATATGTGTCATTTGCAGATGTGGTGCTGGAGTTGTAGACATTGGAGTTTTGTGATCATTCCACCAAACTTGAAGATTCAAGGAATGATCATTCCTCATGATCATAACAGAATATATGGTGATCATATAATGTCCATTTGTGTTGTTGCTTAATACCACTAGGAGTGGCCATATCCCAGTATTTACTCTGAGCTTTGCTATGTTTGAATAAGTTAGCTTCTATCAATGTTTATGTTTGAACCAATGACATATTTTATTGATTCAAGATGTTGGTAATTTTATGGTCCTCCTTAGGGGTTGTTCATAGTTTATATTTTGATTTTCTACTGAGAATGAAAGTCTTAGAAAGTCATAGGCTTGACTTGGTTAAGCTTCCATTCAAATATAAGTAAGAAAATGGTAGACAAATAAATCAAAACTTTATTTGAATGAACTGTGACAGGGTGTGGAAATATAGCAGAACATGATCCTTGAAGAGCTATATTAATTTGTTTCTATTCATTTAAGTCTAGAGACAATGTAAAGCTAAGTTTACTTGCAGCACCAATTATTAAGTTGGTTGTATAGCTTCCATAGATTGAAGTATTTAGAACACTTAACTCCCGGTTTTGTTTTCATTTTGAAGTTAGGTTTCGATTTATTTTTTCATAATATATTAAAAATGTTATAATTATATAATATGAGTAGCCTTCAAGATCAAGAAAGCATTAAGGGGATTGAAATCACTTCTTCAGTAAGAGCAATCACTCATCAACAATTTGCAGATGACATTCTTCTCTTTGGTAAAGGTATTATTGGGGAGGCTATTCAGATCAAATCAGTACTTGATAACTATACTGCAGTTTCTGGTCAAGTAGCCAACAAAAACAAATCAGTGATATTTTTATTTCACACAAAAAAAGAAAATTCAGCAGAAAATAGAAAAAGTACTGGCTTTTAAAATAGGCTCCCTCCCATGCTCTTACTTGGGAATCCCCATAGACAAAACCTTGAGAACTACATTGGTTTGGAAACCTATCAATGAAAGAATGGATAGGAAGATGGATAACTGGAAATCAAAATGGCTATCTTGGGCGGGCAAAATTGTGATGATCAAAGCCACCTTGGCTACAATTCCTATATATCTAATGTCTTGTATCTCTCTATTCATGGGTTGCTATATGGATATTGTCAAGAAGTTAAGAAATTTTTTTTGGTAGGGAATAGACACAAAAAAAAAATTCGCTCTCATATCTTGGGACAAGATTTGCAAACTAGTAAATGCAAGGGCACTGGCATCAAAAATTATTTGTGGCAGAATCAAGCTCTCAGAGCTAAACTCTATTAGAAAATTATGAAGGATCAGAACCTCAAATGGGTCAGAATTTTAAGGGGGAAATATCTTGGCAACAACATTGAATCAGAGGTCTTTCGACTAAGGGATCTCCCTAGAGGATCCATAATTTGAAATTTTATTTCCAAGTCTAGAAATATTCTGGATAAC
Organism: Chamaecyparis obtusa; assembly: GCA_027943335.1. Taxonomy (NCBI): domain Eukaryota; kingdom Viridiplantae; phylum Streptophyta; class Pinopsida; order Cupressales; family Cupressaceae; genus Chamaecyparis; species Chamaecyparis obtusa. The sequence goes on from BSBK01000703.1 coordinate 3,731,778, forward strand.
AACATCACATGGAATATCAAAGAAGGCAATAAAGCTTAGTTTTGGGAGGATTCATGGGGTGGGTGTCCAAGTATCAATCAGATGTTGGGGCTGAATCAAATGAGTCAGATTTTCTCGACTACTTGGGGACCCTTTGTCAGAGACTACATTATTCCTGCTCCTCTGTTCTCAATAGATGGTTCCTGGCAGTGGAAAGATTTTTCAAAGCTCAATATTGATCCACTGGAGTTATTTAGATTGAAAATGATTCTTAAAGACAGATTTTTCTTTCTCAGTCAAGGACAGGATGAAATCATTTGGAATGGGGCTAAATCAGGAATCTACAATGTTAAGGATGGCTATAAGATTCTGTTAGGGCCTATTCAATCAAAGATAGATACAATTCCAACACAATTATGTTGGAATAAAGTATGTCTTCCCAAGGCAAGTTTATTTACATGGACAACTTCTCAGGGTAGAATTTTAACTGTAAATTAGTTTAAAAGGATGGGTTATCATGGACCATCTAGATGCTCTTTATGTCACAAAAGTGAAGAGGATACCAATGACCTATTGTTATCACGTCCTTTCACTAATGAATGTTGGAACTGGCTGTGTACAAAATTAGGATGATTTTCAGCTTTTCCATAAGAGATCCTTTCTCTTCTGTCATCTTGGCCTAAGCTTTATGAAGATAGTTTATGTGGCAATTTATGGACTATCTCTCTATCCATTCTGATATGGAAAATATGGAAAGAAAGAAATAGAAGACTTTTTCAAGATAAATCTATAAAAATTTCCTCTATTCTTAATAAAATTGAAGCAGTGATAGTAGACGCCATGAATTCCTGTATCCAAGCTCAGTCAGCTCAACATAAGTTTTACACCAACTGGGATGACCAAATGATTAAAAGGTGGTATGGCCTTAAAACCCCAATCACTCTAGGTAGAGGTTGCAAAGCTAATTCTATTCTTAGAGCCTCTTGTGTGTGGGTGTCTCCATCTCTAGGCTGATTTAAACTCAATTTTGATGGAGCTTCTAAAGGAAATCCATGTCCATCAGGGGCAGGCTGCATCATTCGCTCTTTGCATGGAAGGGTCATAGAGAAATTGGCTAAGCCACTAGAAATAGATACCAATAACATGGCATAATTTAAAGTTTTATTGTATGGTCTTTCTCTTGCACATGATCTAGGCTTGGGCAAATTGGAGATTGAAGGAGACTCCATGATAACTATAAATGTTGTGAAAATAGGGGTGACACCTAATTGGCACTTACAAGCTTCCTTGGAAGTCATTTTGAAGTTGACAAGAAAATTTGAATCCATAACGGTCAATCATATTTTTCATGAGGGAAATACCAAGGCAGATGAGTTAGCTAATATTGCAACCAGTGGAGTATTTTTTAAGAACATTCCAGGGGAGGTACAACCAAATCTTCTATGATTTCAACTTTCAATTAATGTCTTAAATCCCACTGTTTCCCTAAAACGGTCTTCAATTTTCAAAATATGTTTCAAATCCCATTGTTTCTCGGCAAACTACTTTGAGCTTGGATAATTTCATCTTGTCATCAAGTTATCTTTCCTAATTGTACTTCGAAGGTGCTCTTTGGAGATGACATTTTTTCTTCTTTCCTTGTATATGTGGAAATCCAATTTGAAATCTAACTGAGAGAAGTTAGTGTAGTTTGGCAGATATGAGGTGGCAAATACTTTTTTCAAGAGCCGATGAAGCACTCTTTGTCAAAGGAGTTGCACAAGATGAATCCTTCACTCTTTCTCATAAGGATGGAACGGTTGCTTGGTTCAGAAGACTGTAGTCCGTATCACATCTCTAGCACATGGCCTCTTAGTTTACCATATATTTCAAAATACGGTTTTCATCCTATCAATTTTTTGGAAAGATGTTATCTTTAATAGCTATATTGGTGGAGACCTCTAATGGTCTTATCATCAAATGAGCCAGGTGATAAACTCAAAGCAGTGTTTGATGGCAGGCTAGAGCTACTCATTGTCGTATGCATAGAAAAGTTGGCAGTCTTTTTTGGTAAAAAAGTGAATATTGGGTGATGTGGGATTCATTTATTTGCAGTCAAAATGGAACCTCACTTCACAAGCCTTCTTTCTCTGCTAAAATGGACTCTCCCATCAAATTGAATGTGAGTGTGGAGCAGATAGCCTTTGATTCTCCTATTTATGTTGATAAATTGAAGGAAGTCTGTAGATACAACCAAAGAGTGGTCTTATGTGCAGTTAATGAAATCCTGGGCATTAATTTTCTTCACACCAATCACAAATTCAAAGTTAATATAGATATATGTTTTGGTTTCTTGGTAAGCATCCTGGTAGAGGGTGCTCATAAAAACTTGGCAGAGGAAATCTGTGTGCGCCTCTTTGATGACAGGTATCTCCTAGGCCTTCACAACGCTATTATGGACATTGATGAAGATGTGAACACTTATTTTCCATGGTATCTCCCAATAATAATGATTGTTGGCTCCCCCTTCCCTGGGTTGGGTACCAACACTAAACGCATTTTTTATGGAGGTCCACCTAGGAGCTTCTTCATCCTTTTGGGATGGGAATGGGAATATCAACCACTTAGGCTTTCAATGATGAAGAAGGGGATAAAATTTCTTACCAAATTATTGACAATAGAAAAATATTTGGACTCTCCATATGAGGATGAATTGGATGAAGCTCTGGATTGGGTATATCAGTATAGATATGATGAGAAAATGGACAGGCTCGGGAGTGTTGATTCCTTGGATGCTATTGAGGATGAGGAGGAAAAATCGAATGAGGCAGAGAATGAAGTAGGGGATTCAGATGAAGATGAAGAGGATGGTGGTGTTGATGAAGAGGAGGATGATAATGGACATAAGTCTTCAGAGGAAGAATTCATGGACCAGGGGAACATCTCTAGTTCCCAAAATGAGGAAGAGGATAGGCATGTCTCCTCCTCCAATAGCTCAGAGCAGGACTCAACCTCTGCCTCGGATTAGCAATGGTGCACCCTCCCTTTATCTTCTTTTTTTGTGTTTCATAGCTAATAATTTCAGTACAATTTTAGTTGGATTTTCCGGATGTTATTTTTTGGGTGTTTGGGGAGGTACCGAGCAATGTTGCTCATTCTTTCGGGGTACCCCTGATACTTTATTTGCATATTTTTCTACATGGAACTTGTTATTTGTTAAAACACATTATATTATTAATAAAAATCCTTCGACTTTGGCCCCTTATCGATAAAAAAAAAATGATTAGCGTTGATACTAAAATAATATAAATTTATGATCATTTTAAAATTTAGGTATATATATTGGAATTTTCTTTCTTAGATTTATATGTATTTGTTTTCTTATTTTTAAGAGGGTCATCCATTCAATTATCATTTAAATTTGTTTAAATTAGTTACTCACAAAATAGTTATATAAGGATTTATGTCTTTTAAGAATTAAAAAATACTTCAATTCAAAAATGAAAGTGCCAAATCATATATGGTAATATATGGGCTTATGGACTTTAATTTGTTACTATGCTTTTAATTTTTTTATTGTATTTCAATATAAAAATTATATACTATTAAGGTAATTTTTAATAATATATTAAAATCTATTATATTATTATTTATGGATTGTTTTAATGTTTTTAATAATGAAGTATGAAAAATTGTGTTTTTCAGTTAGATTTTATTAATTAAACAATTTAATATGTATGTATGTATGTATACAAATACATATACATATTAATTGCGACAATGTGTGAATGAATTATCATATCTTTTGATTCAGAGTTAAGGACTAAGAGGTATCTATTTTGTCTAGGGCATGATCTCAACCTCATTTTTCAAAAATATCAAGTCTTTGTACTCAACAAGACTTGATCCATGATGAAAACTTTATAAACTATTCAACTTCATGGGCAAATTGAAAGTCACTTTATCAACCCACAAGAATCTAAAAGAAGAAATACCTCTACATAAACCTTTATTTAGATTCTTTGTGTGGATTTACGTACATAATAAAAATGATCTATTCTAGAGAACTTAAACTTGAGGCATTTGGACCATGTGACCCTAAGTGCATGCATAGCCTAGGGACATTAGCAAGAAAAATGCAAATGTAAAAGATGATTTTTTTTAATGATTTTAAACCATATTATTGTTCACATATTTAATGTTTGAGAATTTAATTTCTTTAGGTTAGCCATATGTAAACAAATTTAATCGACTTGAATTTCTTTTATTTTTTATAGAAACCACTTCTCACTTGGTAGTGCTTGATATATCTCCATTTTGGCCTATAGTTATGTGAAATGGAGACACTTTTAAAACCTTATCTTACAAGAAACCATTTGATATAGGTTTGGGAGAAAAAGTGATAGAGAGGAATGTGAAATAGAGGCTATATAATTTATTAGGAGACTTTGAAGGTTGGTTAAATATCAAAAATTACAATTACCATTTACCTTTTCTAATAGAAATAAAAAATGTATACTAATTTTGAAAGGAATTAATCAAAAGATAGGAAAATTACTAAATAAAATATAGATCTAGCAAGTTTAATAAAAATAATCAATATACAAGCTTCCTACAAGAACAAAGCATAAAACATATCAAATACTTTAGAAAGACTCTTTTAAGAAAACAACTTAGTGACAAAGGAGAACTCAATATAGTGTTCAATAAACACCAATGACACAACAAAACTAGAATTTTCATTTCTTAGTCCCAATGACCACTTCTTGTATTGTACTTGAATTTTTTAATAATATGTTATGAAGGGATTTTCAATAATATTTTTAAAACTATTATATAAGTATTTATGATTTTTGTAATGTTTTAAATAGTGAAGTATATAAAATCTGATTTTTAAGTTATTTTAAACATGAATTTAAGATTTAGATTATAAATTGCGACAACGTATGAAAAAATAATAATCTCAAATAAATTCAAGGTCTTTCACAAATAAATGTATCGAGAGGAGACTGCTCACTAATTCCATATTTATGTCATAATACAAATTGTAAACCAATCATCAAACTCACTTGGAACTTGAGAAAAGAGTAACTATTTAGTTTTATCACTTGGGAACGAAAACCGTTGATTTCTATTTAGAGACAAGGTAAAAGAGTTACATGTATTTTGTCTAGGGAATGATTTCAATCTCATCCCTCAAAAGTATTAAGTCTTTGTACTAAACAAGACTTGATCCATGATGAAAAATTTGTGAACCATTTAAATTCCTCAACAATCTAAGAGATCCACCTTATCAACACATAAGAGCCTAAAAGAAGCCATGAAATTAACCACACTCATTCTCTCCATGTTGGTGGTTCTACATATTTGTTCTGAGCATTCAATTAATAGACCAAATACAAAAGAAAGCAATATACAACTTTTAATACCTTGTGCTAAACCCACAAACAAATCAAGCACCCAAATCTAGGTATAAAATCCTGATGAAGGGTGCTCCCTTTAATACCACAAACATATAAAAGATATAGTGAAACAACAACAATATGCAAGAACAGAAAATTGGCTTCTTATTATCTCCACAAATGTGGAATTACAAACTTTCAGAATTACAATATGCAAAGCCACATGGGCATTCCCTTACAATATTCTGTAGGACAAAGCCTCGAACTATTACCTAGATCTACTACCCAGAACTATTCTGAACTGCCTAAGACAATAATACAACCTTCCTTATATAGGCAATTTTCCACCGCCTGGGAAGGTTCCAGAATTTTAGCCAATAAGGCCGACCAAACTTAGAATTAGTTTATTTTACATTTTATTACATCATAGTCGGCTCAAGATAACCTTTGAAACCCGAACAGAAATTTTGAAGAAAATTATTTTTTGCCATTTCAGGTGGCCCAACTTCCGAAGGCCATAAGTCATCACCAGTTGACCCGATCGGCTATTATAACCCCATTTCAGAAACGCCACGAAGCGCTCTACAGGCATGATTGGCGCAAGCGCCTGTCACCCAAATTTTTGACCTCATCCGGGGCCTCTAAAGCCTTCAAAACTGAGTTCAAAGTTTCTGTACCCTGCTGCCAATACCGAAAATCTTCAATATCTTCCAATATACACTTGATCTGGCAATGAAACTTTACTAGCAGACTTATATGACCAAAATGAACCTCCAAGAAAGAAATCAGATCATTCTGAGCACATACGAAAATTACCAAAAATAGTAACTTTCCATAAATAGCAGCTCTGCACAAAATAGCCCTTATTGAATACAAAAATAGAAATATTTTTGGGTGATGCAAGATTGCTCTTACACCCAGGATGCTCCTGCATCAGACACCCAGGGTAATTTGAGAAGTGACCCTGTTACGACTCAGGTGTGCAGAGGAAAACCAAGACGGCTAACCTCCTCCTTTGTCAGCCATGATGAATCTTCAACAGGTCATCCTTTCCACTTGACCAGATATTCTTCATATGTCCTGTTCCTTGTGCTTCTGCCAACATGACTGTCCAGTATATCTTCGATCTCCTTAGTGTCTGAACTAGTTGCTGGAATACTCCACTGTGCTGCTGCAACCTCATCTTCAACACCTCCTTCGTGATACTCTGTCAAATCTGAAATGTTAAACACTGGTGAAATATTCAGCTCACTAGGCAATTCTACCTCATATGCATTTCCTGAATCATGCTTCTTCAGTATCTTACATGGCCCAAACTTCTTCATTTTCAGCTTGTTATATGTACCAACTGGAAACCGCTCCTTCCGCAAATGAACCATGACTTCATCACCAACCTGAAATTCCTTATACCTCCTTTTCTCATCTGCCTTAGCCTTATACTGTGCGTTCATCTTGGTAATATGCTTCCTCACCTCCCCATGGATGTTCTTCAAGTGTTCTGCAAAATCCTCAGCTTCAGCACTACTTATTTCTCCTTTATCTATCTTTCTCAATTCAGATGCATTTCTTGGACTACTTCCATATACAATCTGGAATGGTGATTTACCAGTGCTCCTATTGACAGAATTATTGTATGCAAATTCTACCTGTGGTAAAATCAAATCCCATCCTGTTGGCTTATCTCCAACCAAACATATCAACAAATTTCCCAAACTTCTATTCACCACCTCTGTCTGTCCATCAGTCTGTGGATGATGTGATGAACTGAACTTCAAATCTGTCTTCAACTTCTTCCACAATGTACGCCAGAAATATCCAACAAACTTAGTGTCCCGATCTGAAACTATGGTCTTTGGCAAACCATGAAGTCTCACTACTTCTCTGAAAAATAATTCTGCTACATGAACAACATCATTAGTCTTCTTGCAGGGAATGAAATGTGCCATCTTTGAAAATCTGTCAACCACCACAAAAATTGAATCATGTCTCCGCTGAGTCCTCGGTAAACCAAGAACAAAGTCCATGCTGATATCCTCCCAAGGCTTCTCTGGTACAGGTAATGGCTGATACAACCCTGTATTCTGCTTCACTCCTTTCACCATCTGACATACTCTGCAACTCTGTACAAACTTCTTCACATCTTGCTGCAACTGTGGCCAATAATAATTCTCACTAACCAAAGAAAGGGTTTTATCATGACCAAAATGTCCAGCCAATCCTCCGCTATGCTTCTCCTTGATGAGATTCTCCCTCATAGAACTTCATGGAATGCACAACTGAATCCCTTTGAATAGCATATCATCCTGGATGATGAAATCCAGCCATTTCGTCCTGTCTAGAGTAACAGGTTTTGTACAAGCTTTCCAAGCTTCACCAAAATCAGGATCCTCTGGATACAAATTCTTGAGTTCCTTGAATCCAACCACCTCAATCTGCATCTCTGTCAGCAATAGTTGCCTTCTGCTAAGAGCATCTGCAACCCTGTTAGACTTTCCACTTCTGTGTTTCAAAACAAATGTATAACTCTGCAAAAACTCAACCCATTTCAAATGCCTCTGATTCAACTTTCCTTGACTATTCAAATATTGCAAAGCTTGATGATCAGTATACAAGACAAACTCCTTAGGAAGCAGATAATGTCTCCACTTCTTTAATGCCTGAACTATAGCATAAAATTCCTAATCATAAACATAATATTTTCTCTTGGCATCATTTAACTTCTCACTGAAATAAGCAACAGGTTTACCTTCTTGGCTCATAACAGCTCCTATTGCAGTACCACTAGCATCACAATCTACTTGAAACACCTTATTAAAATCTGGAATTGCTAAAACAGGTTGTTCTATAACTTTTTGTTTCAACAATTGAAAACTCCTTTCTGCCCCATTAGTCCACTTAAACTCTTTTCTATCCCCTCTCATTGTTTCAGTCAAGGGTCCACAAATACTGCTAAAATTTCTGATAAACTTTCTGTAAAAGCTAGCTAGACCATGAAAAGATCTTACCTCAGTAGCACTCCTTGGAGTAGGCCATTCAAAGATAGCCTGTACCTTCTCTGGGTCCATTTTTAGACCTTTTTCTAAGACTACAAATCTCAAATACACTAACTCTTTCTTCACAAAACTGCACTTCTTCAAGTTAATCAATAATTTCTCATCTCTCAACTTCTCAAACACCATACGAATATGCATCATATGTTCCTCCAATGTCTTGCTAAAAATTAAAATATCATCTAGATAAACAATGACAAACTTACCCAAAAATTCTTTCAGAACATCGTTCATGAGCCGCATGAAAGTACTCGGTGCATTGGTTTGCCCAAAAGGCATGACTAACCACTCATATAGTCCTTCCTTTGTCTTGAAGGCAGTCTTCCATTCATCTCCTTCTCTGATCTGAATCTGATGATATCCACTCTTCAGATCTATCTTTGAGAAATACACAGCTCCACTCAAATAGTCCATAATATCATCCATTTGTGGCAATGGAAACCTGTACTTGATTGTGATCTTGTTTATTACCCTAGAATCTGTACACATCCTCCACTCCATTCTTTTTTGGTGCTAATACCGCTGGTACAGCACAAGGACTCAGACTCTTACAGATCAATCCTTTCTGTAGCAGTTCATGTACTTGTCTGTTCAACTCCTCACTTTCTGCAGGTGTCATACTGTGTGCTGCCTTATTCGGCAAACTCACTCCTGGGATCAAGTCCATTTGATGACTGATCTTTCTGACTGGTGGTAATCCATCAGGCACTTTATCGGATACAATATCCTGAAACTCATTCAACAAATCTGCAACTTCTACAGGAACATCTTCTACTTCCTCTTTACCAGCTTTTGAAATTAAAGCAAAACATACATGCTCCTGCCTCATATCATCTAAGAAATTTCTTCCATCAACAAAAGTTATCCTTGCATTACCACATACCTTTTCTTTAGTCTCCTTCAATGGTTTTAGCTTATGTCGCACTCCATCCTTTGTCAGGGAATAGGTATTCGCACGACCATCATGTACAGCACATCTGTCAAACTACCATGGTCTACCCAACAACATATGACATGCGTCCATAGATATGATATCACACAATACCTCATCTTGGTATCCGCCAATCTTGAACTTCACCAGGCATTGTTCATTGACCATGACCTTGTGGTCATCTTGTACTCAGGCAATCCGATATGGATGTGGGTGTTTCTGTCTCTTGAGCTTCAACTTTGTCACCATCTCTTCTGACACCAAATTGTCAGTGCTTCCACTATCAATAATCACATCACAACATTTACCTTCGCACTTGCACCTGGTGCGAAACAAGCTCCTTCTTTGCTCAGGCTCATTCTCACCACTCAACAGGACTCTTCTGTTAATCAACGTTTCTCCTCTTTCAACATCTTCAAAATTTGATGATCTGGCATCTTCATCTACATGTGCAACTCTAGCCTGGCCTTCATTTCTCCTGTTTGTTCTTCCTTAGCGCTGAGGACATTCAAATGCCCTATGACCTTCTTCTCCACAGTGAAAACATGTTCCACGGAAGCCACCTCTTCCAAATCCTTGTCCTCTTCCTCTTCCTCTCTGATCTCTATTATTCTGATCATGAAAATGATTGGAATTATTTCCTCGCTGATTCTGACTGCTACTGGCCTCATCCTTCTTTTTCGTATCTTCATTTCGGCCACCATATGACCGTCCACCAGATCGTCCACCACGACCTCTTCCATTTTGTCTGCTCTCAAACTTCTTGTTCAGCTTTTCCTCTACTTTTAGGGCAAACTGGTATGCCTCTTCAATACTATTCATTCGAACCAGATTTAGCTCCTCCTGAATGCTTGGCCTTAACCCATTAAGGTATCGGGCAACTTTCTCCTTATCAACTTCTGCATGGCCTGTTCTGATGAGAAGTCGGTAGAACTCCTCTGTATACTCCTGAACAGATCTTCCTGCTTGCTTCAAACTTTGTATTTTCTTCAGTAGGTCAAGCTCATAATCAACAGGAATGAACTGTCGCTTCAATTTATCCACCATCCGATCCCATCTTGTGATTTTATCTTTCCCTCTTCTATTTCGCTCTAATTGAATTTCTTGCCACCAGATCTTCGCATGACCTTTCAATCTGGCCTTCGCAAATTTGACCCTATCAGGATCCTCAACATCTTCGTACTCAAAATACTCCTCACATTCATTGATCCAGTCGATCAATTCTTCTGGGTTAAGATTTCCAAAAAATGTAGGAACCTCAATCTTAGGTCTTTTCCCAATCTTGGAAATCGCCCGAAAAAGTCTTTCTTCCTCCTGGTTCAAAATTTCAGCTTCTCCTTCTTGATATTTTTCTTCGGCTTCATCCTCGCTTTCATCTCTAACATTAAGATTCATTCCTCTGCGAATCTTTTCTTGCAATGCTCGCACTTGTCTCTGCAGCTCTCTAACCTCAGGTGTTACAACACCAGCTTTTCCGCCACGTTCCCTTCGTGGAGGCATTTTCGCGATGCACGCTGAAACCCTAGCCACAGCCCTGGTGCAAACTGCCTCACAGTCGGCGATCTGTTTACATACTCAAGAACTCCTTCTCTGATACCACTTGATGAAGGGTGCTCCCGTTAATACCACAAACATATAAAAGATATAGTGAAACAACAACAATATGCAAGAATAGAAAATTGGCTTCTTATTATCTCCACAAATGTGGAATTACAAACTTTCAGAATTACAATATGCAAAGCCACATGGGCATTCCTTTACAATATTCTGTAGGACAAAGCCTCGAACTATTACCCAGATCTACTACCCAGAACTATTCTGAACTGCCTAAGACAATAATACAGCCTTCCTTATATAGGCAATTTTCCACCGCTTGGGAAGGTTCCAGAATTTTAGCCAATAAGGCCGACCAAACTTAGAATTAGTTTATTTTACATTTTATTACATCATAGTCGGCTCAAGATAACTTTTGAAACCCGAACAGAAATTTTGAAAAAAATTATTTTTCGCCATTTCAGGTGGCCCAACTTTCGAAGGCCATAAGTCATCACCAGTTGACCCGATCGGCTATTATAACCCCATTTCAGAAATGCCACGAAGCGCTCTACAGGCTTGATCGGCGCAAGCGCTCGTCACGCAAATTTTCGACCTCATCTGGGGCCTCTAAAGCCTTCAAAACTGAGTTCAAAGTTTCTGTACCTTACTGCCAATACCGAAAATTTTCAATATCTTCCAATATACACTTGATCTGGCAATGAAACTTTACTGGCAGACTTATATGACCAAAATGAACCTCCAAGAAAGAAATCAGATCATTCTGAGCACATACAAAAATTACCAAAAATAGTAACTTTCCATAAATAGCAGCTCTAAACAAAATAGCCCTTATTGAATACAAAAATAGAAATATTTTTGGGTGATGCAAGATTGCTCTTACACCCATGATGCTCCTGCATCAGACACCCAGGGTAATTTGAGAAGTGACCCTGTCACGACTCAGGTGTGCGGAGGAAAGCCAAGACGGCTAACCTCCTCCTTTGTCAGCCATGATGAATCTTCAACAGGTCATCCTTTCCACTTTACCAGATATTCTTCATATGTCCTATTCCTTGTGCTTCTGCCAACATGACTGTCCAGTATATCTTCGATCTTCTTAGTGTCTGAACTAGTTGCTGGAATACTCCACTGTGCTGCTGCAACCTCATCTTCAACACCTCCTTCGTGATACTCTGTCAAATCTGAAATGTTAAACACTGGTGAAATATTCAGCTCACTAGGCAATTCTACCTCATATGCATTTCCTGAATCATGCTTCTTCAGTATCTTACATGGCCCAAACTTTTTCATTTTCAACTTGTTATATGTACCAACTGGAAACCGCTCCTTCCGCAAATGAACCATGACTTCATCACCAACCTGAAATTCCTTATACCTCCTTTTCTCATCTACCTTAGCCTTATACTGTGCGTTCATCTTGGTAATATGCTTCCTCACCTCCCCATGGATGTTCTTCAAGTGTTCTGCAAAATCCTCAACTTCAGCACTATTTATTTCTCCTTTATCTATCTTTCTCAATTCAAATGCATTTCTTGGACTACTTCCATATATAATTTGGAACGGTGATTTACCAGTGCTCTTATTGACAGAATTATTGTATGCAAATTCTGCCTGTGGTAAAATCAAATCCCATCCTGTTGGCTTATCTCCAACCAAACATCTCAGCAAATTTTTCAAACTTCTATTCACCACCTCTGTCTGTCCATCAGTCTGTGGATGATGTGATGAACTGAACTTCAAATCTGTCTTCAACTTCTTCCACAATGTACGTCAGAAATATCCAACAAACTTAGTGTCCCGATCTGAAACTATGGTCTTTGGCAAACCATGAAGTCTCACTACTTCTCTGAAAAACAATTCTGCTACATGAACAGCATCATTAGTCTTCTTGCAGGGAATGAAATGTGCCATCTTTGAAAATCTGTCAACCACCACAAAAATTGAATCATGTCTCCGCTGAGTCCTCGGTAAACCAAAAACAAAGTCCATGCTGATATCCTCCCAAGGCTTCTCTGGTACAGGTAATGGCTGATACAACCCTGTATTCTGCTTCACTCCTTTTGCCATCTGACATACTCTGCAACTCTGTACAAACTTCTTCACATCTTGCTGCAACTGTGGCCAATAATAATTCTCACTAACCAAAGAAAAGGGTTTTATCACAACTAAAATATCCAGCCAATCCTCCGCTATGCTTCTCCTTGATGAGATTCTCCCTCATAGAACTTCGTGGAATGCACAACTGACTCCCTTTGAATAGCATATTGTCCTAGATGATGAAATCCAACCATTTCGTCCTGTCTAGAGTAACAGGTTCTGTACAAGCTTTCCAAGCTTCACCAAAATCAGGATCCTCTAGATACAAATTCTTGAGTTTCTTGAATCCAACCACCTCAATCTACATCTCTGTCAGCAATAGTTGCCTTCTGCTAAGAGCATCTGCAACCCTGTTAGACTTTTCACTTCTGTGTTTCAAAACAAATGTACAACTCTGCAAAAACTCAACCTATTTCAAATGCCTCTGATTCAACTTTCCTTGACTATTCAAATATTGCAAAGCTTGATGATCAGTATAGAAGACAAACTCCTTAGGAAGCAGATAATGTCTTCACTTCTTTAATGCCTGAACTATAGCATAAAATTCCTGATCATAAACAGAATATTTTCTCTTGGCATCATTTAACTTCTCACTGAAATAAATAACAGGTTTACCTTCTTGGCTCATAACAGCTCCTATTGCAGTACCACTAGCATCACAATCTACTTGAAACACCTTATTAAAATTTAGAAGTGCTAAAACAGGTTGTTCTGTAACTTTTTGTTTCAACAATTGAAAACTCCTTTCTGCCCCATTAGTCTACTTAAACTCTTTTCTATCCCCTCTCATTGTTTCAGTCAAGGGTCCACAAATACTGCTAAAATTTCTGATAAATTTTCTGTAAAAGCTAGCTAGACCATGAAAAGATCTTACCTCAGTAGCACTCCTTGGAGTAGGCCATTCAAGGATAGCCTGTACCTTCTCTGGATCCATTTTTTGACCTTCTGCTGAGACTACAAATCCCAAATACACTAACTCTTTCTTCACTAAACTGCACTTCTTCAAGTTAATCAATAATTTCTCATCTCTCAACTTCTCAAACACCATACGAATATGCATTATATGTTCCTCCAATGTCTTGCTAAAAATCAAAATATCATCTAGATAAACAATGACAAACTTACCCAGAAATTCTTTCAGAACCTCGTTCATGAGCCGCATGAAAGTGCTCGGTGCATTGGTTAGCCCAAAAGGCATGACTAACCACTCATATAGTCCTTCCTTTGTCTTGAAGGCAGTCTTTCATTCATCTCCTTCTCTGATCTGAATCTGATGATATCCACTCTTTAGATCTATCTTTGAGAAATACACAGCTCCACTCAAACAGTCCATAATATCATCCATTCGTGGCAATGGAAACCTGTACTTGATTGTGATTTTGTTTATTGCCCTAGAATCTGTACACATCCTCCACTCTCCATTCTTCTTTGGTGCTAATACCGTTGGTATAGCATAGGGACTCAGACTCTCATGGATCAATCCTTTCTATAGCAGTTCATGTACTTGTCTGTTCAACTCCTCACTTTCTGCAGGTGTCATTCTATGTATTGCCTTATTCGGCAAACGCACTCTTGGGATCAAGTCCATTTGATGACTGATCTTTCTGACTGGTGGTAATCCATCAGGCACGTTATCGGATACAATATCTGAAACTCATTCAACAAATCTGCAACTTCTACAGGAACATCTTCTACTTCTTCTTTATCAGCTTTTGGAATTAAAGCAAAACATACATGCTCCTGCCTCATACCATCTAGGAAATTTCTTTCATCAACAAAAGTTATCCTTGCATTACCACATACCTTTTCTTTAGTCTCTTTCAATGGTTTTAGCTTATGTCGCACTCCATCCTTTGTCAGGGAATAAGTATTCGCAGGACCATCATGTACAACACATCTGTCAAACTGCCATGGTCTACCCAACAATATATGACATGCATCCATAGATATGATATCACACAATACCTCATCTTGGTATCCGCCAATCTTGAACTTCACCAGGCATTGTTCATTGACCATGACCTTGTGGTCATCTTGTACTCAGGCAATCCGATATGGATGTGGGTGTTTCTGTCTCTTGAGCTTCAACTTTGTCACCATCTTTTCTGACACCAAATTGTCAGTGCTTCCACTATCAATAATCACATCACAACATTTACCTTCGTACTTGCACCTGGTGCGAAACAGGCTCCTTCTTTGCTCAGGCTCATTCTGACCACTTAATAAGACTCTTCTGTTAATCAACGTTTCTCCTCTTTCAGCATCTTTAGAATTTGATGATCTGGCATCTTCATCTACATGTGCAACTCTGGGCTGGCCTTCATTTCTCCTGTCTGTTCTTCCTTGGCGCTGAGGACATTCAAATGCCCTATGACCTTCTTCTCCACAGTGAAAACATGTTCCACGGAAGCCACCTCTTCTAGATCCTTGTCCTCTTCCTCTTCCTCTCTGATCTCTATTATTCTGATCATGGAAATGATTAGAATTATTTTCTCGCTGATTCTGACTGCTACTGGCCTCATCCTTCTTTTTCGTATCTTCATTTCGGCCACCATATGACCGTCCACCAGATCGTCCACCATGACCTCTTCCGTTTTGTCTGCTCTCAAACTTCTTGTTCAGCTTTTCCTCTACTTTTAGGGCAAACTGGTATGCCTCTTCAATACTGTTCATTCGAACCAAATTCAGCTCCTCCTAAATGCTTGGCCTTAACCCATTAAGGTATCGGGCAACTTTCTCCTTATCAGCTTCTACATGGCCTGTTCTGATGAGAAGTCGGTAGAACTCCTCTGTATACTCCTGAACAGATCTTCCTGCTTGCTTCAAACTTTGCATTTTCTTCAGTAGGTCAAGCTCATAATCAACAGGAATGAACTGTCACTTCAATTTATCCACCATCCGATCCTATCTTGTGATTTTATCTTTCCCTCTTCTATTTCACTCTAATTGAATTTCTTGCCACCAGATCTTCGCATGACCTTTCAATCTGGCCTTCGCAAATTTGACCCTATCAGGATCCTCAACATCTTCGTACTCAAAATACTCCTCACATTCATTGATCCAGTCGATCAATTCTTCTGGGTTAAGATTTCCAGAAAATGTAGGAACCTCAATCTTAGGTCTTTTCCCAATCTTGGAAATCGCCCGAAAAAGTCTTTCTTCCTCCTGGTTCACAATTTCAGCTTCTCCTTCTTGATATTTTTCTTCGGCTTCATCCTCGCTTTCATCTCTAACATTAAGATTCATTCCTCTACGAATCTCTTCTTGCAATGCTCGCACTTGTCTCTGCAGCTCTCTAACCTCATGTGTTACAACACCAGCTCTTCCGCCACGTTCCCTTCGTGGAGGCATTTTCGCGATGCGCGCTAAAACCCTAGCCACAGCCCTGGTGCAAACTGCCTCACAGTCGACGATCTGTTTACACACTCAAGAACTCTTGCTCTGATACCACTTGATGAAGGGTGCTCCCCTTAATACCACAAACATATAAAAGATATAGTGAAACAACAACAATATGCAAGAACAGAAAATTGGCTTCTTATTATCTCCACAAATGTGGAATTACAAAATTTCAGAATTACAATATGCAAAGCCACATGGGCATTCCCTTACAATATTCTGTAGGACAAAGCCTCGAACTATTACCCAGATCTACTACCCAGAACTATTCTGAACTGCCTAAGACAATAATACAGCCTTCCTTATATAGGCAATTTTCCACCGCCTGGGAAGGTTCCAGAATTTTAGCCAATAAGGCCGACCAAAATTAGAATTAGTTTATTTTACATTTTATTACATCATAGTCGGCTCAAGATAACCTTTGAAACCCGAACAGAAATTTTGAAGAAAATTATTTTTCGCCATTTCAGGTGGCCCAACTTCTGAAGGCCATAAGTCATCACCAGTTGACTCGATCGGCTATTATAACACCATTTCGGAAATGCCACGAAGCACTCTACAGGCTTGACTGGCGCAAGCGCCCGTCACCCAAATTTTCAACCTCATCCGGGGCCTCTAAAGCCTTCAAAACTGAGCTCAAAGTTTCTGTACCCTGCTGCCAATACCGAAAATCTTCAATATCTTCCAATATACACTTGATCTGGCAATGAAACTTTATTGCAGACTTATATGACCAAAATGAACCTCCAAGAAAGAAATCAGATCATTTTGAGCACATACGAAAATTACCAAAAAAATAGTAACTTTCCATAAATAGCAGCTCTGCACAAAATAGCCCTTATTGAATACAAAAACAAAAATATTTTTGGGTGATGCAAGATTGCTCTTACACCCAGGATGCTCCTGCATCAAATCCAACTTCCAAAAATCGTGGTAATTCATCAATAAAAATGTATCAAGATTTCACTAATTTTAAGCACTCTATTTTGGACATTCATCTTTTAAAAATATTCTTATGTATATCTAAATATGATTAAATGTGAATAGGGGTAAATTTGAATAGGGGTAAAATGGAGTTTAATAACGCATCTAACATACCCCTATTTGTGCGTAATTTGTAATTTGAATTGCCAAGTATTGTAAATCTGGAAATACTTGAAATTAGATAAGACAAGGTATATACTTCATAATGAAATTAATCTGGAAATACCTATTTTCCGATGCGTGTGTACAATTTCAAGAATTTCTACAACCAAATCCAGAACCTAAAAACCACAACAAAGAAAACCCAAAAAAAATTTTTAATTCTGAGGGAGGTCGACTTTGACCCAAATAGTGGGGCACAATCTTACCCCAGGCTACAATCTTACCACACACTAAAGGTTGTCCTTGAGCTGAAACAACTCTGATAGAAATTTTTTACAGATCCTGAAAGTTTAACGAAAAGGCTACTCAGATCCGCTCTGCAATTCCTTAAACAACGACTGTAGATATCTGAAAATGGTGTTTTGGAGTGGCTATATAGGGTTTTTCCTTAGTCAAACCCCCATTTTTGTGATCTCCACCTCCACGAATAGCCAGATGTAATAGAATATGTGTGTGTATTGAATGTGTAATGCCAAAATGTAATCCTCTAGATTGAAAGCCTAGCATGAATGGCTATGAGAAAGAAATGCATAGATTTGAATAAGATAAGAAAGTATACCAAGCCCTCAAGGCTAAAGTACTCTTACCAAACTCATAATCTATAATCACTACCCCATCATTGTATCTTTGAATGCTTGAATATTGACAATAGTGGATCAAGGAAGAAGAAATCTCTCTCTTTCTCCAAATAGATGTTCACAATGGTGTGCTCACAAAAATGCTTGATATCAACAATGGCTTGATCTTCTATATCATCCTCTTGCAATCTTGCATCTTCACTTCACCATCTCTTGCTTGCTCCCTTGATGGATGCTTGGTATCTTGTTGTTGTTTTAAATGAAGGCAAATGAGAGTCTTTATATAGAGGTTTCAAGGTGAGGCTCCTAGAGTAATGTGAGGACCCATAATTCAAATTTCACCTTGAATTATGGTCCAATCACAATAACCAACTAAGGAGGGAAAATAATTAAATTAATTTCAAATTAAAACCCTTCCGCATTCAGATTCGAAAGCCTGACATTGATTTCAGGGCCCTCCGGAACCAAAATTTGAAAAGGGGGATCAAATCTCGATAGGGGTCAAGGATGACCTCGACTCTGACCTAGGTCAAGGTTGACCTTGACCTTGACCCAGGGGTCCAAATCCACTCTGTGTTGAAGACAGAAGGTTCCTAGGATGCCCAGAGACCTAGAAATGAAGCTAGAATAGGGTAGAGTTCCAGAGAGAGGCACATAGTCCTATGATGATCATGATGAAGGCTAGGAGGACCTATCCCTAGGTCCTACCTAGAAAATAGAGCCACAAAGAAGGGAAATTAAGGAGAATCCCTAGGATCCTAACCCTAATTTCACCTAGAATGAAGGAATCAAGTGCCAAATACATCCTAAATGCAAGTATATCATGATAAATGCACTAAAAAAGGGTGCTAAACCTATCAAGATGAAATTTCTTCCATTTTAAGTCAATACATTTAGCCCCCACTTTAACTTAGATATGACACTACGTGAATATGAAAGCTAAAGTAAGAAAACATCATAGTAAATAAAAAGGATATAGCCAAGTCCTTGATGTAGAGATCCTGCAAAAAACTATTAGAACCTGCAACACACAAGGTTAATGAAAATCACAAATCACCTAGAGCTTACTAAATGACAACTTGAGAAGTGCATAAAGCCCCTTATGCCCCCCCTATTTTGACTTTCTACTTCGGAAGGGTGAAAGAGGGTGATAAGGATAACTTTATACAAAGGATATGCAGTTTGTTGAAAAGTTCTTTCCTAAACCAATTATAAGTATTCCTAGCCTTCCTAAACTGATTCAAGGAGTTAGGTATCTGAATCACAATTCAAACACCACTGACAACACTAAAAATGGAGTTACCAAACTCCAGTTATGATGAAAAGAGTGAATGTCTATCTAAATGCATAAGAAAGGAAATCTGAATTTACCATGAGTAAACCCTAATAGAAACCCTAACAAAACCCTAATTTTAACTATAAATAAGGAAAAGGAAGTCACACTTACTCATTCTTACCATTTGCAGATTCAAAGAGAGAAAGCAAGATGTCGAGGAGAGAACAACTTCGAGTGATGCACATGGAGCTCCTAAGATAGTGTCTGGCTACCAGATGGTCGCTTCCTGAGGTGAGTTTGTTGTTATTCATTCTTGTATTTTCCAAATTCTTGATTTTGTAGGCAAGGTTGACCTTGACCTAGGAAAGTCGACCTTGACCCAGGAAGGTCGACCCTTACCTAACTGAGGTCGACCTTGATCTGGTCAAGTTGGATTTGTAGATTTGATGATGTAGAATACTAATATGATGCTTGTTTGTGCTTATAGGAAATGGTTCATCTCCGAGAGCATCCCTTTGGAGAGTTGCTAGTGATCATTAGAGAGAGATTGTCTAAGCTAAATGAGGATGAGATATAGTTACTGAGAGATGTAGGACTATACTGGGTAGCAGTCCTACCACAAATTAGACTACACTAAGCCATGTTATTACCTCTGATAGAGAGGTGGGATGAGGATACATGCTCCTTTCATCTTCCCTCAAGAGAGATTACTATGACACTAGAGGATATCCACAGGATCCTGTGGCATTTGATTCAAGGTGAGACTGATAGACTGAGAGCATAATGAGTTTGTGAGGAGATCCTTGTAGATGGAGAGTATTTCCTAGGACGGGTTCCATAGATGCGAACCCGGTCAAATCAGATCTTTTTTTCATCCATACTGTCAGGCCCTACACCTTTGGTACGGAGGGTGATGCTTTGTATAGTATCCTTGGTTGTGTTGCCCAACTCAAAGGGTACTATATTTCTTGCACCTCTTACCCATCTTATATGGAGGATGGAGAGCAATAGGATCATTTTCTCATGCGGTCGCAGCATGTTAGCCCAGTTATACCATGAGCTATGTCAGCTAGTGAGATATCAAAGAGATTCTTTCGATATGCACACTCTTGCAGATTTAGTTTTTTGATCATTTCACATATACACATCCATAGGGTGCTCTAGTGATGGTAGATGTGAGTACACCAAGAGTCTTTTCTTATCCTCTAAGAGATGCCTGGTAGTTTGGAGATATCCTCTATTGGAGGGTACATCTAGACTGCATTCTAGACAGAGATATGATATGGAGTCCCTAGTGCTAGATGACAAAGTGGCCAGCTATACGATTCCAAATGAGACATTCATAGTGGTAGAATCTGCTAGAGGGCCATTAGAATCATATAGTGATGCCATACTATTATGATCAGGTGATGAGATAGTTCAGCCTATTACAGGGAGTCCCCAAAGTAGTACCTCATTATGTACATCTGATGAAGTATTATCAGAGACCCGACACCATATGTCGACCATCGATGGTAGACATAGAGGAAAGTGATGCAGATGAGATAGAGGATATAGAGGTACCATCAAATGTAATCTATTCAGGCATGAGCCGAGATTACATCAAGTATTGGAATCTGCAGGGGACCCGCCCCATCTTCCCTGAGGATTATCCTACAAGTGATCCAGGCCTTTCAGAGAGGACTCATTGGGATAGTGGTACAACATAGGAGGATGAGGATCTCAGAAATGAGCAAGAGCACATCCCTGAGGGAGAACCCATGGTGGAGGGGAGAGTAGAGTTGATGCCCCCAGCTGGTGATATTGGTGCAGATGTACACATCTTTCATGCATCACCACTGAGATCATGACAGCCTCCATGGGCCCACACAGAGACACCACCATCAAGGCCTAGACATAGCAAGCATGGAGAGAGTAGTCACTCCATGCCCCCACCATCTAGACCCTTCAGTGATGTTCAGGAGGGAGACCCAAGTATGAAATATGATATTTGATTAAAAATGTAACTTAATTTGAGATGAAAAAGCACTAGATTGATAAATGAGTTTTTCTTCTATAGCTAGCATAGTAGAGTGGAGTTTTGTATCTGATATTTTTAAGGATACATGTATATAATACCAACTTCCAGCCAGTGAAAGAGACTCTTCCATTGGTCGCAGAGATCCCGGTAGGCAAGCCGATATCTTTACATGTGTCCAATGGGAATTGAGATTGTGTAGAGAGAGAGAGGAGAAATTGATGGTAGATTTGCATGAGATGAGCATATTGAGGAGCCAATCATGGACACACAGATCTTCATCTTCCTATAATAGGCCAGAGAGAAGTGGGAGTCATTGGCCATCAGAGCATAGAGATAGGCGGAGTGATAAATAGGGCTATGGGTTACATATGTATCAGAACTTGAAAAAAATTTTATGAATGAAAAATTTTCTCTACTAATTAGTTCTATGCTTGATTACTTTGTTTTCATCATTATAAAACTTAACAAAAAAAAAGTATGTGCATAAATATATTCAAAATGTAATTTTACTAAAACAACATAACCTATAAAACAAACATAATTATTTGATAAGGAATACATAAATGCACAAGGAAAGAAAGAAGGAAATTAAGGATAATAACATTTGAGATGCATAATATTAATAGGTTCCTTAAAAGAAACACCATCCATATCAGAAAGTTTATAAGCACTTGAACCAAAGTCTTAAATGACAACAAAAGGTCCAAGCCAATTAGGGCTAAACTTTCCTTTTTTGCTAGGTAAAGCATTCACATTTCGTTGATTCTCATATAAGACTAAATCACCAACCGAAAATGTTCATTCAATTACCTTGTGATTATATTTCTTCTAAAGAGATTTATGATAAGCTTTTATATGTTCTAATGCATGTATTCGTTGTTCATCCAACATTTATAACTCTTGCAAGCATTGTTCACGAAAAGTATCCTTGTTAATTATCCCATGAAATGAAACACGTAAAGAAGGTATTTCCAATTCCAAAGGCATAATAGCATCAGTACCATAGATAAGATTGTAAGGAGAAGTACCCATGACAGTACGAACAATAGTCCTATAAGCCCATAAAGCACAAGTCAGTTGAGTATGCCAATCTTTTGCATGCTTACTAACTATTTTCCTTATAATTTGTTCAATGATTTTATTTGATGCTTCATCTTGTCCATTAGATTGAGGATAATAAGGAGTTCAAAATATATGTTGAATTTGATATTTGTCCAAGAATTTTGCAACTTCTTTGTTTTTAAAAGAGGTACCATTATCCGAAACTATCATCAAAGGAATACCAAATTGTATTATGATATTATTAAGGATGAATTCACAAATAACATCCGCAGTCGTTGAATGAAGAGGGAAAGATTCTAAACACTTCGCAAAGTAATTTGTAGTATTCAAGATGTAAGTATGTCCTTGAGAAGAAGCTGGTGAGATTTTTCCAATAAGGTCAAAACCCCAAATACTAAAAGTCCATGGAGAAACTTGATTACAAAGCTCACGGGAAGGAGCATGAATCAAATTACTATGTTGTTGACATTGAGGACATTTCTTAACAAACATTAAAGAATCTTGCTCCATTGTTTGCCAATAATATCCCATTCTAAGCAATTTATTAACCAGAGATTTTCCACCAAAATGTCCTCCACAAACACTAGAATGAGCTTTTGCTAGAGCTACCGGGATTTCATTTCTATTGAGACACCTTAATAGTAATCCTTCATAAGAGTGTTTGTAAAGCGTATCTCCTAGAATGATGTAACGTGCTACAAGCTTCCTAATATGATTACACGTGTTTCTTGTTGTTGATTCAGGAAAAGTACCATCTTTCAAAAAATTAAAAATGTGAGAATACCATTCATCCGAGTCCAAATTGAAACAATCAGAGGTAATCTTTTTAGAAATCACAAGGTTTTAAGAGTTTGTATGGTAAATTGAAAGTTTTTAGCATTATTCTCAAGACAAACCAAAGAAGCTATGCTTGCCATGGTGTCTTCATGTCAGTTATCTTTCCTAGGTAAGGTTTGAATTGTATAAGAAGAGAATTACGAAAGCACATCAAGGGATAAATCTCTATATTGTGTTATTTTATCATTCTTAGTCTTATAACCTCCTTTAATTTGTTCAACAATCAATTGTGAATCTCCATATATTTGCAAGTGTTTTATGTTAAGGAATGAAGCTGCTCGTAGGCTAGCTATAAGAGCTTCATACTCCACAATGTTATTAGCACAAGGAAAGGTTAATTTGTATGATAAAGGGATTGGCTTTTTCATAGGAGGAATCAAGATAATACCAATACCAGAACCTGTCTTACATTTAGACCCATCAAAATATAATTTCCAAATATCATTCGGTTGAATAGCTAGAATATTGTCATCGGGGAATTTTATTGAAGTAGAACATGTATCAGAATGAGGACAAGGAGCTTCAGCTAAATAATTTGTTAAAGCTTTTCCCTTAATAGACTTCTGAGAAATGAAATTAAGGTCAAATTCTATAAGTAACATTACCGACTTTGTCAGACGGCCAGAGAGATCAGTTTGTGAGAAAAGATGTTTCAAAGGATCAAATTTAACAATCACATTGACTTCGGCATTTATAAGATAATGCCCGAGTTTCTGGCATGCATAAACTACAGCTAAGCATTGTCTTTCCAAATTTGTGTATCTTGTTTCATAATCAAGTAAAATGGACTAATGTAATACATAGGTCGTTCCTTACTATTATTATCATTTTGAGCTAACAACACACTTATAGCTTTCAGAGTTGTTGAAGTATATAAATGGAATGGTTTATCAAATTTAGTTAGTTGCAAGATAGGAGTATTTGCAAGGTACTCCTTAAATTTCTCAAAGGTTTGTTTACATTCATCATTCCAAGAGAAAGTGGTATCCTTTCTAAGAAAGGGTAAAAGGAATAGTTCTATTCGCTAAATTAGAAATAAAGCGACGAATAGCTGGGTAAAAGCACAAAGTTGTGTCACGTTTCAAGACAACTTATCAGCACAACTGAATTTGAGTATTTCTAACTAAAATTATTTTTTGTCAAACATATGGTCAATCTAGATTCATTCTAGCTAAGTTAGATAAGTGCTTCAACTTTTTCAATTGGAAATATCTATTAAATGCATGTTTTATACCAATTACTAAAATAAAATTATTTTAGAAAAGCGTCGTTTCAATAACTCCTCTTTTTAATGATATTTTTTTACAAATATAAAAATACCCTTTTTTAGAGCACAGAGTCAAGATTATTATCATATAATTTTTATAGTATTTTAATTAGATCTAATATATTATAATTTCAAAATACTGCAAGTAGGTATTTTAACATTCGAGAACATGTTGCTTCAAAAATAGAAAAAAATAGTAAAGCTTATCAAAAAAATTGAAATTTTATATTTAACACTAGAGAAGAGAGTTCTCTTCAAGAATGTGTAATTTTTTTTCTAAATGGTGTAGATTTGATAGGGGAAATTTGGTGGGAGATGAAAACTGTCGATTTCAAGTATGTTCAACTTTGAGTAGTTATAACAGAGAAAATATACATTGAAAACTATTTTCTCTTCTTTTCTGCACTAGCTATACATTTCATTTATAACATATTTTGAAATAAAAGGAAAAAAAAATATTTGCATATACTTTTTTGGTGGGAACAAGACCCTCATTTTTAAGTATTTTTCAACAAGTAAAAAATGGACTTCAAAAATTAAAAAAAATATGTGAATTCTCATTCAAATTTATTTTTTTAAATTATAGGCATAAACTTCATCCACTTTTACACATTTCATTAGTTTACATCATCTCCAAATTCTAAACACAAATGCCATTTTTTTGTTGTTAAAGTTAAAAAGTTTATGTGCTGATGACCTTTTCCTT
Organism: Chamaecyparis obtusa; assembly: GCA_027943335.1. Classification (NCBI taxonomy): domain Eukaryota; kingdom Viridiplantae; phylum Streptophyta; class Pinopsida; order Cupressales; family Cupressaceae; genus Chamaecyparis; species Chamaecyparis obtusa. The sequence continues at coordinate 3,757,064 of BSBK01000703.1, forward strand.
TATAAAAGTGTGACACATATTTGTACTTTTACCCAGCTTTTATTTTTCCTTGTAAAATCCATAACTGAAAAATATTCTTAGGAGGAGGCATATTTAGAATAGCTTCGATCTTTTCAGTATCTACTTCTATGTCTCACTTAGAGATTATAAATCCTAATAATTTACCAGAATCAACTCCAAAGACACATTTCTTAGGATTTAATCTCATGTTGTAAGTTCTAATCCTTTCAAATATTTGTCGTAAAATAGTCACATGATCTTCTCTTTGTATAAATTTTGCTAAGATATCATCCACATAATATTCAAGGATCTTATGATTGTAATCATGAAAAATCAAAGTCATCGCTCATTGATAAGTTGCTCCCACATTATTTAATCCAAAAGGTATCATGACCCAACAAAATGTTCCCCAAGGTGTTATGAATGTGGTCTTAAATTGATCTTCAGGAGAAATAAAGATTTTATTATATCTAGAAAAACCATCCATAAAAGATAACAAGGCATGACCCGCTGTTGAATCCACAATCATATCAATATTAAGTAACGAGAAATCATCTTTTAGGGATGCTTTATTTAAGTCTCTAAAGTCAGTACACATCCTTATCTTATTTTCTCCTTTTGAAATAGGCACAATGTTTGAAATCCAATCTGAGTAATCAATAGAACGGATAAATCTAGAATCCAATAACTTTTCAATTTCAATTTAACAAGTAAAGAAATTCAGGGATTCATCTTTTAAATTTTCCACTTCACAGGTTTCATATTTGGCTTTAAAAAAATATTATGAGTAACAATCTTAGAATCTATACCTGACATATCTGAATATGTCTAAGCAAAAATATCCTTAAATTCAAGTAAAAGGGAAACCAACTGATCACGTTCATCCTGATTCAAAAATTTCCCATTCTTTATCACCTTTTCAGAGTTGTTCTCATCCATTTGAATATCAACAGTCTCAGTTATTAACAAATCACTTCGTATCGGAGGATCCATTGGCAAAGGAAGTATATCTTGTTTATCATGTTCTCCAAAATAAAAATCTATACTTAAACAATAAGGCTTCCGTCGTTTGTAATGAAACTTAGGTAAATCCTCATAAACCCCTAAGAAATCCATTGAGGCTTCATCTTCAGGAAAAATATCTAAACTAGGTCTTTGATTAATGTCAATGAGGAGTGGGTTAACCAATTTCAACTATCCACCGTATATATGATTAACATTAGGAGGAAAAGCCGATGGTTTTCTATAAGGATTAAATCCTAATCCATACGTATGATCATAAATTTCATTATCCAAAGGCACTTGTATACCTTTCTCATATTTACCACATCCTTTCCCATTAAATCTTGATTTCTTAAGCAAATGATAACCAGAACCATATCGATCAGTCATATCAGATGGAGTCCAAGGAGTGACATAAGTCACAATATCATAACAATTAGTTTTTATTGTTTCAATTGTTTCTTTAATCGAGGCAGCAACAAAATTACTTTTTAGTTCCTCAGAAAGTGAGGAAGGAGTAAAAACTTGTTTCTCAAATTCTCTTTGTTGCTTCATGAATTCCAAATTAGAGACCTTATATTCTCCAATGAAAGTAGGATTAAAATCCAATGTCCCCCAATCATCCTCAGTCAAAGAAGAAGATGGAGCTTTCAGTTGTTGTATCTCAAATTGTTTTATCTCAGGTTGTTTTTCAATATTTTTTCTTGGTTGAAAGGTTCAAAGATTTTAGCATATTCCGCATTCAGGCAAGGATTTGGCACATTATCTGCATGTAATGTATACATTAAGTTGTTATAAATGAATTTAACCTTGCGATGAAAACTAGAAGGAACTACATCCATAGTATGTAACCAAGGTCTTCCTAAAAGAATGTTATAATTGAGAGGTCCAGGCATAACATGAATAGGTGTATTTAGAATAAATGGACCAACTTTAACATGTAAGGTAATAATGCCCAAAGTTCTTTTTTGCATATTGTCAAATCCACGTATAGGGACATTATCAGGTTGAATAGTTGTGAGATCAGCCTTAATTGCCTTAAGCATATCCATGCTACAAACATTAAGCCTAGATCCATTATCAATTAATGTTCTTTGAATGATACTCTGATTAATAGAAACATCAACCATACGAGCATCATATTGATTCTGCACCTTAGGAGAAGGTAAATCTTTATCAGAAAATACAATAGGAGGTACAAAAGGCATAGTAAATCTTTATCAGAAAATAAAATAGGAGGTACAAAAGGCATAGTATGCATGCACTCCAAAATAGAATGAATGTTCTCTTGATTAGGAGGTGAAGTAGGAAGAGTGGATAAATTTTTTTTCAATGCCTCATGATATGTTGGGGAAGTTTGAATTAATTCCCATAAAGATATCTTAGTAGGAGTAGCACGTAATTGGTCAACTAAGTTATACTCCTTAAAGGTAGAAGGAAACGTAGGAGCTTGAGGAAGCATAGGTTGAGAAGGTGGTAAGGAAACTAGAACAATAGGCTGAGGGTTATTCCATGTGTGATAAACATGTGAAACGGAATCAGTGTTATCAAATAAATCCAAAGGATCTCTAGGTTTACCCTTAATTGTTATGCAAGGACCTCCTTTTACCATCATCAAAGGTGTAGGATATATTATTTTAGGTTTATCAATGCTACAAATAGTGGGACATGAAGGTAACCATGCACACACCTTATGGTAACGGCTAATTGGAGAGGTTGTGGAGGAGAATGAAATAGGAATAGGATCAATGGAGATCTTATTTGAACAATTTTCACCTCACTACCATGTACCTCATTAGGGAATCTATACTCTTGTACAATAAAAGCCTCATCAAAGTATTCAAAACAAGAATCATAAATGTTGAATATAAAGAACTTCTAAAAGCATGAAAATGTAAATGTTTTTGTATTTTAAAGAGATTTTGCAATTTTTTTGTATTTTTGGAGTATAAATGCAAGAAATCTAATGTAAGATCTAAGTCTAAAACCAAAAAGAAAGAGTTGTTGTAAACGGGTTCACCAAAATGAATAGGATTAAATATGAATAGGGGTAAATTTGAATAGGGGTAAAATGGAGTTTAAAAATGCATCTAACATACCCCTATTTGTGTGTAATTTGTAATTTGAATTGCCAAGTAATGTAAATCTGGAAATACCTATTTTTTTATGCCTGTATACAGTTTCAAGAATTTTTGCAGCCAGATCCGGAACCAAAAAACCACAACGAAAAAAGCCCAAAATAATTTTTCAATTTTGAGGGAGGTCAACTTTGACCCAAATAGCAGGGCACAATCTTACCCTGGGGCACAATCTTACCCCCATTGAAGGTCATCCTTGATCTAAACCAGCTCTGAAAGAAATTTTGTTCGCAGATCCTGAAAGTTTAACGAAAAGGGTACTCAGATCCGCTCTGCAATTCTTGAAGCAATGACTGTAGATATCTAAAAATGGTATTTTGGGGTGGCTATATAGGGTTTTTCCTTAGTCAAATCCCCTTTTTGGTGATCTCCACCTCCACGAACAGACGGGTGTAATAGAATATGTTTGTGTATTGAATGCATAATGCCAAGATCTGATCCTCTAGATTGAAACCCTAGCATGAATGGCTATGAGAAAGAAATGCATAGATTTGAATAAGATAAGAAAGTACACCAAGCCCCTAAGGCTAAAGTAATCTTACCAAACTCACAATCCGTAATTGCTACCCGATCATTGTATCTTTGAATGCTTGAATATTGACAATGGTGGATCAAGGAAGAAGAAATATCTCTCTCTCTCTCTTGCTCCAATTAGATGTTCACAAAAAAGCTTGATATCAACAATGGCTTGATCTTCTATATCATCCTCTTGCAATCTTGCATCTTCACTTCAACATCACTTTCTTGCTCCCTTGATGGATGCTTGGTGTCTTGTTGTTGTTTTAAATGAAGACAAATGAGAGTCTTTATATAGAGGTTTCAAGGTGAGGCTCCTAGAGTAATGTGAGGACCCATAATTAAAATTTCACCTCAAATTATGGTCCAATCACAATAACCAACTAAGGAGGGAAAAGAATTAAATTAATTTCAAATTAAAACCTTTCTGCATTCGGATCCGAAAGCCCGACATTGATTTCAAAGCCCTTGGGGACCAAAATTTGAAAAGGGGGATCAAATTATTATAGGGGTCAAGGATGACCTCAACTTTGACCTAGGTCAGGGTCGACCTTGACCTTGACCCAGGGTTCCAGATCCACTCTGTGTTGAAGATAGAAGGTTCCTAGGATGCCCAGAGACCTAGAAATTAAGCCAGAACATGGAAGAGTGCCAGAGAGAGGCACATAGTCCTATGATGATCATGATGAAGGCTAGGAGGACCTATGCCTAGGTCTTACCTAGAAAATAGAGCCATAGAGAAGCGAAATTAAGGAGAATCCCTAGGATCCTAACCCTAATTTCACCTAGAATGAAGGAATCAAGTGAAAAATACATCCTAAATGCAAGTCTATCATGATAAATACACTAAAAGAGGGTGCTAAACCTATCAAGATGGAAGTGACTCCATTTTAAGATGATACAATATCATAATTGACTAAAGATCATCCTTTAACTTCTCATACTCCATAATTGTTAGTGTATTTATTTATTTAGTTAAAGTTTTTGACCTTAGTCATCCACTCTCATTTGACATGTTGATGCAAGTTGTCATCATTTAGGAGTTCTCTAGAGATTTTTCGATTCCATTTTGACACATCATCCTAGTTTAGTGGGTTGTTTTTCAGCACAACTCTTGTTTGAGGAGTCCATCCCAACTTTCATGGTTGTACTTTTACCTATATGTACTCATCTCTTTTTCATTATTGAATGGTTGACTTTGGGCTCATTTTCTCATTTTGTTATTGTGCTTTGATTTATCTCTTTGGCCTTGGTGAATTCTTCATGGTATCAAGCCAATTTGAGATACTTTGAAGCCTAATATTTTTATTAGAGGAGGTATAATTTTGTAAATAGAAAAAATAGTCCATTTTCTCATAACTTTTGTTCAACAACTTAAAATTGAGTTCTATTTTTTGAAAAAGTGTATTTTTTGGGTCATAAATCCAATGAACACACTCATGGACTATCATTATAAAGTGTCATTTTTAGTAGTTTTTTGGGCTTCATTGCAAAGCACTCCTTCTATAAAGTTTCCTAAATAAGGGGGAAAGATAGGCAAGGGGATGTTGTGTGTTTTCTATTTTACACACTTTCTTACAAAGTGCTCTTCATTTATGCAATCTATAAGCAACAATCTAAGTCTAGAAACATGGATCCTAATGTGATGCAGTCAAGGATAGAGAATACCCAAAGGAGAAGTCCAATCCTTGCAGCTATAGATGCCACAATTGAAAGACCTAAACAAGATCTTATAAGAAATAACCATTAAAAGAAGAAATATCACATATATTATTATTAATTTGGCTTGAAAATATAGTTATTACATCACCATTTTCAATATACAGTTACAATACAACTAGGTATTCTTTCTATCCTCAATACAAAGTTCACAAACAAGGAACAACTGATAATCCCTCAAAATTAGGATGACTCCACAAATTGAACCACAAACACAAGAAACATTAGATCCTTACTCTTATATCTTCAGGGCTTCTAAGTTTCCCTCTTTAACCATTCCCCTCAATAAGAATTACAAGACCTACTTAAATACAATATTGCTAGCCACAAGTTAACTTATCCAATCACAATCCCCCAGATAAAGAAAATGGTTTCCTTGAACTTATAGGTCAAGAACCAAATTCATAAGAACACCTCCAATTAGATACATCATGTCCTATGAACATACAAGGAGGTCAAACACATGTGTAAGAACATAGAACAAGGCACCACAAAGTTTCACATAACATGAAACTCCATTGCAAGCCGAATCTCTCCACTTTGGCCATTAGAACAAGAAATCAAACAGGACCAGAACCAAACATTAAATAAATTCATCTGAAGATATCAGAATGAGCTATGAAGCTAGACATAGGATCTCCAAGATGTCTAGAACACAATATAAGGATCACATAAGAAAGTGAGCCAACTAGAATGATCACAAGCCTAAACACTAGAAACTACCCAACTAGAACAATAAATAGACAAACCAAAGGGAAATATTTTTTGGGGGTGATGCAAGATTGCCAATGACACAAGGATGCTCCTGGATTAGACACCCTAGGTGAATAGAAGATGTTCTATAAGGACTTATGAATATCTAATAGGATTCAAGAAGTAAATCCCATGTTCATTCTTAATCCACATATCCTCTCCATCACAAGGAAAATTTTTTCTCTGACTTTGCACATGCCTATCCACACTATTGTAGATGCAAGTGTTCAAATAGAACCTATCAACATCCTTCTCAACATCCATTATCACACTATTTCTTCTACTGCTTCCACAATCACTAGTCTAATTTTCCAATTCCTTCCAATTGCTTTTGACTTTTTCACTCTTACAATCAATCATCAATGTCTTCTTCCTTATCTATTGTTTGATTCTACTCTTGACATTATTTTGTAATTTTTTAGCTTCAACCATTGATCTATTCAAAATATTATGTTATTCATCTGATAGCACTTCTTTGGTACTTTGTTTTAACATCATCTGATTGTCACTATCCTTCAACTCTACCAGTTATGATTCATTCATCATATTCAACAAAAAATATAACACCTTAGAAACCTTCTCAGCTATCTACTACAAATCTAACACCTCCTAATCCAAATTATTCTAATCTCTTAAGGTGTAGGTTTTCATTACATTCAAATTCTTAGCCTTCCTTCCATCCTTCACTATAGACACAGCATTCCTTTAGCAATCATGAATAGCACCAACATCATACTTCCAAGGTCTATCTAACAAGAGATGAAAAACACTCATATCCACCACATCACATAACTCTTCATCATGATATGGACCAATGTTTAACTTAACCCAACACTGTTATTGAACTTTCACCATATGTTCATCCTAAAACAAACATATGGAAAATGATGTTCAAGTCTCTGTAATCCAAAATTCAGTACCATTTTATCTAATATAATATTTCTCGGCACTTCCACTATCCATAATTAATTTGCAACATTCATTCCCTGATTTACAAACTATCTGGAATAATTGCCTTCTCTAGACATGCCCAATTTCCTTCTTGCTCAACATAACTCTCCAGAACATCATATATTCTGATGAACTACAACTGATTGAATACCTGAATGACTTGAAGATCAGTGATTAGAGATCACAGAGTATTGAAATGATATGTAAGATAATTAAATCAGTCATTATGTTATCATTGATGTCAACTAGTTTGACAGTACTTATCATGTTAGTTACAAATATCTAAACATCTGTAAAGAGGAGAGAAGACATGGAGAACTAAGATATCTACATAGAGGAAGATGGATATAATAGATGAGGATAAGGAATACTTTGGGTAACTTATTGATGAGTTTATGACTTTATGTTGTTGACTTGATTATGTTGCATTAATCTATTATGGATGAAGAAAAATGTACAAGGCAATGTGGTCGGTAAATGAAGCACTTTAGTATACACCGAGACAATGTAGTGTATACTGAGTGATAGTATTAACTGAGCTTATGTTTGCCGATGCATTTCTTTGTTAACTGACTATGGATGAAAGTATTAAATGCTTAAGTTTAGACGACAGAAATTGATGAGCTGGAAATTGTTATGATTTTGAGATTGAGGATAAAGTTTGTTATAAGATCCATAACTGAAAAAATTCGGAGAAGATCTAAAGGATGGAATTGAAACATGTTACTGACACAACCACCGAGAAAGGTTTAAGAGGAAAAATCTATGAAGGAGATTAAGCGAAAAAATCTTATGGTTGATATGAAAACTATTTATCTATCTATATAAGAGATATGAGTTTCTTTATTGAAACATGCCGGAAGAAAGAAGACTACAGAGATTTTGTGTGAATATAGTTTCATGCATGCCTAATTAGACTAGTTGAAGGAGAACCGAACTGCAGAATAGTATCGAGCATCAGAGAGGTATTACCAAGTGAAAGTAAGTTAAGGAAGTGAATTGATATATTGATCAAAGGATTTGTATGGGCTTATAATAGATCTCAACATAAGCAAGACAAGTTGTATTGTAATCAGATCAACTACTGTTTCAGTTTAACCATTGATACAGAAAAATCTCTTAACCCAGTGGACTTAACCATCTTATGTTATACCCTATATCATTCAATGAATGTACATTGTTATCCTATTGACCCCATAGTGAATGCTGGTTGAATGATAACTGTTAGTCTTAAATCCTCTAACAAGGTCACACCTAACAGTGTGTTTTTAACCTTTAATAGGGTTGGCTTTTCACCAAGCTCACTTCAGAAGAGTGAAAGTTATTTTGGGTTACCGGTCCCAGATGGTTTTTACCTTAATAGGGTTTCCATGTTAAATCATTGTGTTATGTGTTATGTGTTTTTGTGATGATTTCTTTATTTTCATACTTTAGATACTACATATTTGATTTGATCAGTAGTTACTGTGAGTTAATTAACTGGTAATTGGTAAAGGCACAGACAGTTTAAGAGTTTTTGTTACCAAGCTGCAAAATTTGTTGAAATTGTTTTTAAAGTTGCATCTTAAGATTTGAGACTGTAGGATAGCTGATCTAACTGATTCACCCCCCCCCTCTCAGTTATTCTAACAATTGGTATCAGAGCATTGGTTTCTTGGAATAGAGTTTTAAGGACTTTAATAGAAAGATCACAAGATGTATAAGAGGGAGGTGTCAAAGCTAAACAAGGACAATTTTACCATATGGAAAAGTTGAATGAAACTTCATATATCTGGAATCGGAGATTTTGCCTTACATCTACTTGAAAATGGCTACTTACAACCGACGATTGGACCATTGACTCTTGATCAACTGAAAGATTGACATGAACACAACATTACTATGATAGAGATTGTTGCTTCTCTATCTAATGCTGAATTCAAGGATGTCAAAGATTTCACTACTAAAAAAGAGATGTGGGATAAACTTGCTCAAGTCTATGGTGGTGATGTTAATGTCAAGAGAGCTAGAGCTAAAAGCCTACGAGGTAGGTTGTACGATATGAAAATGAAGGAAGGAGAAAACATAGTACAGTATACAAATCGAATAAAGGAGGTAGTCAATGCTATCAGAGGATCTAGTGGTGTCATTGATGAAGATACAGTGGTAAGTAAAATTCAAAGAACATTATTGCCTACTTATGCAATCAGAATATCTGCTATACATGAAATGAGGTCTGCACCTGGAAATAATCTTACTCTTGATAGTCTGATTGGTAAGCTAACAAATTTTGAGTTGAACAATTTTGATAATAGTGTTGTACTGTCTGTTGAGTCTACTTTCATGTCTTCTCTGAAGATTGGTAAGTCTAGTAGTAGACATAATATAAAGAATGATAGTGATAGAAATAATGATGATGAGCTTGATGAACTTAAAGCTCTTATGTCCCCGAGATTACCTAAAGGTAAAGGTAGATATAAGGGTAAATTACCTTTAGCATGTTTTAACTGTAAAGAAGTTGGCCATATTGTTGCTAGATGCCTGAATAGGAAAGATGAAGATAGAAAAAAAGATCAATTTGGTAAGGGAAGATATGGAAGGAGAAATAACAGAAGTTATCGACACTACAACAGAGACAACCAAGATCATAGATATAAGGGAAAAAGGGTATGTTACATTGCTGAAGAGAATGATACTGATACCGACACAAATGATGATGTTGAAGTAGTATTTGTTGCGATGAAGGATGATTCTGAGGAAGAAGAAAGGTATGTAGAGACAACACTCATTTCTAAAGTTAGTATAAATGATACTTGGATCATAGATAGTGGCTATACACATCACATGACTGGTAATAAAGAAAATTTTGATCATCTTGAGCATTATAATGGAGGATCAATAAGAATGGGTAATGATATACCATGTATGGTTAGAGGAAAAGGATCTTTATTGATAAATGATAAAATCAAATGTGATAATGCTTATTGGGTAAATGGACTGAATTACAACTTGCTAAGTATGGAACAACTTAATAACTCAGGTCACCGAGTAGCTTTTGAAAGCAAGAAGGTAAAGATATTTGATGAAAGTGGAAAGCTTGTCAAAACAAGAGGACAATCTAAAGGTAACTTATTTTATCTTGACAATGCTAAGACTTCTTGTTTACTGATGAAAAATGAGGATGCATGGTTATGGCATAAAAGGTTATGTCATGTAAATTTTGATAACATGATTAAGATCAGTAGAAAGAAAAATGTCAGAGGTCTACCTAGCCTAACAAAGCTTGATCATGTTATGTGTCATGAATGTCAAAAGGGGAAAATGACAAAATCTAGTTTTAAGAATAAAAACTATTCAATAAAAAGAATCTTGGAGTTAGTGTTAATATGATTTAGAACAACAAAGAGAGGGGGTGAATCAGTTGTTCTCAGGTCCAGATGTATAAAAACAAACTTCAAACTCTTCAACAAATCAAATCTAATAACCAACACCTACTCAGTCATTACTGATTGCATAACAAAAGCATATAACAGTGCAGTCCACTTATCCAATAGCATCTAAGTTGTAAAATACAAAAATTTTCAAACCAAAACATTCACACAAGTATCAACACCAGGATTTATAGTGGAAACCCAATTAGGGAAAAGCCACTTTGTAACATGTTACTATTATGTTCACTCTTCTGAAGTGAGCTCGGTGAAAAGCCAACCCTGTCAAAGGTTACAAACACACTATCAGGTGTGACCCAGTTAAAGGATTTAAACCACTCTGTTAAAAGTGCACCTTGTTATAGGACTTACATACACTCCATTAGAATGCAACCTTGTTCAAGGGATTTATACCTATGACTGTTAGGTCAACCTCTGTTAAAAGGATTTTGACTATTACAATGGTTAGAAAGTAGCTGTAGTATTGATCTGAAAAACATAAAACTCACTTTGCAAATATCAGATCCAATTCCATACACATATGTTGGCTTACTGACTGTGAACCTTTTCCATCTCCATCATTGATCTACTAGGAACTCTCTTCAAGTAATCAAAACACTTCTCCTTCAGCCTTCTCTTCTTAGATAATCAATAACATCAACAATACTTCCAGCATCTACTTTTTCCTATTTCAACCTCTTGCTTAGGTTTCCTTAATACTACCTCTATTAGGTCAATACATCTTTTGTCACTTAATCTCCTTTGTAGATATTAGGGTTAGGTCAGATTCATTGAATCTGTCCTACATTATGTTCTTCGGCTATCCTTCTAGAAATATCTCAAATCCCTTAAAAGATTTACAATAAAATGTTTTATAGTGCATTAAATGCTTTCATACAATCAATAAATAAAGTCAACATGTTTTACATAATCCAAGAATTCAATGATGTCAGCTAGAAATCTGAATTCTTCCTCAAATGAAAAATACTGACGCTCTGTCAATACTATGTTCAACTTCTCAGTCTTATCTAGAAAGCTCAATCACCACATAAACTATTCCCTTAGCTAACACTATCTTCCTTGGCAATTAACTGGTGTTCGGTCAACATTAATTATACTCGGCATATACTGGCTCGATCTATTACAAGTAGTAGTTGTCGTTGCACCAAAAGATCAACCTGTTAATGCTCGATACAACCACTAGACTTATAGAAGACACAGGAGGCGATTAAGCCATGTCAAGAATCTCAAGGGGAGCACTGACCATTATGCCAACAATCTCCCCCTCAGCATTACTTGAGGGGATTTGAACCTATGACCAAGCTCTGATACCACTTGTTATAAGTAGTAGTTGTCGTTGCACCAAAAGATCAACCTGTTAATGCTTGATACAACCACTAGACTTATAGAAGACATAGGAGGCAGTTAATCCATGTCACAAATCCCAAGGGGAGCACTGACCATTATGCCAACATGGTCGACACAAACAACACTTAGCTTAAACTATATTTCTTCACTTTTTCTCGGTTAAGCCTACCAGTTTAGTCTTCATTCTTACTTAGATAAACAATACATTGTCTTATCATTGTGCCACATAATCAAGTACTCATTGAAGTATCAAGATAACTCAACCTTTCCTTAGGTGTTGTTGTTACCAACCTTGCCTATCCCCTTAGCAACACTCAAATAGATATAGTACTTTCTTAAATAGCAACAGTCTTACTAGTTAAGGTTTGACATCAATGACAATACAAAAATTGCTTCAATTTTAGTTTCCAACAATCTCCCTCTTTGGCATTGATGGCAACACCATATGAATATCACATGAATTACCAACCAATCCAAAAAACTTATCAATCTACCAGAAAAATTTATAATATCCTTAGCTTCATTCTGATACAGAATTAATTAGCCATGCTTGACCGTCCATTGAATTTCTCCCACTGTCTTGATCTTCTTATTATGTGTATTCATCTTTGATCATCTCCCTCTTTGACAAAAAATTCAATGCAACAAAAAAAACATACATCTTGTAGATGTAGATATCATCCTTTCAATTCAGTAACAATAATTCTCCCTATGTCATCTTGCTTATGACCGATTCTTGACTTTGCTGTGCTTTTCACAACTCTAGGCTACTCCTAAAGTGTGACCTTTCTTTGCATCAATTTGTTAAATGTTCTTTGTAGCACATTTGATGCAGTGCTCCTAGCTTGACTAGGAAGCCTCAGTTAGGGAAATGACCCCTAATTGACTTCTCAGGTATTCATGAGCTTCTTTAGGTAAAGCCTTACTGAATATGTCTACTAATTGTTCCTTTGTATTCACATATTCCATGTGGACCTCTTTATCTTGTACCAGTTCTCTCAAGTAATGATACTTGATGGAAATGTGTTTGGTCTTTGTGTGGATCACTAGATTCTTAGAGATGTTGATAGCACTTGTGTTGTCACAAAAGATAAAAAATGGTTTAGTGATTTCTTCTTTCATGCCTACCAACAATTGCTTTATCCATATCAAATTTGAACAACTCACAGCTGCAACCACATACTCAGCTTTAGCAGTAGATTGGGAAATGCAATTTTGTTTCTTGCTTGTCTAGGAAACTAATCTCTATCCAAGAAAGAAAGCTCCACCACTAGTACTCTTTCTATCATCTACATTTCCTGCCCAATCAACATCTGTATACACTTTCAGTTCAAATTTTTCATGCTTCTTGTAGTACAATCCATACTCAACAGTTCCCTTCAAATATCTCATGATTCTTTTAATCGCCATCATGTGAGTTTCCTTGGGATTGGCAGAGAATCTTTCCACAATCCCAATAGCTAATGCAATATCTGTTCTTCTATGTACAACATACTATAGCTTTCCAATCATAGATCTATACAAAGTTTGGTTAACTTCTATAGCATCATCATTTTTAGACAACTTCTATCCAGTAGCCACGGGAGTACTTACTAGCCTTGAATCTTCCATACCAAAGGTTTTTAGTATCTCATGAACATATTTAGACTATGTGATGAAAATTCCTTTCTCCATCTGATATACTTGTAAACCAACAAAAAAATTGATCTCCCCAAACATACTCATTTCAAATTTAGTTTGCATTTCATTTGAAAATTTCTTACATAAGGCATCTTGTCCACCAAATATAATATTATCTACAAATATCTTAGCCAACAAGATTCCTTTACCTTCTTCATCTTTCATGTACAAATTTCTTATGTCATTTTTCCTTGAGAATCCAATATGTATTAGGTAGTTGTGCAATCTCTCATACCATGCTTTGGGAGCTTTCTTTAGTCCATACAGTTCTTTATTCAGTTTGCAAACCATGTGTCTTCTGTTTGGATCAACAAATCCTTCTGGTTGTTAAATATATACTTGTTCTTCCAATATATCATTTAAAAATGCAGACTTAACATCCATTTGGTATACCTTGAAACCTTTATAGGCAACATATGCAAGCAGATTTTTGACTCCTTCCAATCTTGCTATAGGGGCAAATGTCTCCCCATAATCTATTCCTTCTTCTTGTGCATAGCCTTTGCATACCAGCCTAGCTTTGTTTCTTGTGATTTGACCATGTTCATTCAGCTTATTACAAAATACCCACTTTGTCCCAATGACATTCTTATTTTCTGGTCTTGGCACCAAAGTCCAAGTATCATTCTTCTCTATCTAGTCTATCTCTTCAATCATTGCTTCTATCCAATCTTCATTTTCTAATGCCTCCTTTGTTGTCTTAGGCTCAAATTCACATAGTAAACATGTTGGATCTCTTGCCTTGTTTCTGGTCTGAATTCTAGTATCTTTATCTCCAATAATTTTTTCGAGCTTGTGATGTCTCCTTACATATTGTGCTAGAATAGGTTCTGCTCTCCTTTCATTTTGTTCATCATGTTCACCAACAAGATTGTCAGATTCAGCTTCTGAATGCTCGGCAACCTCTTCCTGATACTCGACAGCTTCTTCCTATCACTTGGCATGTTCTTCTTCTCTCTTGGCATTATTATCCTAATGCTCAACATTGCTTACCAAAGACTCAACATCAGGTGTAGGTCTTGTTAATCTCTATTGAGCATTTAAGGTTCTCATTAGTATCAAAGGACAGTAAATAGGTTGGTTAGTTATTTACATTGAGACAGTCGGTAACTAGATGTTTAACAAAGCAGTCGGTAAAGCCTTACACCGACCATCACATAGTTAATCGAGCACCGACACCACCGACACCAACAGTCAATAAACACTGAGCATCATAGTATACACTAAGAATATTATACAGTGTTTACTGATGATCACAAAAAATGGCATAGTAATCAGAAATGGTGCATTAATCTATGCAAACGGTTATAACAGATCGTAAAATGGTTTACCAAGATCGAGGAGCATTTATTGTAAAATATATTCATTAAATGCAATGATTATCTTATTTGTATTAGTTGATCTAGGTTATTTTGCACCATAGATCTTAGGGTTATGATTATTTTTGTAACCTAATTTTTGTTTAAGCATCAAAATAGAAGACTATATATTGTATATGTTCACACCATTTTATGAAGTTTTTGAACTAATATATATGAATTACAGAGCACTTGAAGAAATTGCCTATCTTCAAGACAATTAGTTTACTGAGCAGAACATAGTACAAAGGTTTTCAAATTGAGCAGAATTAGACAAGGCTACCGAGAAGAACAGAGCAGAGAACCATCACAGATAAGGTGATATTTTGATAAGCACTTATAGATCTATTTCAAACAATTGAGTTGTCAACTAGTAGATAGTTTACCTATTACTTTCTGACAATTGTGATAGAGTTTGGTATAAATCTCTTAACAGAGGAGACTTAACACTCTTTGTATAAATCTCTTAACTAAGTACACACTTCATATAGTGTTGTTAAATCCTATAACTAGGTAGATCTAGCTGATCTAATATGTTACTCCTAATGGGGTAAGATCACCAGAAGTGATCAAAACTTGTAGCCTTAACAGGAAAACCTTTTCTATTTGCAGTAGTGAAGAATTTGTGGGTGTCATCCCCATCACAGTTTTTACCTTCTAACAAGGGTTTCTGTGTTACCAAAATACTTGTGTTATGTGATTGTCATATTGATTTCATGTTGTTTACTTTCTTAAGTTAACTAGATGATTGATTTATGCAATTATATTGAAGTTATTTTGATCAATTATCATAGTATTCAATTATAGATTAGAAAGGTTTTGCAGCTAAAGTTTTGAAGGCACTGATTCACCCCTCCCCTCTCAGTACCTATCTCTCCTAATTCCAACAATTGGTATCAGAGCACAGTTCTCTTGTTGAATAGTTTAACCACTAATGGGAAAAGATCTAAGTCATGGAGAGATACAAGCTTGACAAGACTATTGAGAATCAGAAGATATAAATGCAGATGTTTGTGGAACAATATAAACAAGCCAAGGAAGAACTGAAGAAATTACTGGTTGAAAGAAAGAACCTTGCAATTCAGCTAAATGAAATAAGTTATCATGAAGAACCTATTGATGACATATTTGATCATATTGGATCAAGCTCTGGAAGCATCTCTGATGGATCCGAAAGCATAATCTCTAAATTATTTGAAAAGAATCAGCATCCATCTGAGCAAGTGAAAGCACTTCAAATTGGTCATGAATCTCAAATGGTGAGAATGGTGGAAATCATGAACAATGGAAGACAAGCTGAACAAGATCAGAATATGGCTATTGAAGACTGATGACTGAACAACTTCAAGCAAAAGAAAGTGAAATCCAGAGACTCACTAGTCATCACTTCCAAGTATCAAATCAGATGATGACAGTTAATCAAGAAATGAACCAAGTAAATGGAGAAGTATCAAGAAGACTTGAAGATGTAGCAACACTCAGAGAAGATAATGAAAAATTGAGAAATGAAATAAAGACACAAAAGCAACACAATGAGATGATGAAGATAGCCGAGGACAACTCTAAAAAGATTGATGACTTTCTGACTAATCAGAGGAGATTCGGAAGCAAAGCTGGTATAGGCTACACTGGTGAAGGAGAATCATCACAACAAGTTGAAGAAGTCAACAACAATCAAAGTCAAAAACCTAAAGTGTTGACATGCTACCACTGTGGAAAACCAGGACATACATCTAATATGTGTAGAAGCAAAGCATAAGGTAAACCTCTTGTCATCCCTAAGTTCAATGGATATTGCTATTACTGTGGTAAGTTTGGACATCCAGCTTATGAATGTAGAGAAAAGAAGAATGAAATTGCTAATAATACTACTGAGGACAAAATATGCTATACTTGTAATAAGTATGGACACACTACAAGGGACTGTAAGGCGAAAATGAAGCAGGTCTGGACACCTAAAGAGAAACTACAATGAAAGCCATATCAACCAAAGAGACAAGGTAACTCATATGTTTGGGATTATAATACATGGACTAATTGTACTGCATGTGGTCGATATGGACATATTGCAGCAAACTATTTCAGAAAGAGTCGGATTGGACAATCAAGAAACTGGACAAATGCAAGAATGACATGTTTGCACTGTCACAAGGTCGGTCATGTAAGCAAGAACTACAAAGACCAAGTACCAGATGAAAACCACATATTTGAGAGTGGATATAACATTGTAGGAATTACAAAATTTAAGGAACACAATGTGGAAGAAGGCATCTAATGAGAATGCTGAGTCAAGTAACACTGTCGGTGAAACCTCGTCCACTAGATTGGGTGACATCGGCACCTCCACTTAAGATGAGAAAGGTATGTATGGAACTAACATTTCAAATGATCACATTTTACATACAGTTCCTTATATCTGATGTACAATACCAAATTTGCATGAATGAAGATGCAATATGGTTTATATATTATAAGTTTGCAAATGTTATCTAGTCGGTAAAAGAAGAAACGTGAGTTGGTTACCCGTCGGTAATCACTATACAAGGTTAACTGACAACAATTCAAACTAATGAAGAAACTCTATGTTAACTAAGATAAAAGACATTACTGAGCTGACAGCTGTCTCGTACCAAAAGTTAGGTCGTGCATTTAATGCATCAAAGTTTGAGTGGGAATATCAGAAAACCCTATATATACGTGGAAATAGAGTTCATTGTTACATTGTGATTTTGAAGAAAGGAGATTTTACAGAGAAGAGTTCAAGCTAACAATTTTTAAAATAGATTCAAAGCTACTATAGATCAAACCGATGATAATTCTTCAATGAAAACTAGTAAGTTCATCTGCCTACCGAACATTGGTTATCAATTGCTTGCTGAAACCCTAGAAACAATTTATGGCATCATCTTCAACCGCAAGAAAATCACAAAACATTGAGGAGGAAGTGGAATTAATTGTTAGGGCACACTTTGCCGAGTAGAAATTCAAACCTCATCCTAAGGTCGCAGCACAAACAGATGATATGGGCACATTTTCTAGTATTCCTAATAAGGTTTTGTTAACAAAAGATGTTAGGGCTTACATTCACTGCAAGATCGGTGAAGTATGTGACTTTGAGACCGCAGCAGCTTATCAGCAAATCTGTGGATGGGATGGTAAGATCAAATCTGAGTATAAGAAGATTGAAGAGTCAAGGTTACAGAGTTTCACATACTTCTCGCAATCATTTCACAATGACTGGATAAGAATCGTGTTAAGAAAATTTCATGACGGAAAATTTTGGCTAGACAAACCGGTTGAGGTCACCAAGAAGATTATCAGTAGGGTTACTGGGTACCCTACAACCGACAAAGCCAAAGCATTTCAAAGTTCATCTCATCTTGATGTAGAAAAGAACACTAGAGCTCAATGGGATGGTAGGGAACTAAAAATATCAACTACCAAAGATCCAGTGGTAAGATTCATAGCTCATGTCATCAGGTACAAGATATTTCAATCAAGCAAACTGAATAGTGTACCCTGTAGCACCGTGGACATGGCTTACAAAATTGTGAAGAAAGATCACTAGGTTGATCTTGCTGAGCTACTACTACACCAACTACATGACAACATGAAGACAATAAAAGAAAAGAAGTCCAATACATGTAAGTACGGATCACTGCTTGTCTGTACATTCCTCTATTTGTAAAAATATGTACCGGGTATTGGAAAAGTAAATTGGCAATTGGACAAAATGATAACTACTCAAATTGGTGATATGATGAGAAGTCTAGGAGACAATCTGAACAAGGATTTCCATGCATATTTCAAGGAATTTCAAACAAGAATGCAACAAAGAAGCAGAATTCCAAAAGAATTAGTGAGCAAATTTGAAGATGACATATGCTTTGTGGTAAGTACAGACCATTCAATGATAAAGGCAGTAGAACTAAGAACAAAATGGCTAGCACCAATGGGTTATGAAATGAATCATGATTTTGCTTTGAAATCTATCAATGCATTGCTAGCATTACCAATAGACATCACTACCAGTAGGTTTGCAGTGTATGAAGAAGCTAAGTCTAGAATCACAATGGACATTGAGATTAGTAAAATGTCAAGAAGGGAAAAGAAAATGAAAAAGGATCTCACAAAAAAATATGGAACTACATCTGACTTACATAAGGAGTCACTAATTGATGAAGCAACTGAAGGTCAGTTATAGTTGGCTGACAAACCCTATGACAGCGAGGAGATCGAGTTAGACAAAGAAAAGGATAATACACCAGTTCCTCCCACCAACGATGAAGAAGAAATTCAACTACCCACAAATGATGAACAAGATATACAACCACAAGAACCTAAAAGGATGAAGACCCATTCATCAACTACTGTACAATCCACCGAACAAGAAGAAGCTGTACAAGTTGCAAAAAGAAGGGCAGCTACACTGATGAAGAAATACATCAAGAGAAAGAACAAGAAAGTAGCTGAACCACCTAAGAAAAAGAGGAAATACATAAGGAGTAAGGAAGATATAGAGGGGACTGACACTAAAAATGACCTCGATCAATTTAAGCTAGTTCATAATAGGGATAGTACCATAGAAGAAATAATTGAAGATATCATTGAGAATGGAAATCTTAATGATATAGGCATAGACAAATTTAACAACATGTCAATTGAGGACAAGACAAAGATAGAACATGCTATTGTTCAAATGATGATCAAGTTCAAAAGAATACCGATGGAATTTGCATGTCAATTGCCAAAGGAACTTGATGAAAAAATAAGTGAAAGATGGGCTATTGCACTAGAAATAGAGAAAAGAAAAAGAGAATGATCTCTAGCCATGCAGCTAGACACTTTAACTATGCTGAGGTAAGTGAATACGTGACAAGGTATCATCCTAGATTTTCAGTCAAGAATAGAGCTATGCAGATTATGGATGAGAATGTAGATGATATGGATGTCGTATGTGACTCCCTATGGACATCAATTTTGAAAGTAGAAGAGAAAGCTAAATAGGAAGCATTCCTGAAACTATCTAAAAAGAGATACAGTTCAAAAGGTAAAAGTATTTTCATTGATGATAATAAAGGCAAGAAAATAGAAGACACCGGTATATCAGCTACTGAGGTAATTGATGTCACCGAGAAAAAGGAAGAAATCAAAATTTCACAGGATGCACCAAATCAAGTTAAGATCCACTTGCAAAAGAAAACTGATGATGATGCACTAATTGAGGACATCACTAATGGTGATCTTGATGATAAGGATGATGAAGATGTAATAATTACACAATACAAAGATGAAGCATTGAACATTGACAATGCATGTACATCTCTACTGGGTGAACTTCTTGTACTTACAGAGGCCGTTGAGATAATTTCACAAGTACAACCTGATGTCTCTCATCCTGATCCAACCAAAGATACAACTTAGATTCAAGCACCCGAGCAACCTAAAGATACAAATGAGCCTAACAAAATAGAGGCATAGTCTACATAACAAAAGCAACTTGAAGAAACCAAGTCAACTAAGGTGAGCCCACTTGACACTACCACCGAGACTCCCACTCAATCTACTGAGGAGTAGAAGAAGGATGATATAGTGTCAATCGATAAGGATACTCTGAGGAGTGAAGAAAAAGCTATTGTTGTAAGTGAGAAGAAGTCACCTCTAGCCCCAAAGAAGAAGAAGAAGAAAGCCAAAGGGCCGGTCACCATTGATGAAGTTATCATTATCCCCGAATGTGACCCGAGAACCCTAAGCCCTGAGGAACTAAGTTGGTATGGGGAGTTATGTTTGAGGAAAGTGGCACAAGAAAAATTGAGGCAAGAACAAAAATGTAAAGAAGTGTTAAATGATGTATGAGATATTCTACAACAGATAGTACCGGAAACAAACATTGATGAGAATACTCCCATTTTAGATCAACTTACCACCCTCGCTAACAAAATCAATGCCCCTAATATAGATATGGATAGAAGAATAGAAGAAAGGGCCGAGTCAAAGATTCAAAACAAATTGGCAGAAAGGATTAGCACTGAAGTGGCACTAAACAAGGTGAAATTATCTAAGGTCATTATCGAGGTAAAATCTATCACCCAGATAA
Source organism: Chamaecyparis obtusa (assembly GCA_027943335.1). Classification (NCBI taxonomy): domain Eukaryota; kingdom Viridiplantae; phylum Streptophyta; class Pinopsida; order Cupressales; family Cupressaceae; genus Chamaecyparis; species Chamaecyparis obtusa. The sequence continues at coordinate 3,778,053 of BSBK01000703.1, forward strand.
TCTGTCAACTGCTAATAAAGCTTTGTTCTATAGACACCTTCACTATAGAAATCAGTGAAAAGATAAAAGGTTTAGAAGAAGAAATCAAGTTGAGTATAGAAGCAGCTATCATCAAGCCAACTGCTTTCTTAAAGCACATTAATTGAGTTCAGGAACTCCGGTGGCTGATAGCAGACTTAAGGAAACAAGAAGTGCACATCACTGATTAGGTTATAGAGTTACAGAAAGAACTCACTCCTTACCTGAAGATTTTTGAAACACATACTGTCAAAGCTGAGAAACTTGTGGCAACACCAGAGATTTCAGTGTTGGACAATATCTTTGACATGCATGCACAAGTCGGTCTTGAGAAAATTGCTCTTACCAACTTGAAAGAGGAATGGGAAAACCTCTTGGAGTCTATGAAGAAAACCTATCAGAACATTTTTTATAAGATGTAAATATACATTACATACTTTTAGGGTATTTGGCATTATTATCAAAATGGGGGAAAACATGTATATGCCAAATAGTATATTTTTTTGATATGTATATTACATAATACTGGGAGCATGCACCGAGGGGGAGTACTTTCATACTTATGAAGTTTTTTGTTGTGGATATGTATATGGTGGAGATATAAGGAACATATAGAAACATTTTGTCTATATACATTATGAAGTTTTGATACTAATGCCAAAGGGGGAGATTGTTAATCTCTATTGAGCATTTAAGGTTGTCATTAGTATCAAAGGATAGTAAACAGGTTAGTCGGTTATTTACATTGAGACAGTCGGTAACTAGAAGTTTGACAAAGCAGTTAGTAAAGCCTTACACTGAGCATCACATAGTTAACCAAGCACCAGCACCACCGACACCGATGGTCAGTAAACACCAAGCATCACAGTATACACCAAGCAGATTATACAGTGTTTACCGATGATCACATAAAATGGTGTAGTAATCAGAAATGATACATTATTCTATGCAAATGGTTATAACAGATCGTAAAATGGTTTATCAAGATTGAGGAGCATTTATTGTAAAAGATATTCATTAAATGCAATGATTATCTTATTTGTATTAGTTGATCTAGGTTATTTTGCACCGTAGATCTTAGGGTTATGATTATTTTTGTAACCTAATTTTTGTTTAAGCGGCAAAATAGAACACTATATATTGTATATGTTCACACCATTTTATGAGGTTGTTAAACTGATATATATGAATTATGGAGAACTTGAAGAAATTTCCTATCTTCAAGACAATCAGTTTACCAAGTAGAATAGAGTACAGAGGTTTTTAGATTGAGCATAATCAAACAAGGCTACCGAGCAAAACAAAGCAGAGAACCATCACAGATAAGGTGATATTTTGATAAGCAATTATAGATCTATTTTAGACAATTGAGTTGTCAACTAGAAAATAGTTTACCTATTACTTGTTGACAATTGTGATAGAGTTTGGTATAAATCTCTTAACAAAGTAGACTTAACAGTCTTTGTATAAATCTCTTAACCGAGTACACACTTCATATAGTGTTGTTAAATCCTATAACTAGGTAGATCTAGCTGATCTAATATGTTACTCCTAATAGGGTAAGATCACCAGAAGTGATCAAAACTTGTAGCCTTAACAAGAAAATCTTTTCTATATGCAGTAGTGAAGAATTTGTGGGTGTCATCCCCACTGTAGTTTTTACCTTCTAACAAGGGTTTTTGCGTTACCAAAATACTTGTGTTATGTGATTGTCATATTCATTTCATGTTGTTTACTTTCTTAAGTTAACTAGATGATTGATTTATGCAATTAGATTCAAGTTATTTTGATCGGTTATCACAGTATTCAGTTATAGATCAGAGAGGTTTTGCAACTAAAGTTTTGAAGGCACTGATTCACCCCTCCCCTCTCAGTACCCATCTCTCCTAATTCCAATAGGTCTGTCACTTACCTCTTCTTCCTCTATATACACAAAAGATCTATAATATTTTAGTTCTCTGTTACTGTCAACTTCATTTTTCTCTACATACTCATCAACTTTGACATTCACACTTTCCACAATTTTGTTAGTGTTAGAATTCAAACACTTATAAGCTTTACTTTTTGTGGAATAGCCTAGGAATATACCCTCATCCCTTTTAGCATCAAATTTTCCATTTCTACTATCCTTTAATATGTAGCACTTACTTCTAAAAATTATAAAGTACTTTACATTCATTGCATACCCATGCCATAATTCATAAGGTGTCAGATTTGTACCTTTTTTGATCTGTACTCAGTTAAGAGTATAAACAACTGTACTCACAACTTCTTTCCAATACTTCTGTGCAACATTCTTTTCAATAATTAATGTCCTTGCATAGTCCAAGATAAATCTGTTCCTTCTCTCTGCTATACTATTCTATGGAGAAGTTCTAGGTGTAGACATCTATCGTTTGATCCCTCTATCATTAAAAAATAGATTGAATTCATTTGATGTAAAGTCTCCGTCTTGGTTAGATCTCAGACACTTTAGGTTCTTACCTGTCTCTTTTTCAACCTTAGCCACATACCACTTAAAAAATTGAAAAGTATATTTTTCCTTTAAGAACATTACATGCATCATTCTGGTATAATCATCAAAAAATAGGATAAAATATCTAGCACCACAATAGCTTTGTACACCCATCGGTCCACAAAGGTTAGTATGAACCAAATCTAAGATATTCTCGGAAGTAAAGGTTTTGCTCTTGAAACTAGACTTTGTCATCTTACCCAACTGGCATTCTTTGCACATTACATTCTCAGGTTTCTTCAATCTAGGTAGACCTATCACTTTCTTTTTCTTGCTAATCTATACCAAATTATCAAATTTAACATGACATATTCGCTTATGCCATAACCAAATATCATCAAGTTGTGCAATCATACTTGAGTTTATTTAGATAGGTCTAGATAGAAAAAATTACCTCTTGTCTGTTCTCCACTTCCAATCATTTCACCAGTGGCATCAAATATTTTGGCCTTCCTATGATGAAATTCCACTCAGTAGCCAGTGCTATTAAGCTGTGCAACACTCAACAGATTATAGTTAAGACCCTCAACCCAATAAGAATTTTCACAAGTGATCTTATCAGTCAGCTTAATCAATCATTTTCCTCTAATAGGACATGGTGCATCATTACCAAATTTCACACTCCTACCTTTATAATGATCTAAGGTATCAAAATTACTCTTATCTCCAGTCATATGATGTGAACAACCACTGTCAATAATCCATTTATCATTTTTGTTCACATAAGATATCAATGCAATTTTCTCATCCTCATCAGATTCATCTTTCATTGCAACATAGACAACCTCAATTTCAAAATCATCACTATCAGTGTCAGTCTCTTCTTCGGCAATGTAGCAGGATTTCTTACCTTTTCCTTTGTAATCCTTGTATCTTCAGTAACCTCTATCTTCTCTTTTGTCTTTATGCTTTTTATCTCTTTCTTCATCCTTATTATCCCTGTCAGGACATCTAGCAACTATATGACCAACTTTATTACATGAAAAAAATATTATAGGGAGTTTACCTTTGTACCTTCCTTTTCCCCTTTTCAGTCTTCTAGCCATAAGAGCTTCTAGATTCTCAACTTCTTCATCAGATGTGTCACTATCACTTTCACTTTCACTAATGAATCTTTCTTTTTCCTTCTTTGACTTACTCAGAACCATTTGTGACTTAAAAGTAGATTCAATATTACCAATAGTGAAGTTATCATAGTTAGAAAGTTCAAAAGTAGTAAGCTTACCAACCAAACTTTCTAAAGTAAGAGCATTAGTAGAGTTACATCTAGATTCCTGAATTATAGAAATTTTGATTGCATAGATAAGACGCAGAGTTCTCAATACTTTTCCTATGACAATTTCATCCTCAATATTTCTATTTGCTCCTCTAATAGAATTTACAACTTCTTTTATTCTACCATGATATTGTGCAATATTCTCACCTTCTTGCATTCTCATTTCATAAAATTTACCTCTTAGGCTCTCATCTTTTGCTCTCAACACATTTATGTCACCGCCATAAATGTTTGCAAGGGTGTCCCACATTTGCTTTGCATTACTGCAGTCTTTGATGTCTTCAAATTCTAGATAACTTAGGGCAGATGCAATCTCCAACATTGCTTGGTTGTGCTCTTATTTAGCTTTCATTTCCTCAGCAGTCAGAGGTGCAACAGGTGTGGCATAGTCATGCTCAATGTAATACTTTGTAGAATCATAAATACCGGCTAGATGCAGCTTCATCAAGCTTTTCCATGCATGAAAGTTTTCCTTATTCAACTTTGGTACCTCCTTATACATCTTGATCATTTACTTCAAGTACCTTCAAACTTGTTCTCTGTAAGCACCAACATCTCTCATACCAATTGTTAATATGATTTAGAACAATAGAGAAGGGGGTGAATCAGTTTTTCTTAGGTCCAGATGTATAAAAACAAACTTCAAAATCTTCAATAAATTATATCTAATAACCAACACCTACTCGGTCATTACTGATTACATAATAGAAACATATAACAGTGCAGTCCACTTATCCAATAGCATCTAACTTATAAAAAATAGAAATGTTCAAACCAAAACATTCACACAAGTATCAACACCAGGATTTATAGTGGAAACCCAATTAGGGAAAACCACTTTGTAACATGTTACTATTATGTTAACTCTTTTGAAGTGAGCTCGGTGAAAAGCCAACCCTGTCAAAGGTTACAAACACACTGTCAGGTGTGACTTGGTTAAAGGATTTAAACCAATATGTTTAAAGTGTGCCTTGTTATAGGACTTACATACACTCCATTAGAATGCAACCTTGTTCAAAGGATTTATACCTATGATAATTAGATCAACCTCTGTTAAAAGGATTTTGACTGTTATAATGGTTAGAAAGTAGCAGTAGTATTGATTTGAAAAACATACAACTCACTTTGAAAATATCAGATCCAATTCCATACACATATGTTGGCTTACTGACTGTGAACCTTTTCCATCTCCATCACTGATCTACTTCGAACTCTCTTCAAGAAATCACAACACTTCTCCTTCAGCCTTCTCTTCTTAGATAGTCAATAACATCAACAATACTTCCAATGTCTACTTCTTCCTATTTCAACCTCTTGCTTAGGTTTCCTTAATACTACCTCTATTAGGTCAATACATCTTTTGTTGCTTAATCTCCTTCATAGATCTTAGGGTTAGGTCAGATTCATTAAATCTATACTACATTATGTTCTTCAGCTATCCTTCTAGAAATATCTCAAATCTCTTAAAAGATTTACAATAAAACATTTTATAGTGCATTAAATGCTTTCATACAATCAATAAATAAAGTCAACATGTTTTACATAATCCAAGAATTCAATGATGTCGGCTGGAAATCTGAATTCTTCCTCAAATGAAAAATACTGACACTCGGTCAATACTGTATTCAACTTCTCAGTCTTCTCTAGAAAGCTCGGACAACACATAAACTGTTCCCTTGGCTAACATTGTCTTCCTTGGCAATTAACTAGTGTTTGGTCAAAACTGATTATACTCGGCATATACTAGCTCAGTCGACACAAACAACACTCGACTTAAACTATATTAACAATTCATGATACCAAAAATTAACACAATCGAATCCAGAAATGCACATGAATTGTTAATATGGATTGTGGAAATCTGATATCACTAATTAAACTATATTTCTTTACTTTTTCTTGGTTAAGCCTACCATTTTAGTCTTCATTCTTACTTAGATAAACAATACATTATCTTATCATTATGCCACATAATCAAGTACTCATTGAAGTATCAAGATAAATTAACCTTTCCTTATGTGTTGTTGTTACCAACCTTGCCTATCCCCTTAGCAACACTCAAATAGATATAGTACTTTCTTAAATAGTAGCAGTCTTACCAGTTAAGGTTTGACATCAATGACAATACAAAAATTGCTTCAATTGCAGTTTCCAACAGTTAGTTCATACTGACCTATGTGGTCCTATGAGAACTCAGAGCTACTATGGAGATAGATATTTTATTTTTTTTGTTGATGATTACACTAGATTGATGACTGTCATGTTTTTAAAAGAGAAATCTAAGGCATTTAAAATTTTAAATGGTACAAAGAAAAAGTAGAAAAAGAAACCAAGAAAGAACTGAAATGCTTGAGGGCTGATAGAGGTGGTGAGTTTATTTTTGATGAATTCACTAACTATTGTAATGAGCATGGCATAAAAAGATAGGTTTCTGCTCCTACAACACCGCAGCAGAATGGGATTGCTGAAAGGAGAAATAGATCAATTGTTGATTTTGCAAGGACACTGATGTTAGAAAAGAATATTGCACAAGTATACTTGAGAGAGGCAGTTAGAACAACTATATGTGTTCTAACTGAGTACAATTGAAGAAAGACACAAACAAAACACCCTACGAGTTATGGTTTGGTTACATACCAATTGTAAGTTACTTCATAATTTTTGGTAGCAAATGTTTTATTCTAAAAGATGATAGGAATGGGAAATTTGACTCTAAAGGGGATGAGGGAATATTTCCTGGATATTCTACTAAAATAAAAGCTTACAATTGTCTCAATAAGGTCACTAATAAGATGATTGAAAGTGCTAATGTCAGAGTTGATGATAAAAATGTGGAAGAAAGCAATAAGGAGCCAAAAGACTATGGTAGATTCACTTATGTTGAGCATCCATAGTACCTAACAAAGCCACAGGATGAGTTGACTGAGCATCAAGAAAATAACACTGAGGAACAACAAAGGGAAACTGAGGAATAGGAAGAAGCTACCAAGCAAGGAATTGAACTTGAACATAATGAAGAACAAAGTGATGAACTACAACTAATTTAGACACTGAATGGAGAATCTGTAATTCAAGATTACTAAAGGATTTGATGATTAGATATGCAAGATGATTAAATTAGTATTATGTTGTCATTGATGTCAACTAGCTTGACAATACTTATCCTGTAAGTTACTATACCAAAACATCTGAAGAAAGGTGAAAGAGATGAAGAATAGAAATATCTACATGAGGAAGATGTATATGTCAGATGAGGATAAGGAATACATTGAGTAACTTGTTGATGAGTCTATGATTTGATGAAATTCACTTTATTATGTTGCATTCATCTATGATGAAGTATAGAGCTAAAAGACACAAAGCAATGTTGTCGATAAATAAAGCATTTCAGTATACACCGACGGAATGTAGTGTATACCAAGTGCAGTGTTAACTGAGCTTGTGTTCACCAATGCATTTCTTTGTTAACTGAGCAGAACAGAAAAGGAATTAAATGTTCAGTTTAGCCGATAAAGTGATGAGCTATAAAGTGTATGAAATTGAGGTAACAGATAAGCTTTGTTATGAAGATCGACGGCTAACATAAAGCAAAAGGATCTAATGGAGTAGATTGAAATGTGTTATTGACACATCAATTGAGGAAGCTTAAAGTGGAAAAATCTATGAATATGATTAAGCAACAAAATCTGATGCAGGAAAAGAGAATGATTTACTCATCTATATAAGAGACATTGGTTTCATTATTGAAACATAGTTAGAAGAAGAAGATACTATAGAATTATTGTGTGAAGGAGTTTTCATGCATTTTGATCGTACTAGTTAATAAGAACCGAGCTACAGAATAATTACCAAGCTACAGAGAGTAATTACCGATGGACAGTAAGTTGATATAGTATTGAATCTGAAGTGGTATAATGATCAAAAATATTTGAATAAGCTGAGCACCGATCTGTAAACTGCAAATTGAGGTTTTTTAAAGGTAGATCATCTATTGTTACATATTTAACCATTGTACACAGTCAAATCTCTTAACTAAGTGGACTATGAAAGTCTTTTGATGTTTCATTCATAGAGTGAACATTGTTATCCTATCAACCCCAGAGTGACTATTGGTTGGACGATAACTTCTGGTCTAAAATCCTCTAACACGGTCACACCTAACAGTGTGTTTGTAACCTTTAACAGGGTTGGGTCTTCACTGACCTCACTTCAGAAGAGTGAACAATTTTAGGTTGCCAGTTCTAGGTGGTTTTTCCCTTCGCAGGGTTTCCACGTTAAATATCTTGTGTTATGTGTTGATTGTGATATTTGTTTGTTATCATAATTTGCATATCATATGTTAGATTTAATCAGTAACTACTATAAATTTTAGACTGACAATCGATAATAACATAGACGGTGAAGGTATTTTATGTTTACCGAGTAGCAGAAGTTGAAGAATTTTTTTTGGATTATACATTTTGATTTGGGACACTGGATAACTGATTCACCCCCCTCTCAGTTATTCTAACAATTGGTATCAGAGCTATGGTTGCTTAGAACAAAGTTTTAAGGACTCCAGCAAAAAGGTCTCAAGATGTATAAGAGGGAAGTACCAAATCTAAACAAAGATAAATTTGCAGTATGGCAAAGCCAGATGAAGTTGCACATATTTGGAATTGGGAATTCTGCACAAGTACTGATAAAGAATGGCTACATTGAACCGACCCCTGGTCCCTTAACTCTTGATTAACTAAAGGATAGGCATGAACACAATATTACGATGATGGAACTTGCTGCTGCTTGTACCGATGCCGAATTTGAAGACATCAAGGATTGTGATACAGGTAAGAAGATGTGGGACAAGCTGACTCTAATATACAGTGGAGATGCAAATGTTAAGAGAGCCAGAGCTGAAAGGCTAAGAGGTAGATTTGATGATATGAAGATGAAACAAAGTGAGAACATTGTGCAATATACAAATAGAATAAAATAGGTAGTGCATGCTATTAGAGCATCCAGTGGAGTTATTGATGATGAAACAGTAATAAGCAAGATTCTCATAACTTTGTTGCAAGTCTATGCGATCAAGATCTCTGCAATTCATGAAATAAGAGCAACATTGACCCTCACTCTTGATACACTGATTGGTAAGCTTACAACCTTTGAATTGAATAAGTTTGACAATAGTGTTGTACCTTCTATTGAATCCACTTTAATGTCTTCTTTGAAGATTGGTAAGTCTAGTAGCAGGAATGATAAGAATAACAATAGTGATAGTGATACCGATGATTAACTTGATGAGCTTGAAGCTCTTATGGCCAAAAAATTTCCCAAAGGTAAGGGAAGGTATAGAGGCAAGTTACCTTTAGCATGTTTTAATTGTAAAGAAGTTGGCCACATTTTTGCTAGATGTCCGAATAAGAAAGATGATGATAGATCCAAAGACCGATCAAAAGGAAGCTATGGTAGAAGAGTTAATAGAGGCTACCGACACAACAATAGAGATAACTGAGATAGCTATGACAAAGGGAAAAAAGTATGTTACATAGCTGAATAATTTGAATCTAAATCTGACACTGATGATGATGTAGAAGTAGTATTTGTTGCTATGAAAGATGATTTAGAGGAAGAAGAGAAACATGAAGAAATAGCATTGATCTCTAAACTAAGAAGAAATGATACATGGATCATAGATAGTGGTTGTACACATCATATGACTGGTGATATAGAGAAATTTGATCTACATGATTAATATGATGGTGGATCTGTAAGGATGGGAAATGATGCACCTTGTATGGTGAGAGGTAAAGGTTCACTAATGATTAATGATAGAATTAAATGTGAGAATGCATATTGGGTAGATGGACTAAACTATAATTTGTTAAGTGTGGCACAACTAAATAACTCAAGCCACCAACTTGCTTTTGAGAGTAGAAAGGTAAGAATCTATGATGATGGAGGAAGACTTGTCAGAATTGGTACATAGTCCAGAGGTAATCTATTTTATCTTGATATTGAAAAGTCTTCTTGTTTATTAATGAAATATGAAGATGCATGGTTGTGGCATAAGAGGTTATGTCATGTGAATTTTGATAACATGATCAAGATTAGTAAGAAGAAAAGAGTTAGAGGGTTGCCTAACTTGTCAAAACTAGATCATACTATGTGTCATGAATGTTAGAAAGGTAAGATGACTAAGTCTAGTTTTAAGAGAAAAGACTACTCAATAAAGAAGATACTTGAGTTGGTTCATACCGACCTATGTGGTCCTATGAGAACTCAGAGCTATTATGGTGATAGATACTTTATACTTTTTGTTGATGACTATTATGTTCCTGAAAGAGAAATCTGAAGCTTTTAAGATGTTTAAGTGGTATAAAGAAAAGGTAGAAAAAGAAATGGGAAAAGAAATTAAATGCTTAAGATCTGATAGAGGAGGTGAATTTATCTCTGATGAATTTACTAATTTCTGTAATGAGAATGGTATTAAGAGACATGTCTTTGCACCAAGGACACCTCAATAAAATGGGATTGCTGAAAGAAGGAATAGGTCAATCATTGATTGTGCTAGAACACTGATGATACAAAATAATGTTGCTCAAACATATTGCAGGGAAGCTATCAGCATAGCTGTATATGTGCTTAACTAAGTACAACTAAAGAAGGACACCAATCGGACACCTTATGAGCTATGGTTTGGACACAAACCTATTGTAAGTTATTTCAAAATTTTTGGAAGCAAATGTTTTATTCTAAAAGATGAGAGAAATGGGAAATTTGATTCTAAAGGTGATGAAGGAATATTCTTAGGATATTCTACTAAGAGTAAAGCATAGAAATGTCTGAATAATTACAAGAGAGTTACTTATGTTGATGAGTTTGATGAAAAGAACATAGAAGAAAGAAAGGAACCAAAATACTATGGTAGATTCACTTACATTGAACTTCCTGATTATCTACCGAAGTCGTAACCTGTGATAACCAGTCAGCAGGAAAATAACCCTGAGGAACATGAAAGGGAAACCGACGAACAAGATGGTGCTACCGAGAAAGCACATGACTTGAATAGGATGAAAAAGAAAGAAGAAACTAAGTACTGGCTAGTTTTGTTAGAAGACATCATCCTGAGACACAAATTACTGGAAACAGACAAGCTGAAATGCAGATAAGAAGCAAAACAAGACAAGGTACATGTCTAGTCTGTGAATTTGAACCAAAGAATATGAAAGTTGAATTAGAAAATGAAGAATGGGTTAATGCAATGAAGGAAGAAATAGAAAAAATAGAGAAAAACAAAACTTGGTCCTTAATACCCCGACCTAAAGATAAGAATGTTATCGGTACTAAATGGATATTCAGAAACAAACTAAATGAAAATGGTGAAGTGACAAGAAATAAAGCAAGATTCGTATGCAAGGGATATGCACAAGAAGAAGGCATTGACTATGGTGAGACATTTGCACGTATTACTAGATTGGAAAGAGTTATAATGCTACTTGCATATGCTACACACAAAAAATTTAAGGTTTATCAAATGGATGTGAAGTCAGCATTTCTGAATGGTATACTTGAAGAAGAGGTCTACATAGAGCAACCTAAAGGATTTGTTGATCCAGACAATAGAAACATGGTATGTAGATTACACAAAGCTTTATAAGGTTTAAAGCAAGCACCGAGAGCATGGTATGAAAGACTGCATACTTGTTAAGTATTGGATTTGTAAGAACTAGTGAGAACAACAATTTGTACATGAAAGGTGATACTGATGACACTATTATTATTGCTGAAATTTTTGTTGATGATATTATTTTTGGAGGTCAAGATCATGTATGTAAATCTTTTTCTAATGACATGAGCAATGGTTTTGAAATGTCTATGTTTGGAGAGATTAAATTCTTTCTTGGATTACAAGTGATTCAGCAGAGTGATGGGATATTCATCATATAGTCCAAGTACATAAAGGAAGTTTTGAAGACATTTGGCATGGAAGATGCTAAGCCTATGGGAACACCAATGGCTACTGGAAGTAAATTGACAAAGAAAGATGAAACTATAGAGGTAAACTAGACACTTTACCGATCCATGATTCATAAACTAATATGTAGTTCACAGTAGACCAGATATAGCACATGTTGTGGGAATTGTTGCTAGATATTATGCTAATCCTAGAGAATCACACATGATTGCTACTAAAAGGATCTTAAGATATTTGAAAAAGATAAAGGATTATGGATTATGGTATCCTAAGGAAGGAAATTTTGAGCTGAAGGTTTATACCGATGCTGATTGGGCTAGAAATGTGGATGATAGAAAAAGTACCACCGGAGGAGCATTTTTCTTTGGTGAAAGACTTGTAACCTGGACAAGTAAAAAGTAGGCTTGTATTTCTCAGTCTATAGCTGAAGCAGAGTATGTTGCTATTGCTACTAATTGCTCAAACATTGCATATATCAAGCAAGTGTTGGAAGAATGAGGTAATCACTAACCTATTGATCATATACTGTGACAACACAAGTGCTATTAATATTTCAAAGAATCCAGTGATGCACTCTAAGAAAAAGCATATATCAATTAAGTATCACTACTTAAGAGAACAAGTGCAAGAGAAGAAAGTGAAGTTAGAATTTGTTACATCTAAAGAACAACTTTCAAACATTTTTACAAAGCCTCTACTGAAGGACACATTTGAATATTTGAGGACTAGACTTGGGGTCCATCCCCTGTCTATTGGTCACTAATGTGATCTGGATGTCACATCAGCCTAATCTTCTTAGAAGATCATTCATGTTGATGCAACATAGTTCACAATTTGGATATTGTTCAAGGTTGTGATTAAGCTTGAAGAATTGAAACAGATTGGGATATCAGTATACTAAGATACAAAGGAAGTAATGGACAACATAGAGTTACTTAGCTACTACAAGAGCTGATTATTTATTTGTTTCTTTGGCATTGTTGTCAAAGGTAGAGATAAATAATAATATGAAAAGGAAAAGGAGACATATGCACTAATGAGAACTATCTAATTGAGATAATCTAAAAGGAACCTGAGAACTAAAAAGGTTATATCTACAGAATGACAAAGTTGTATTTTATAATGTTGTTGAGTAATGTAGTGATTAAACATATTAAGCTAGGGAGAGCTTGTACAACATTTGATTACAGAGTTGTAGAATACATGTTTGGTATGTGTATGGTACATTTCATATTACTTGAGTTGCCATTAATGCCATAGGGAGAGATTGATGAACTACAACTGATTTAGACACTAAATGGAGAATCTGTAATTCAAGATTACTAAAGGAGTTGATGATTAGATATGCAAGATGATTAAATTAGTATTATATTGTCATTGATGTCAACTAGTTTGACAATACTTATCTTGTAAGTTACAATACTGACACATCTGAAGAAAGGTGAAAGAGATGAAGAACATAAATATTTACATGAGGAAGATGTATATGTCAGATGAGGATAAGGAATACATTAAGTAAATCATTGATGAGTCTATGACTTGATGAAATTGACTTTATTATGTTGCATTCATCTATGATGAAGTATAGAGCTGAAAGACACAAAGCAGTGTTGTTGGTAAATAAAGCATTTCAGTATACACTGACAAAATGTAGTGTATACCGAGCGCAGTGTTAACCAATCTTGTGTTCACCGACGCATTTCTTTGTTAACCGAGAAGAACAGAAAAGGAATTAAATGATCAGTTTAGCCGATAAAGTGATGAGCTATAAAGTGTATGAAATCAAGGTAATAGATAAGGTTTCTTATGAAGATCGACAACTAACATAAATCAAAAGGATCTAATGGAGCAGATTGAAACGTGTTACTGACACATCAGCTGAGGAAGCTTAAAGTGGCAAAATCTATGAATATGATTAAGCGAAAAAATCTTATGGAGGAAAAGAAAATGATTTACTCATCTATATAAGAGACAATGGTTTCATTATTGAAACATAGCTGGAAGAAGAAGATACTGCAGAATTATCGCGTGAAGGAGTTTTCATGCATTCTAATCATACTGGTTAATAAGAACCAAGATGCAGATTACCAAGCTACAAAGAGTAATTACCGACGAACAGTAAGTTGATATAGTATTGAATCTGAAGTGGTATAATGATCAGAAATATTTGAATGAGCTGAATACTGATCTGTAAAATGCAAATTGAAGTTGTTTAAAGGTAGATCATTTACTATTACATATTTAACCATTGTACACAATCAAATCTCTTAACCGAGTGGACTATGAAAGTCTTTTGATGTTTCATTCATAGAGTGAACATTGTTATCTTGTCAACCCCAAAGTGACTACTGGTTGGACGATAAATTTTGGTCTAAAATCCTCTAACAAGGTCACAACTAATAGTGTGTTTGTAACCTTTAACAAGGTTGGGTCTTCACTGACCTCACTTCAGAAGAGTGAACAATTTTGGGTTGCCGGTCCCAGGTGGTTTTTCCCTTCACAGGGTTTCCACGTTAAATCTCATGTTATGTGTTGCTTGCGATATTTGTTTGTTATCATACTTTGCATATTACATGTTAGATTTAATTGGTAACCACTATAAGTTTTAGACTGACAATCGGTAATAACATAGACAGTGAAGGTATTTTATGTTTACCAAGTAGAAGAAGTTGAAGAATTTGTTTTGGATTATACATTTTGATTTGGGATACTGGATAACTGATTCACCCCACTCTCAATTATTTTAACACAAAGGAGAGATCAAGTGATGGCAAGATTTGTCAGAAGACATCATCCTAAGAACCAAATCATTGGAGACAAGCAAGATGGTATGCTGACAAGAAGTAAGTTAAGACAAAATACATACTTAGTTTGTGAGTTTGAACCAAAGAATGTTGATGTTGCACTTGAGAATTATGAATGGATAAATGAAATGAATGAAGATATAGAACATATAGAGAAAAAAAAGACATGGACTTTAGTATCTAGACCAAAAGATAAGAATGTTATCGGTACTAAATGGATTTTTAGAAATAAGCTGAATGAGAATGGAGAGGTTACAAGAAAGAAAAGCTAGACTAGTTTGCAAGGGATATGCACAGGAAGAAGCCATAGATTATGGTAAAACATTTCCACCTATTGCTAGATTGGAAGGAGTCTACATGTTACTTCCATATGCTACATATAAGAAATTTAAAGTCTATCAAATGGATGTTAAGTCTTCTTTTCTGAATGGAATTGTTGGTAAACAGATTGTTCTTTTTAGATTTAACTCTTTATTTTCCCAAAATATCCTTAAGAAACAATGTGAATACGAACAATTGGAAAGTCGTTAACTATTCAACTAACTTCCCTCTAAATTTTAACAAGTATAGCTCCCTTATGTGAAAATATGCAATGAATTTTGTTTTTTCTAAATCCTAATGGGGTATGTTCTTAACCAGAGAATAGAAAAGGTAACCGAATTAGCCCTCGATGAGAAACTAATCCAGGAAGTGAATTTGATTCTAAATTCTAACCAGCTCCGTGATTTCATAGTGCTTATGAATTCACACCAGTGGTGATGCATCAATGAACTCTACTTGAATTAATGAAATGGAGTAAAACAACATGGATGAATCTAATCTAAACAGGATGTATGCGTATTCTCCCAACCTTCAAGTAATACTTTGATTACTATTGATTAGCTGTACTAAAGAAGAGAAACATAACTCTGTCTATTTTCTAATTTCAATCCAGCTTAAGGAAAACAAACATTCCAACTTACAAATGCATGCAACAGTAAATAAATGGCACAAAACACATTCCAAATTGACTCCGCAACAAGATGTATTTCACACCAAAAATTAGCGGACCATTTCATTGATTTTTGGAGTATTAAATATAGGCTTCAAGAAGTAAGCCATTAAAAAATCAACTGAATTAATTCATATTCTACAAAATTGGTAAATGATAAGTGGTCATTTACTGATTATACAATGTGTATCAAAAAGAAAGAGGGGAAAACTATTTGCTCTTCGTTGGCTTCTTTGCCTTCTCCAACTTAGCCTTATGAGCTTTAGCGGCCGCTAGAATTGGAATCATCTTTTTAGAATTTGGAATGTACACGTTCTTCAATCTTATGAGCCAGTGAGCATGATACTTCTCTATGCATTTTGCAGCATCTTTTTGGGGTTGCATTTTCATCATGGCTTTGTATATGTATCCACCAAGTTGTTGAAGATCAGGTATTCTATCTAGTTGAGATCTAGATGATTTGGTAAGTTGGTCCAAGTAGTTGGAGAATGCCTTTTGTATGTTGGTTATACCAATTGGGCTCTTTCCATCTCTTCTAGCTCGAGACTCAGAGTGAAGACCTGTCAAGTATACAAAGATTTTACTTTGTTCTTTAGTGACTTCCTCATCGGTCTCCTTCATTTCCTCCTCTTCTTTTATTATCATCTCCATTTTGAATTCAACTCCTTGGAGTCATTCGATCAGAGGTTCATCCCCTTGCTGCAATATGTTGGCTTTGGTTACATCTTTAGTCTTCATCGCAACCAGCCAATGTAGAAGCACCATGCACTCTTCACACCTCAACCTTTCTGCTGTCAGTTTCATCATATGTCCTTTGAGAGATTATTTTTCTGCTTCTAACTGTAAAAAGATATTTCCAAGTAGCTCAATGGCTACCAGACCCTTAGACTTGAGTCATTCAATCCACCTCGTAACAATATACCTGAAATGCCTATCTTCTTTCAAATGAGAGAGTATCGCTTGGTTCTCAACTACATTAGGATCAAACATTGTTAGAGAACAGGGTAGCCTTGCTAGTAGAGAGACCAACTACTTGATGAAGTTAGTCATTTCTTTAATCTCCGCCTTGAGTCGAGTCTTTATAATTTTGAGCTCTTCGAGCTCTTCTTCGATCAAGACATTGCTAGACTTCCAAAGGTCCACTTTTGTGTCATGGGGGATGAGTCCCATGTCTAAGGACTGGAGTGCAAAATCTGAGGCAGTAAGATCTTTAATTCTTCCATCTTTTAATGGCTTGGCTATTTCCATAGTCAAGTGACCTATGTTTGGATCTTGACCAAGAGTGGTTAGAGTCCTAGACTTCTTAACCTTGATTTTGATTGGGCCTGACTGCATTACTTGTGAAAGCATCTCACCACTAGGAGTGCCTAGCTTGACTCTCTTTCTCTTCCACTCTATAGTGTTATCAATCCATGATTCTACACTTGTAACCTTTGTCGTAGAAACTAGGTCTTCTATGAATAATTTCCTGATAATAGGAGGAGAAGCTTTAGGCTTGGAAGTGAAAGGATTAATCTACGGATAAGACATGCTCTTTTCCTTTTGAGGAGACCCCAAATGCTCATCTGTCTCATCAGTTTCTAAATTGCTACTATCATCACCAACCTCAATAATGGTAGGAGCCTCTTGAGTGGGAGTGTCACCTTGTGTCGCAATGGTTCCCCTTTGTGCTTGCTGCTTTGGTTTCGCAGCCCCAATAGTTTCTTCCATCAGCTTGTCAAGTTTCTCCACTTTAGCTTCTTCATTTGAACCGATAATTGGAGATGAACCTGCTCCGTAAGTCTTTTCAAGTGGGATTTCTTTTTCAAGTGGTTCATCATCTCCACCTATTGGTTGAGATGGTCCTTTGGCCACAGATGACATTGGCAAAGAGGAGTTGGAAATATAGATGGAGTAACTGAGAGGGGGGGGTGAATTAGTTAACCACAAAAATATTACCACAGATCCTTTAGATGTCTTATTAAATCATTTAATTTTGTTACTCGGCAAACATATAGAGAAATGTTGAAACTCGATTATTGCAGTGAGTATTAATTATAACTATTCTTAAGTATTCATCAGTGATTAACATGCATGCATAAAGAAAATAACATGAACACAAGAGACACCAGATTTAACATGGAAACCCAATATGGGAAAAACCACCAATGTAACTAGTTACTATTTTTCACTCTTCTGAAGTGATGCCCTGTTAGGAGCCAACCCGGTAAAAGGATACAAAGCACACTGTTAGGTGTGACCTTGTTAGAGGATTTAATCACCCTATTAGGAGTGGCCTTGTAAGAGGTCTTTGAACAATTCAATAGAACTATCACCTTGTTAGAGGATTTACAAAATGGCTATTAAACTAACTCGGTTAAGACATTTAGAAATCACTGCTACAATGGTAAGAAAGTAATAATGAAATGACCTAAATAATGATGCAACTGAATTGCTAATTATAGATCTCTGTTCTGCTTCACTAGATCCTTCTTGATCAAATATATCTCTGCTACTCCTCAAGGATATCTAACCATCCTTCAAAATTCACTCACACTTTCCTTCAAAATGATTTGCATGTTCGCTCATCCACACACTCTTCTTCTTTCACACTTGTCCACACTTTCACTCTTTTCACTTGCACACATTGAATTCACAAATTGAACTTCTATATATACCATTCAGATTGTCCATTCACATTGTCAAGTTGACACTAATAATCATTACCAACATTACTAATCATTACCACAGTCGGCTTGAATAAACAAACTTTATTCCTCAAATTAACAAAATTCTTTACTGGGCTGACCTTGCTCGGTAAACACTAATCTGAAAATAATTCCTTTGGTGACCGAGTGAACTCAGTTACCATTGTGAATTCTACAACATCCTTTGGAGACTGAGAGATCTCAGTAAACATAGAAAACTACCTTGCTGATTGACTGAGCTCGGTAATCACTGAGAATCACTTAGCTGACCGACTGAGCTCGATAATCACTGGGAACTACTTTGCTGACTGAATGAGCATGATAATTGATATGACATTTGTGTGACATCAAAGACAACACATAATTTATCCAACAATCTCCTTCAGACAATTGTATCCAACAATCTCCCTCTTTGGCATTGATGGCAACACAACATGTCATAGCACAATGAAATTTCATAGAAAACATAGAGTAAGGAACATATCCTTAGCTTCATTCTGATTCTCATCTATGAGAACTCCCTCTGTCAACAAACTTCTCTTTCTGATTGAAAACTCTCCTTCTTAACTTCTCAAACTCTCTGAGAAAACTCTCCCTCTTAGAAATCTTAAGAAATTTCTTGAAATATGACAACAAACTCTCCCTCTTTGACAACACATGCCAAAGACAACACATACCAGGTGAATAGCAATGTACCTTGAGTACTAATTCATATGCAATGATTCCTTGACTAAGCTGCATCAACTGACTGATCTTCAATATGCTCTGGTTGATGCATCACTAAAACTTTATTTAGGGAGCCTTGGATAGGGGAATGACCCCTAACTTACCTCTTAGATACAAGAATGCATCCTTAGGTAGTGGCTTGGTGAATATATCTACAATCTATTCTTTTGTATGAATATATTCCAATCTAATTTCCTTGTCCTGCACCAATTCTCTGACAAAGTGATATTTTATAGCAATGTGCTTGGTTTTGGAATGCATTACTGGATTCTTTGAAATATTTATTGCACTTGTATTATCACAAAACATAACAACTGGTTCTTTGATCTCAACCTTCATGCCTTCCAATAACTATTTAAACCAAACAATATTAGAGCAGTTTACTACTGCAGCAACATATTCTACTTCTGCTGTGGATTGGGATGTGCAATTTTTCTTTTTAATGGTCCAAGATACCAACCTCTTGCCAAGAAAGAATGCTCCACCACTTGTACTCTTTCTATCATCAATGTTTCTTGCCCAATCAGCATTAGTAAACACTTTTAAGTCTAGATTGCCTCCAAATTTATACCACAAGCCATAATCTTCAGTTCCTTTCAAGTATCTCAAGATTCTTTTGATTTCCATCATATGATTTTCTCTAGGTTTTGCTAAGAATCTTGCTACTATACCAATTGCTAAGGCAATATCAGGCCTTGTATGAATTACATACTATAATTTTCCAATCATTGATCTGTATAAGGTCTGATCTACTTCTTTTGAATCATCATCTTTGGTAAGCTTCATTCCAGTACACATGGGGGTACCAACTGGTTTTGCATCTTCCATACCAAACCTCTTAAGTATTTCCTTGATGTATTTAGACTGAGTAATGTAGATACCATTCTTGCTCTGCTAAATTTGAAGACCAACAAAGAACTTTATTTGACCAAACATAGACATTTCAAACTCTTTGTTCATTTGCTCTGAAAATTCTTTGCACTGATCATCATTACCTGTAAACATAGTATCATCCACAAATATTTCTGCCAAAACAATTCTGTTATCTGGTCCTTCCTTGATGTACAAACTACTATTATCATTAGCTCTTTTGAAACCAATCTGAATAAGATAGTTATGTAATCTTTCATACCATGCTCTAGGGGCTTGTTTCAGACCATACAATGCTTTGTGTAACTTGCAAACCATATTCCTTTTGTCTCGATCAATAAAACCTTCAGGTTGCTCAATGTAGACTTCTTCATCAAAAATACCATTGAGAAATGCAGATTTTACATCCATCTGATATACCTTAAATCCTTTATGTGCTGCATATGCAAGTAGAGTTCTTACACCTTCTAATCTTGCAATAGGAGCAAAAGTCTCACCATAATCTATGCCTTCTTCTTGAGAATATCCTTTACACACCAATCTAGCTTTGTTTCTTGATACTTGACCATCTTCATTCAACTTATTCTTGAATACCCATTTTGTTCCAATTACATTTTTATCTTTAGGCCTAGGTACAAGAGTCCATGTTTTGTTCTTCTCTATTTGTTTTATTTCTTCATTCATAGCCTCAATCCAACTTTCATTTTCCAATGCATCTTTGACATTTCTAGGTTCAAAATCAGCAAGTAAACATGTACCTTTTATTTTACTTCTTGTCATAGTACCTTCTGATTTGTTTCCAATAATCTAATCTAGTGTATGATGCCTCTTAACATACTTAGCCAATACAGGTTCCTTGCCTCTTGAATGAGTTACATTGTCATCTTCTTGAATTTCATCTTCAGGTTCTAGTTGCTTAGGCTCGGTAGATATTGGCACGGTAGCTTCAGACTGAGACTTGGGTCCTTATGACTCGGTTTGAACTTCTTCTTGTGACTTGGTTTGAACTTCTTCTTATGACTTGGTTACTATACTAGGCTCGGTAGATGCAGTCTCCTTATTGATAGATGTGTCTAGTAATGTATTAGGTTCAATGTAAACAAATCTCCTGTAATCCTCTAGTTCCTTTTTGCTTTCTTCTTCAGTCTTTTCTGCAAACTCATCAACTTTCACATGTGCACTTTCTATGATTTTGTGAGTAGACAAATTCAAACATCTATATGCCTTACTCTTGCAAGAATATCCCAAAAATATTCCTTCATCACTTTTCACATCAAATTTGCTTTTTCTAGATTCTTTTAAGATGTAACACTTACTACCAAATACTTTCAAGTAACTTACATTGGGTTTATAGCCATACCATAACTCATAAGGAGTTTTGAATGTGTCTTTCTTCAACTATACTTGGTTTAAGGTATGAACTGCAGTGCTAATAGCTTCCTTCCAATATTTCATAGCAATGTTCTTTTCAATCATTAGAGTCCTTGCACAATCCATGATAAATCTGTTCCTCCTTTTAGCTATTCCATTCTGCTCAGGAGTTCTTGGGGCTGATACCTATCTTTTGATTCCTCTTTCAATGCAAAAATTATTGAATTCATGGGAGATGAATTCACCACCTCTATCTGATCTCAAGCACTTCATTCTTTTTCCTATTTCCTTTTCTACTCTTTCCAAATACCATTTGAATTTCTCAAATGCTTCTGACTTTTCTCTTAGATACATAACAGTCATCATTCTAGAGTAGTCATCAACAAAGAGAATAAAGAATTTTTCTCCAGTATAGCTCTCAATTCCAATAGGTCCACACAAATCAGTATGCACAATTTCCAAAATATCTTCAGACTGATAGTTTTTACTTTTAAACCTAGTCTTTCCCATTTTACCAATCTGACAATTCTTGCATAGACCAACATCAGGTTTCTTCAAAGTAGGAATGCCTCTTACTTTCTTGAATTTTCTTATTTTCACCATGTTATCAAAATTTACATGACATAACCTTTTGTGCCATAACCAACTTTCTTCAATTTGAGCAATAAAACATGAGCATTCACCAAGATCAAGATAAAGCAAGTTACCTTTGGTTTGTTTTCCTGATCCAATTAGTTTTCCCTTGTCATCCAGTAGTCTTGCTTTGCCATGCATGAATTCAACCTTGAATCCAATGTTGATTAGCTATGCTACACTTAGAAGATTATGCTTTAGTCCTTCAACCCAATATGCATTGTCACATATAAGTTCTTTGGTTAATGAGATTCATCCTCTTCCTTTTATGCAACAAGGTTCATTGTTGCCAAACCTTACATTACCACCATCATAGTCTTCAATGTGTTCAAACTTTGTTCTGTCACCAGTCATATGATGTGAACATCCACTGTCTATGATCCATGTATCATTTTTGCTTACATGAGAGATAAGTGCCATCTTATCTTCATCATCATTAGATTCATCTTTTACAGCAATGTAGACAATTTCATCTTCACTAATATCAGAATCCTTAGCCATAAAACATGTTTTCTTACCTTTATCCTTGAATGATTTGAAATACTTCTTGCCATTGTACTTGTGACCTTTCTTCTCATCCTTGCTTTGCTTGTTTGGGCACCTAGCTGCAATATGACCAATTTCTTCACGTGAAAAATAGATTAAGGGAGTTTTACCTTTGTATTTACCTCTGCCTCTAGAATATTTCTTTGCAAGTAATGCTTCAATAACTTCAAGATCACTATCAGAACATTCCTTCAATTCTTCTTCACTCTCTGACTAGATGTCCTTTATTTTCTTGCCCTTCTTAAGTGAAAGTTTGGCCTCAAATGCTGATTCAATATTTTTGGAAGTTGGAACATAGTTGTCATAGTTATCCAACTCAAAGGCTGTCAATGTTCCCACTAAGGCATCCAAAGTTATATTGTGATTTTCTTCACATCTTCTTTCTTGAATAGCAGATACTCTTATTGCATAGATAGGGAGTAATGTTCTAAGAACCTTACTTATAATAGTTTCATCCTCAATTGTTCCTCTAGAAGCTCTAATTGCACTAACACTTGCCTTGATCCTTTCAACATATTTTGCAATGTTTTCATCTTCTCTCATTTTCATCTATTCAAACTGTCCTCTTAGGCTTTCTTCTTTGGCTCTCTTCACATTGTCATCACCACCATAAATTTTCTTCAGCTTGTTCCACATTGCATAAGCAGTTGTGCAGTCTTTGATTTCATCAAATTCTTCATAGCTGAGAGCTGATGCAATGTCTATCATCATGATGTTATGGTTCTTTTTCTTTGCAATGTCTTCAATAGATAATGTGCTAGTAGGAGCTGTATATTCTCCATCAACATATTTGCATCCTGAATCACCAATAGAAGCTAGATGAAGTCTCATGAGTCCTTGCCATGTTGAAAAGTTATCTCTATTAAGCCTTGGAATTTCTCTCTTGTAAGACATCTTGATCTTTAGCTTAGGTCCTTGAAACCCTTCCTGCAAGCAACAAAAGCTCTGATACCAATTGTTGGAAATATAGATGGAGTAACTGAGAGGAGGGGTGAATCAGTTAACCACAAAAATATTACCATAGATCCTTTAGATGTCTTATTAAATCATTTACTTTTGTTACTCGGAAAACATACAGAGAAATGTTGAAACTCGGTTATTGTAGTGAGTATTAATTATAACTGCTCTTAAGTATTCATCAGTGATTAACATGCATGCATAAAGAAAATAACATGAACACAAGAGAAACCATATTTAACATGGAAACCCAATATGGGAAAAACCACCAATGTAACTAGTTACTATTTTTCACTCTTTTGAAGTGATGCCCTGTTAGGAGCCAACCCAATAAAAGGTTACAAAACACACTGTTAGGTGTGACCTTGTTAGAGGATTTAATCACCCTGTTAGGAGTGGCCTTGTAAGAGGTCTTTGAACAATTCAATAGAACTGTCACCTTGTTAGAGGATTTACAAAATGGATGTTAAACCAACTCAGTTAAGAGATTTAGAAATCACTACTACAATGGTAAGAAAGTAATAATGAAATGACCTGAATAATGATGCAACTGAATTGCTGATTACAGATCTCTATTCTACTTCACTAGATCCTTCCTGATCAAATATATCTCTACTGCTCCTCAAGGATATCCAACCATCCTTCAAAATTCACTCACACTTTCCTTCAAAATGATTTGCATGTTTTCTCATCCACACACTCTTCTTCTTTCACACTTGTCCACACTTTCACTCTTTTCACTTGCACACATTGAATTCACAACTTGACCTTCTATATATACCATTCAGATTGTCCATTCACATTGTCAAGTCGGTACTAATAATCATTACCAACATTACTAATCATTACCACAATCGGCTTGAATAAACAAACTTTATTCCTCAAATTAACAAAATTCTTTACTGGGCCGACCTTGCTCAGTAAACACTAATCTGAAAAGAATTCCTTTGGTGACCGAGTGAACTCAGTTACCACTGTGAATTCTGCAACATCCTTTGGAGACCGAGAGATCTCAGTAAACACAGAAAACTGCCTTGCTGACCAACTAAGCTCGGTAATCACTGAGAATCACTTAACTGACTGACTGAGCTCGGTAATCACTGGGAACTACTTTGTTGACCAACTGAGCATGATAATTGATATGACATTTGTGTGACATCAAAGACAACACATAATTAATCCAACAATATCCTTCAAACAATTGTATCCAACAAGAGGAGGATGCAGGATTACTCATCGGCTCGACTACAAGAGTTTGTTGAGGAGAAGGCTTCCCAGATCTCTTTCTCCTTCCCATCATCCATTGAACCCACTTATCAATTCTCTTGATGACTTTAGCTATTAAAGTCTCTAAATATTCTATAGCTTGACCTTGAACAGGTTTAGAGCTCACTGGATAGGGCTTGATCTAATCTTGATATGTGTCAGTATACATATGTTCTCCCTCATCGACAATGCCTTCAACATTAATGTTGACATTGAACAACTTGATTTGTTCAATAGTCAACCTAGAGTAGAATCTTTCCTGACTCTCTAACTCATCCTTGTAGTTGACCCAATAATCTTTGAGTTTAGGGATGTTCTTGACCATAGTGCCAATCTACAAGTGATTCTTGGCATAGCCTACTAGATCAAATTGAGGCCTCAAAACTTCATACAATTCTAGCTTGTATCTACTCTCAAACGCCTTCATCACATTCTTAGCATTTAACCTCAACGTGCAACTATAAGCTCCAATGGTAACAGGGAATTCATAGCCTTTCTTCTTGATTCCCACACTGATCAAGTTCACTTGCAACATTTGTTAGATCACCTCTACGAGCACGATCATGTCTTCGGGGTACCATGGCAGCTTCATGGGGAAATGATCAAAACCTGCAAGACGAAGGTATGAGAAACTAGAAAATTGAATAAAGAAGCTCCCAAATTGGGTGATGAATTCCATGGCCTCTCATGAGAACCTCCACTCTGGGAATCCTTAAAATTCTCTACACAACATCATTGTGAACAAGTCATTAACTCTAATGAACTCGGTGTAGCTATTTTGTAACTTCAAATGAGGGAAGAAATCATAAATTTTCACATTGTCTTCATATTCTTCTAGCCTAGGGAGTCCTGGCCATACTTGCAATGTAGCTAACACATATATCAAATAGGAAGACATATAGAATTTGTTTTTGAACTTGGCAAGAATCAAGGCATTGGATAGATTTTCACTTACCACTTGAGCCCAATCTATATAATGGTGCTCAATGCATATCACCTGGACCAAAAAGAAGTAGTTCTCTATGAAATTCAATGCATCACTTTCACCTTTTATCCTATGAAGGAGCACCAATATGTTGATGATGTTAGCCTTCAGATCTATTCCAAAAAGTGTCTTTGGCACTTTTCCCTTTATGCTCCTAGCCTTATGAAACCTCGAATTCATGATCTCTTTCCTCCATCTCATCTTCTTCTCATTGTATTCTGAAATTGTGATCAAGAAGTTCATATTTGAAAACTCTTCTCCCTCTAGGATACGAAGAGTATTCTGCATAGACTCTCTACTAATGGAGATGACAACTATGTCATTCAGCAGAAAAATCTATTTTGTATCTGGGTTGAATATGGTTATACATTCTCGGATAAGCTCAGGAGCTTGCACTACAATAGGAAATCCACCAGCTTCAACCAAGCTACTACTTTTGAGCTTCTATGTCATGGGATGGAGGTTCTCCTCATTCAACCTTCTATGTAGGTTGCCCAAATCATAGAATCTGAGGGATGTATCTATCAAATTTTGTCATTCAGATTTAATCCTATTCAATCCATCGAAACCCATGAATCTGGTGGTCATAGCTTCTGATTATGCTTTTCATTTATTGCTAAAAGCTTTGGAGAATGCTGTGAGATGATTTGAAAAATTGTGGGAAATCAAGGGCGTATGAAAAAGATGTGAACCAATGGTATTTTCTGCTTGATTGTTTGAGTCTTTTATAAACAACTTGCCTTTTTACCATTACTTTCCATATCTCACACCACATGAGTGATAGATTTTCAAAAATATGCGTTAAAGTTCTAATGTTAAGATTTGAATTAAATGCACCTTATTAACGGCCTTAAGAAATAACTTTTACTTGTTTGGGGTAGATGTAATGGTAACTCAATTAGCATAGCAGATTTTTACTTTTTTGTTTCTCTTCATTCAACGCCTTTGTCGGAAAACTCACTTCAAACGTAGAAAACTGAATATGGAGAAGCTGGGAAGTGATTTTATGAAACTCTGCAATTGACCCATTCCTTTATCAATTATTTCTAAATATCAAAGCAGACTATCTTAATCATACCAAATCATTCAATTCTTGTGACTTCTTGTGCTTATTTCTTCACAAGCTATCGCTTCTTGGAAATTGACCTTCTCAGGTGATTCTCTGATAAGGGATAAGTTAATAGCCAATTCTCTGAAAAGGGTCTCTTACTTGCTTCCTCATATTCTTAGACTATTTTATCTACAGCATGGGCTCAATCTTATTCCCTCAAAATCTAGACATATGGCTTTCTGGAATCTCTGACACACTTTCTGATATCCTCCAAAAAACAACCTCTGTAGGAGAAATTCCACAAGCGGGGAAGTTCATTACAACTTCTTTGCCAAGGTACTTTTCTGGACCCAATTCATTCTTAAACCATGAGTCTCGATCTTTAGGTGTTGTATATGTGCTTGATGATCCCAGTGTTCTCTTCTCATAGAAAATTACCTTCATGGGTCAAAACCCACCAAGGAGAAGGCTATGTTCAATTTTTTGATAAAGGGAAAAAATGTCATTTGAGAGATTCACATTCAAATGAATACCATCGATTAGAAATGAAAGAAATAGAGTATTTATCAAATTGGGGACCATAACTTACCCACTCCTAGGGAGCAAATAAAAACCAACCTGACTTAAAAGAAAAAAGAAGGTATGAAGGGATAATTTGATAAAGACCACCTATCCTAGGGGGATTCTAGACTTAGACTCCAATTGAAATACCTCAAAATTCATGACTCAATCTAACACAAGGTATCCACCTTTGTTTTCAAGGGTGAAGAACAAAAGTGGGGCAACAAATGGATCTTTCTGGGGACTTGGATATGATCATATCTAAGCAAGGAATCCAAATCTCTAGTTCCGCAAAGCTAAATGAAAAGGTGGCTCACAAAAAAACTAAAGCAAAGGAAGGAAAAAGGAAAGGAAAGACAAAATGAGGGAACCTAAACTACGGAAAATAGAAATAAGAACTAAACGTAACTATCATATAATATTGGGGTTACTTGCTTTTAGTTTGTAATTTGGTAAAATTTTAGATCTTGACCATTATAGGTCAAGGGTAGTACTTCGCCATTTGGATACACCAGTTTGAAAGAATTTATGTTGAAGGCTTGATGGATGATGAATGGTCCCTTCCAGAGTGTCTCAAATTTTCCATGCATTCATGTAGGCGCCCTTCATTTATCCCATAGCATAACTGAATCTCCAGCCATGAACTTCCTTGGTCTGGTTTTCTTATCAAAGAGATTCTTTACCTGCATTTGATGTTTTATGATGTGATCAACAATCTTCTCTCATTCTTCTTCAAGTTTATTTAGATACAAAATTCATTTTTCCAACCCATCTTTATAGATGCCATCTTCTACCACCATTCTCAACTTGTTACTAGCAAATTCCAGAGGCAGGGGAAGGCATGCCTCAACTTTGTATACCATCTCAAAAGGTGAAATACCAATCGCCCTCTTTGGAGTTACTCTGTTAGCCTAGAGTGCTTCGTGAATTTTCTTATGCCAAGTCCTTTGGCTATTTGATACAAGTTTTCTCACTATATTCACTAGGTTCTTATTACTTGACTCAGCTTGACCATTCCCTTGTGGGAAATAGTCAGATGAATGACTAGCAGTTATGCCATACTCAAAATAGAAATTGGTAATCTTAGCCGAAGAAAAGTAAGTTGCATTATCCATGACTAGTTTAATTGTCACACCAAATCTTACCATGATGTTCTCCTTGATGAATTCACACACTACTTCAGAAGTAGTTCTCTTAGTAGCCTTTGCCTCCACCCATTTTGTAAAATAATCAGTTGTAGTGATTATATAAGTGTGACTAGCACTTGATGCAGGATTAATAGGCCCAATAAAATTGAGGCCCCATTGCTGGAAGGGACCTTCTATTACCACTGGTTTGAGAGGGAGAGCTTCCAGTTGAGGTTGACCTGTGAACATCTTACACTTTTCACACTTGGCCACCTAGTGATATACATCTTTGAACATCCTTGGCCAATAATAGCATTGCCTCAAAATTTTAAATGCAGTTACAGAGGATGAGAAATGCCCACCACAAGCTTCGTCATGGAATGTTTTTAACAACCTCTCCTGCTCTTGCTTGTCAATACATCTAAGAAAAGTTCCATCTATAGATCTTTTCTATAATGTACCTTCCCAAATGACATACTTAGCCACTTTCAACCTCAAGTCCCTCCTTTTTTTAGCTGTCAATCCTTCAAGACGTTCACCATAAGTCAAGAAATATATGATGTCTTCAAACCATGGGTCTTGTAAACTCACCGCCAAAACTAAATGTTTTGCTTCGAGCTGGTTATCTTCTTTGCTTTCGGCCATAGCCTTACACAATGCATTACCTTGCACCAGCTTAGTAGGCTTGATCTCTATGTCATATTCTTATTTTTTGGCTACCCATGCCCCTCTATTATTGCATCGCACATCTTGCTGGGTTAATATGCTCTTTACAGCAATATTGAGAACAAATACAACTGAGTGAGAATGTAAGATAGAAAATTTGAAGTTCTTCAAAGCTTTCACCACCGAGAAAGCATGCTTCTTAGTCTGAGAATATCTCATCTCATGATCTTTCAGTGGCATACTCATAAAGGCAATAGGAGCCTAAACTCCTCCATTTTCTTGCATTAGAATAGCTGACCATGTATGTTCAGATGCGTAACAATAAATCATAAAATCTTTCTTATAATCTTGGTGCCATGAGAAAGGGGTATTGGCTATAGCATCTTTTATATCTTGGAAGGCTCTTTTACTAGGGTCATTCCACTTGAAATTTTGATTACCCTTCATCATGTCCACAATACATTTGGTGATCTCTGAAAAGTTGGGAACAAATCTTTTGAGCAAATTTACCTGACCAAAGAAGCATTTCACTCCAGTCTTACTTACAGGAAAACTTAGCCTTTGAATGGCTTTGACTCACTCTAGATCAATCCTAATACCTTCTTGTGATACAATATGACACAGGAGTTTTCCTTCAGTAACACAGAAAATTGACTTCTTAGGATTTAAAGAAATCCCATGCTCTCTACACCTTCACAATACTCTCTTTAGGTCTTTAATATGATCATTCCTTTTCTTAGAGAAAATAGTTAAGTCATCTAGGTATATGACAATGATCTTATCTTTCATATCAGCAAAGGAAAAATCCATACCTCTTTGAAATGTTACGCTAGCATTGATAAGACCAAATGGCATTCTGTGATATGCAAATGTGCCCCAGGGAGTGGTAAACACAATCTTATGTTAATCTTTCTCTTCTACCTCGACTTGGTTGTACCTGAAAAAGCCATCAAGCATAGACATCATTTTGGCCCTTGCAACTATCTGCAATAAATGATCCATGTTGGGGAGTGTGTAATTATCCTTCAAGGATGCTTGATTTAAATTTTTGAAATCTACACATATCCTTATTTCTCCATTATTCTTCCTCATAGGAATGATATTGTCTATCCATGTAGAGTGGTGGATAGGGTAGATAATCCTGGCTTTGAGCATTTTTCAACCTCTTTGAAGATGGCATCTACCACTTTTGGATTTTAGTTTCTTTGTTTCTATCTGAATGGGGCAGCATCAGGTTTTAGGGGAATTTGATGCTTTAAATTTCCTCCCATAAATCTTTTTAAATCTTCATAACTCCGGGCAAAGACATCTTGATATTCTAGAAAAAGCCTTCTAGCTTCCACTTTCTCTCTAGGGATGAAACACTTCCCTATGTTTATCATCCTGGGATTTGACTCATTCCCAATGTTCATTCCTTCATATTCTCCAGTTGTAAGACCTTTCTCTATTTGCTTCTTCTTAACATAAGTGTCATGATGATTGAATAATTTCTCTAATGATACAAAATATAGGGGAATGACATTACCTTGTAATTGAATCACACCTAGTTCATCTTTCTTCCATTTCTTAGGATGATCTTGTGAGAGATCGTTTGGCTTTTCTTTTAGGGAACTATCATTACCTTCAAGGAAGAGTTGTAGGATTTTTTCATCATTGAATACTTGCCAATCATCTACATTATCAGGTACTGATGGCCTGTATATTACCTCCACCTGGTACATCTTGTCTTTAAATTCTGGATGAGGTGGTAGCAAGGAAGCGGAGAATTCTAGTGAATCTGCTTTGGAATTTAACTCTCTAGGGACATATTTGATTGCAAAGGCATCCAATTCTTCAATCTCGTCCCATACTCTATTCCTATAACTCTTTAGCTTCCAATTTTTGACAAAGTATTAACTTTTGATTTGGTGCATGATCAGCTCAACATCACCTCGAGCTCTTAGAACTCTCACACCTTTTTCCTTTGTAGCAATTATCCTGAGTAACAACACCTCATACTCAGTCGTATTATTGGTGTTTTCAAACTCCAGTTTGAAAGCTAATGGCTTAGGTTCACCTGCGGGTGGAATTAATACCACTCCTGCACCAGACCTAGAGGAAGAATAGCTACCATCAAATTCCAGTGTCCATACTTTTGGAATCTTATCCTTCTCAGAGGCCTTAATTTCTTCTTGCTCTCCTTCAGGTTCATCAATAAAGCCCTGGGTAAACATCATATAGTTTCCAAATTCCAATTCTTGGTATAGGATCTGAGCTTTTGGATCATTAGATTTTAGCACTATAAACTTTGACTTCTCCCCGGGCTCTAGTTTAACCTTCTTATTTCCCATAGGAATTACCGCCTGGGACCAATCCAACTTAATTTCCCTACCCATGTCTTTTCAAAAACTCCTACTGAGAAATAACCCATAACTTGCTAGTATATCTGCAACAAGGATTGTTAGTAGCATCTTCTTTTCAGGATGGGTAGTTAGACCTACTTGGGCATCTTTGATTTGGCCAAGAAGAGGGACTTTCGTAGCATCCATAGAATAGAATCTACCATAGAATTTTGTCATGGTGAGGCCTAAGGCTTTGGCCACAGGGGAAGGCATCACATTATCAGAGGCACCTAAATCTATGATACAATTTCTAAGTTTACAACCATTGATATATAAGGAGACATATAATGGTTCAGGTTTTTGACCTGGGAAGGTAGCTAGCATAGTGGTTTCCCTTTCTTCAAATAGTTTTTCCAGTGAGGAATCATCTTCATTGGAAGAGGTGACATTATGATTCAATTTAACACTATCTCCCTTTAAGTAATCTATGAATCTTTTCAATTCAGTGGGATTCGACCTTAAATAGTCTATGGGATAAATTTGGATCTTGGAATTTTTATAGAACTGAATGAAATCAAAGGAGTCATTTTCCTTACCTGGCTATGAGATTTTCATTTCCCAACTACTTTCTTTCGTACCTGAAGTAGATGCATCATTGGTTCCCATTGAAGGAATGACAACATGAGTTTTGTCTTTTTGGCTCTGAGTTAGGACTGCACAGGTGGTGCCATCTATGGTACCATAACACTCCTTGATCTTCATAATCAGATTTATACTCAAAAAAAATATTTACAGAGTCGCCATGCGAGCATGAATCTGGTTCATTATCTAGTGTCGTAGTGTCTAACTCATTGGTAGATAACAATTGCATCATGCGAGCTATTTCAGGACAACTCTCACCATTATGGTCTGTCGTAAGATGAAATACACACATATTTCCTTTCTTAGACCATTATGGTCTGTCATTAGATGAAATACACACACATTTCTTTTCTTAGGGGGAGCCTCAATTGCAAGCCTCTGTTGTGGGGCAGGTAATTGTAACATCCTTCCATCATTATTTCTATTATTCTAATCTTGGAATGGTTTTTTATATGAATTGTTGAACTTAGGGAGTTTCCTTTTCAAAGTGATGATTTCATTACACATCTCCTGCATCATCTCATTGGTTGATGTGGTGCCACTCAAGCTTACACCTGTCTGCATTTCTCTTTTCCATCTACCAGAAGAGATCATGTCATCTTCCAACTCAATGGCTATTCTCTGAGTAACATCTAAATCTGCATGTCGTGCTCTTCTTAAATCATAGTTAATGTCTGGTGGCATGGCAACCATGAAGAATATCTTTAGGTTCATAGGAGTAGGTCTATTAGTAGTGGGAATTCTGTTAGCGATTTTATTGAACTTAGCAATGAATTCTCTCATACTCACAGAAGCTTCTTTCTTGATGGAGGTTAGTTGCACCAACAGGGCATGTTCATCTTCAACCATTTTAAACTTGGCTTCAAAAGCTAACCTCATAGTAGCCCAACTCGTAATTGAAGTGTCACCCAAGTGATAAAACTAGTCAGCCACTATCCCAACAAAAGTTTCAACAAATAGCCTTACTGCAACATCTTCATGTCCAATTCCTAGGATGTGAGTTGCTGTGAAGAAGGCCTTAATATGTTCATCTGTAGTAACTTTCCCATCACCTAAGAACTTAGGAAAGTTCTTTCTAGACCCCAAAGGGAGTGGGTGATATGCTACGAACTGTAATGGACTAGTTGCAGTGGCCCATGGAGCTATCATGACTATATGTGTAGGATGTTGCAGAAAATTAATAATAGGAGGAGAAAATACTCTGTGTAAAGTTAAAACCTGGCAAGCTGTAGGCAATGAAGTTTCTATCTTAGGAGGTGAAGGTGGTCTACTCCTGCTCTTTCAATCACCTCTCCAATGAGGTAAGTCTATTATGGGAAAATTGAGCTTAGTAAGCCTTTCAAATGTAGGGTCTTTTCCACCTTTCCCTTTGGTACTTCTGAGAAACCTTCTTTGATCCAGAGCTCTGAATTAGTTTTGCAGTCTAGCCTTGTGTTCCGCTTTGGGTTGGTTTCTTCTCTGAATTTCTCCTTCAAGTTCTTCTCTCGCTTCTTCTTGTTCAAGAACTTGACTCGTGTTCCTATAATGCTTTGCATTTCTTCTGTATCTCCAGGTGAAAGTATTCAAGGATGAGACTATGTCTTCTTGGTCATCTTGAAAACTGAGATTGAGTTGAAGCATAGGGAACATGTTCTCATGAGGTAACACTATTTTTCCTCATGAAAAATATTCTAGTCTAGCGACTGTTTCTCTCCCCAACAGAGTCGCCAAAAATATGTTGGTAAATGGATTGTTATTTTTAGATTTAACTCTTTATTTGCCCAAATTATCCTTAAGAAACAATGTGAATACGAACAGTTGGAAAGTTGTTAACTGTTCAACTAACTTCCCTCTGAATTTTAACAGGTACAACTCCCTTATGTGAAGATATGCAATGAATTTTGTTTGTTCTAAATCCTAATGGGGTATGTTCTTAACTAGAGAACATCAAAGGTAACCAAATTAGCCCTCAGTGAGAAACTAATCTAGGCAGTGAATTTGATTCTAAATTCTAACCAACTCTGTGATTTCATAGTGCTTATGAATTCACACCAGCGGTGATGCATCAATGAACTCTACTTGAATTAATTAAATGTAGTAAAATAACATGGATGAATCTAATCTAAATAGGATGTATGCATATTCTCCCAACATTCAAGTAATACTCTGATTACTATCGATTAGCTATACTAAAGAAGAGAAATAGAACACTGTCTATTTGCTAATTTCAATCCAGCTTAAGGAAAACAAACATTCCAACTTAAAAATGCAGGGAACAGTAAATAAATGGCACACAACACATTCCAAATTGACTCCACCATAAGATGTATTTCACACCAAAAATTAGTTGACCATTTCATTGATTTTTTAAGTATTACATATAGGCTTCAAGATGTAAGCCATTACAAAATCAACTGAATCAATTCATATTCTAAAAAGTTGGTAAATGACAAGTGGCCATTTACTGATTATACAACGTGTATCAAAAAGAAAGAGGGGAAAATTATTTTCTCTTCACTGGCTTCTTTGCCTTCTCCAACTTATCCTTATGAGCTTTAGCAACCGCTAGAATTGAAATCATCTTTTCAGAATTTGGAATGTACATGTTCTTCAATATTATGAGCCAGCAAGCATGATCCTTCTCTATGCATTTTGCAGCATCTTTTCAGGGTTCTATTTTCATCATGGCTTTTTATATGCATCCACCAAGTTGTTGAAGATCAAGTATTCTATCTAGGTGAGATCCAAATGATTCTGCAAGCTGGTCCAAGTAGTTGGAGAATGCCTTCTCCATGTTGGTTATACTGGTAGGGCTCTTTCCATCTCCGCTAGCTCGAGACTGAGAGTGAAGACCTATCAAGTATACAAAGATTTTACCTTGTTCTTTAGTGACTTCCTCATCGGTCTCCTTTATTCTTGCCTCTGCTTTGATTATCATCTCCATTTTGAATTCAAATCCTTGGAACCATTCGATCAAAGGTTCATCCCCTTTCTGCAATATGTTGGCTTTGATTGCATCTTTAATCTTCATTGCAACCAGCCAATATAGAAGCACCATGCACTCTTCACACCTCAACCTCTCTATTGTGAGTGTCTGCATATGTCCTTTGAGAAATTATTTTTCTACTTCTAACTATAAAAAGACATTTCCAAGCTACTCAATGGCTACTAGACCCTCATACTTGAGTCATTTAATCCACCTCCTACCAATATGCCCAAAATGTCTATCTTCTTGCAACTTAGCGAGTATCGCTTGGTTCTCAGCTACACTAGGATCAAATGTTGTCAGAGAACTGGGTAGGCTTTCTACAAGAGCAACCAACTTATTGATGAAGTTAGTCATTTCCTTGATCTCCGCCTTGAGTCGAGTCTTTGTAATTTTGAGCTCTTCTTCGATCAAGACATTTCTAGACTTCCACAAGTCCACTTTCATGTCATGGTGGATGAGTCCCATGTCTAAGGACTGGAGTGCAAAATCTGAGGTAGTAAGATCTTTAATTCTTTAATCTTTTAATGGCTTAGCTATTTCCATAGTCAAGTGACCTATGTTTGGATCTCAACCAAGAGTGGTCAAAGTCCTAGACTTCTTAACCTTGCTTTTGACAGGGCCTGACTGCATTGCTTGTGAAAGCATCTAGCCACTAGGAGTTCCTAGCTCGGCTCTCTTTCTCTTCCACTCTATAGTGTTATCAATCCATGATTCTATACTTGTAACCTTTGTCATAGAAAGTGGGTCTTCTATGAATAATTTCCTGATAATAGGAGGAGAAGCTTTAGGCTTGGAAGTGAAAGGATTAATCTGTGAGGAAGAAATGCTCTTTTCCTTTTGAGGAGACCCCAACTGCTCATCTGTCTCATTAGTTTCCAAACTACTACTATCATCACTGACCTCAACAATGGTAGGAGCCTCTTGAGTGGGAGTGTCACCTTGTGTCTCAACGATTCCCCTTTGTGCTTGCTACTCTAGTTTCATAGCCCCAATAGATTCTTCCACCGGCTTGTCAGGTTTCTCCACTTCAGCTTCTTCATTCAAACCGATGGCAGGAGATGAACCTGCTCCGAAATTCTTTTCAAGTGGGATTTATTTTTTTAGATAGTTCATCATCTCCACCTACTAGTTGAGCTGGTCCTTTGGCCACAGATGACACTAGAAAAGAGGAGGATGTAGGAGTACTCGTCGGCTTGACTATAGGAGTTTGTTGAGGAGTAGGCTTCCCAGATCTCTTTCTCCTTCCCATCATCCACTGAACCCACTTATCAATTCTCTTGATGACTTTAGCCATTAAAGTCTCCAAATCTTCTATAGA
The DNA here is from genome assembly GCA_027943335.1 of Chamaecyparis obtusa. Taxonomy (NCBI): domain Eukaryota; kingdom Viridiplantae; phylum Streptophyta; class Pinopsida; order Cupressales; family Cupressaceae; genus Chamaecyparis; species Chamaecyparis obtusa. The sequence goes on from BSBK01000703.1 coordinate 3,814,309, forward strand.
TTGACCTTGAATAGGCTCAAAGCTCACTGGATAGGGCTTGATCTGATCTCCATATGTGTCAGTATACATATGTTCTCCATCATCTACAATGCCTTCAACATTAATGTTGACATTGAACAACTTGATTTGTTCAACAGTCAACCTGGAGTAAAATCTTTCCCAACTCTCTAACTTATCATTACGGTTGGCCCAATAATCTTCGAGTTTGGGGATGTGCTTGACCATAGTGCTAATCTGGAGGTGATTCTTGGCATAGCCTACTAGATCAAATTGAGGCCTCAAAAATTCATACACTTCTAGCTTGTATCTGCTCTCGAACACCTTCATCACGTTCTTAGCATTTGACCTCGATGCGCAGCTGTAAGCTCTAATGGTAATAGGGAATTCATAGCCTTTCTTCTTGATTCCCACACTGATCAGGTTCACTTGCAACATCTGCTAGAATACCTCTACGAGCACGATCATGTCATTAGGGTACCTTGGTCACTTCATGGGGAAATCATCAAAACCTGCAAGACAAAGGTATGTGAAACTAGCAAATTGAATAAAGAAGCTCCCAAATTGGGTGATGAATTCCATGGCCTCTGGTGAGAACCTCCACTGTGGGCATCCTTGCAATTCTCTACACAACCTCATTGTGAATGAGTCATTAACTCTAATGAACTTGGCATAGCTATTTTGTTACTTCAAATGAGGGAAGAAATCATAAATTTTCACATCGTCTTCATATTCTTCTAGCCTAGGGAGTCCTGGCCATACTTGCAATGTAGCTAATTATATCAAATAGGAAGATATATAGAATTTGTTCTAGAACTTAGCGAGACTGGAGGCGTTGGAAAGATTTTCACTTACCACTTGAGCCCAATCTATATAATGGTGCTCAATAAATATTATCTGGACCAAGAAGAAGTAGTGCTCTATGAAATTCAATGCATCACTTTCACCTTTTATCTTGTGAAGGAGCACCAGGATGTCGACGATATTGGCCTTCAGATCTGTTCCAAAAAGTTTCTTTGGCACTTTTTCCTTTATGCTCCAAGGCTTCCAAAACCATGAGTTCAATATTTCATTCCTCCATCTTATCTTCTTCTCATTGTATTCTGAAATAGTGATCAAGAAGTTCATATTTGAAAACCCCGCTCGCTCTGGGATACAAAGACTATTCTACATAGACTCTCTATCAATGGAGATGAGAATTGTGTTATCCGACAACAAGATCTATTTTGTATCCAGGTTGAATCTAGTTGTACATTCATGGATAAGCTCAGGAGCTTGCACTGTAACAGGAAATCCAGCAGGTTCAACCAAGCCACTACTTTTGAGCTTCTACGTCATGGGATGGAGGTTCTCCTCATTCAACCTTCTGTGTAGGTTGCCCAGATTGTAGAATCTAAGGGATGCATCTATCAAATTTTTCCATTCAGATGTAATCCCATTTAGTCCATCGAAACCCATGAATCTAGTGGCCATAGCTTCTGATTATGCTTTTGATTTATTGCTAAAAGCTTTGGAGAATGCTGTGAGACAATTTGAAAAATTGTGGGAAATCAAGGGCATATGAAAAAGATGTGAACAAATGGTAATTTCCACTTGATTGTTTGAGTCTTTTATAAATAGCTTGCCTTCTTACCATTACTTTCCATATCTCATGCCACACAAGTGATAGATTTTCAAAAATATCCGTTAAAGTTCTAACGTTAAGATTTGAATTAAATGCACCTTATTAACGGCCTTAAGAAATCAATTTTACCCATTTGGGGTAGATGTAACGGTAACTTAATTAGCGTAGCATATTTTTACTTTTCCACTTCTCTTCATTCAACGCCTTTTTCAGAAAACTCACTTTGAAGGTAAAACCTGACTGTGGAGAAGCTGGGAAGTGATTTTCCAAAACTCCGCAATTGACCCATTCCTTTATCAATTCTTTCTAAATATCAAAGCGAACTATCTTAATCATACCAAATCATTCAATTCTTGTGACTTCTTGTGCTTATTTCTTCACAAGTTGTCGCTTCTTGGAAATCAACCTTCTCAAGTGATTCTCCGATAAGGGAGAAGTTAATAGCCAATTCTCTGAAAAGGGTCTCTTACTTGCTTCCTCATATTCTTATACTATTTTATCTACAACAGGGGCTTGATCTTATTCCCTCAAAATCTAGATGTGTGGCTTTCTAGAATCTCTGATACACTTTCCGTTATCCTCTGGAAAAAAACCTCTGCAAGAGAAATTCTACAAGCGGGGAAGTTCATTACAACTTCTCTGCCAAGCTACTTTTCTGGAACTGGTTTGTTCTTAAACCATGAGTCTTGATCTCCAGGCCTTGTATATGTGCTTGATGATCCCAGTGTTCTCTTCTCACAGAAAATTACCTTCATGGGTGGAAACCTTTCAAGGAGAAGACTATGTTCAATTTTCTGACAAAGGGGGAAAATATCATTTTAGAGCTTCACATTCAAATGAATACCATCGATTAGAAATGAAATAAATAGAGTCTTTATCGAATTGGGGACTATAACTTACCCACTCCCAAGGAGGAAATAAAAACTAACCCAGCTTAAAAGAAAGAAGAAGGCATGAAAGGATAATTCGATAAAGACCGCCTATCCTAGGGGGATTCTAGACTTAGACTCCAATTTAAATACCTCAAAATTAATGACTCAATCTAACACAAGGTATCCACCTTTGTTTTCAAGGGTGATGAAAAAAAGTGGGCCAACATGAATACTAGAAGAGGAGGTCTACATAGAACAACCAGAAGGGTTTGTTGATCCAAATCATAAAGACATGGTATGTAGACCACATAAAGCTTTATATGGTTTAAAGCAAGCACCAAGAGCCTGGTATGAACAGTTGCATACTTATCTTTTAAGTATTGGTTTTGCATGAACTAGTGAAAATAATAATTTGTATATGAAAGGATGATTTGATGATACTATTTTGATTGCTGAAATATTTGTGGACAATATAATATTTGGAGGACAAGATCATATTTGTAAATCATTTGCTGATGAGATGAGAAAATAATTTGAAATGTCTATGTTTGGAGAGATTAAATTCTTTCTAGGCTTCCAGGTTATTTAGCAGAATGATGTAATTTTTATCACACAATCAAAGTACATAAAGGAAGTATTGAGCATATTTGGAATGGAAGATGCTAAACCAGTTGGAACACTAATGGTCATAGGCAACAAACTGAGTAAAGATGATGAATCTATAGGGGTAAACTAGACATTGTACCAATCTATGATTGGTAAACTAATTTATGTAGTACATAGTAGACTAGATATTACACATGCAGTGGGGATTGTTGCTAGATTTTCTACCAATCCAAAGAATTCACACATGGTTGTAGTGAAAAGAATCTTGAGATACCTGAAGAAAATAGAGGAATATGGATTATGGTATCCTAAGGAAGGAAAATTTGAACTAGGAATCTACACCGACGTAGATTGGGCTGGAAATATAGATGATAGAAAGAGCACAACCGAAGGAGCATTTTTCTTCGGTGAAAGAATTGTTACTTGGACAAGTAAGAAAAAACCTTGTATTTCTCAGTCTACTACTGGAGCAGAGTATGTTGCTACTGCTACAAACTATTCAAACATTTCTTATATCAAACAAGTGTTGGAAGGGATGAATGAGGTAATCACTGAGCCAATGATTATGTATTGTGACAACACTAGTGCAATAAATATTTCCAAGAATCCTGTAATGCACTCAAAGACCAAGCATATTTCTATTAAGTATCACTACTTAAGAGAAAAATTACAGGAGAAGAAAGTCAAACTAGAATATGTTACATCAAAGGAGCAACTTGCTGATATTTTTACCAAGCCTCTACCGAAGGAAACTTTTGAATACTTGAGGACTAGACTTGGGGTTTGTCCCCTTTCTAGTGGTCACTAATGTGATTTGGAGGTTGCATTAGTCTAATCTTGTCAGAAGATCATTCATGTTGATGCAACATAGCTCACACTTTTGATTATGTCTAAGGTTGTGAAAGATTTGAGGAACTAGAACAAAGAATTGGCATATCAGTATACTGAGATACATAGTCTACACCGCACAACAGAAAGTCACTTGGCTATTGCAAAGCTTCATGTTTTATGTTTTTCTTTGGCATTGTTGTCAAAGGGAGAGATAAACAATATGATGAATAGATCAAGATCACATCTATCTAAGGGAGAGATAATCTGAGAAAGTTAGGGAGAGTTTTGAAGATTTGTGGTTGAGAACAGAAGAAGAGCTAAAAATATCAAATTTGCAGAGGAAAGTTTGCACTTGTAATGCTATCACGTGACATAGTGATTAAACATATTAAAATATCAAGCTAGGGAGAGCTTACTAAGATATAACATTTAGTTATATAGTTTTAGAATACATGTTTGGTATGTGTATGACATATTTCATATTTCTTGTGTTGCCATCAATGCCAAAGGGAGAGATTGATGAACTACAACTGATTGAATACCTAGATGACTTGAAGATCAGTGATTAGAGATCACCGAGTACTAAAATGATATGCAAGATAATTAAATCAATCATTATGTTGTCATTGATGTCAACTAGTTTGACAGTACTTATCATGTTAGTTACAAATATCTAAACATCTATAAAGAGGAGAGAAGAGATGAAGAACTGAGATATCTACATAGAGGAAGATGGATATAACAGATGAGGATAAGGAATACTTTGGGTAACTTATTGATGAGTCTATGACTTCATTTTGTTGACTTGATTATGGTGCATTAATCTATTATGAAGGAGGAAGAAAAATGTACAAGGCAATGTGGTTGGTAAATGAAGCACTTTAGTATACACTGAGATAGTGTAGTGTATACCAAGTGACATTATTAACCAAGCTTGTGTTCATTGACGCATTTCTTTCCTAACCAACTATGGATGAAAGTATTAAATGCTTAAGTTTAGCCGACAGAAATTGATGAGCTAGAAATTGTTATGATTTTGAGATTGAGGATAAAGTTTGTTATAAGATCCATGGATGACAAAATTTGGAGAAGATCTAAAGGATGGAATTGAAACATGTTACTGACACAGCCACCGATAAAGGTTTAAGAGGCAAAATCTATGAAGGAGATTAAGCGGCAAAATTTGATGGTTGATATGAAAATAGTTTATCTATCTATATAAGAGATATTAGTTTCTTTATTGAAACATGTCGGAAGAAAGAAGACTACAGATATTTCACATGAATATAGTTTCATGCATGCTTGATCAGACTAGTTGAAGGAGAATCGAACTGCAGAATAGTACTGAGCGTCAGAGAGCTATTACCGAGTGAAAGTAAGTTAAGGAAGTGAATTGATATATTGATCAAAGGATTTTTATGGGCTTAGAATAGATCTAAACATCTGCAAGATAAGTTTTATTGTAATCAAATCAAATATTGTTTCAATTTAACCATTGATACAAAAAAATCTCTTAACCGAGTGGACTTAACCATCTTATGTTATGCCCTATGTCATTCAATAAATGTACATTGTTATCCTATCGACCCCATAGTGAATGCTGGTTGAAAGATAACTATTATTATTAAATCCTCTAACAAGGTCACACCTAACAGTGTGTTTTTAACCTTTAATAGGGTTGGCTCTTCACCGAGCTCACTTCAAAAGAGTGAAAATTATTTTGGGTTACTGGTCCCAGGTGGTTTTTCCCTCTACAGGGTTTCAATGTTAAATCATTGTGTTCTATGTTTCTATGATGATTTCTTTATTTTCATACTTTACATACTGCATATTTGATTTGATCGGTAGTTACTGTGAGTTAATTAACTGGTAATCGGTAAAGGCATAGACAATTTAAGATTTTTTGTTACCAAGCTGCAGAATTTGTTAAAATTATTTTTAAAGTTACATCTTAAGATTTGGGACTACAAGATAAATGATCTAACTAATTCACCCCCCCTCTCAGTTATTATAACAATATTCTCCCATCTTAGGTGTAGCCTCTCTTTCAACAAGTTCATCCTCAACTTGCTCCTCATGTGCCACCAAGTTTGTTTTCCTTTACTTGAGCCAACCAAACATTGGTAAGCCCTATGCCCACATTACCACATTTGAAACAAGTACCCTTGAAATCCATGTTTCTACTACCCCTACCATGAATCTTTTGATTAGGTTCCTCTTCAATCACAAGTTTATCTTTATCTTTATCACCAATTGGTTTGTCCTTGACCCTAGGTGTAACCTGTCTCCTTTTCAACTTATCTTTTTCCTTTAGATCATACTGATAAGTATCTTTAATTGTACTAAGCCTCAACATACTCAACTCATCTTGAATGTTAAGTTTTAAACCATTAACAAATATAGAAACCTTTTCCTTAGATGCTTCTTGATGTCTAGATCAAATTTTCATCTTTTAAAATTATTTGGTATACTCCTTAGCAATCAAATCTTTTTTCTTCAAGTTCTAAAACTTCTTAAACAATTCCAATTCATAAGACCCTTTGGTATGAACTTGATTTTAAGTCTAGATACCATTACTTTCCACTTGGTGATCTCAAGTTCTCCATTATCTTCCTTAGTTTTTTTCAACTCTTTCCACCATAAGGAAACATGACCTTTCAAATTATTATGTACTAACCTAACCCTCTATGGATCCTTAGTATCTTCAAGCTCAAAGTAATCCTCTAGTTCATTAATTCAATCTATAAATTCCTCAGGATGCAATGAACCAACAAAGTTAGAAACATTAAGCATATGAATCTTACCCATTTGTGCCATAGCTCTCAATAGTATTTCCTCCTTCACAGGAATCTCAACTTCAACTATTTCAAGATCTTCAACAACCTCTTCAAATTCATCTTCAATCTCAAAGTTTCTCTTAGTTCCAATTAAAGCATTTCAAGTTTTATTCCTCATCTCATTTTTTAATTCCTCCATCATCTACTCTAATCTTATAGGATTCATCCATCTGGGAAGCATATTCACAAAGAATCCAATCTTTAATCTCCTCAAGTTCAGTGATCTAATCACAAGTGTTGATTTATCCAATTTGATCAATACCAACAATTTACCAACACGAACAATCTACCTCAAGAAACTAGGTCTATTTGATAAATGATCCACCAACAACTAATCTTTCTTTCACAAGCTCTACAATTCTAGGTTATATCTAATGCTCTTCTACCCCACAACTAGGTTAACAAGTTGTGATATTCCACATTCAAGCCTCAATACTTCTAAAAATTAGTCCTCCTTATATCACCTTGCACTAACCTCCAGTTGATGTAGATCAGATCTTCTGCTCTGCCACTCCACAACAAAAATATCTACAAGCCAGAACTTGTAACAAGTTCAACTTAAAGAACTAACTAGATCTGATACCAATTGATGTAGTTAAGGACAAAGAATCCCCAAAGGAGATGTCCAATCTTTGCAACTATAGATACCATAGTGGAAATACCCAAACAAGATATAAGGAAAAACCATTTAAAGCAACAATATCACATATATTATTCTCAAGTTGGCTTGAAAATGTAGTTATTACACCACCATTGTCAATATTCAACTGCAATACAATCATGTATGCTTTCTATCTTCAATACCAAGTTCACAAACTAGGAACAACTGATAATCCCTCAAAATTAGGATGACTCCACAAACCAAACCACATACACAAGCAACATCAAATCCTTAACTCTCAAATCTTTGAGGCTTCTAAGTTTCACTCTCTAACCACTCTCCTCAACAAAAATTACAAGACCCACTTAAATACAAGATCACCAGCCACAAGTCGGCTTATCTAATCATAATCCCCCAAATAAAGAGAATGGTTTACAACTTATAGGTTAGGACCCAAATTCATAAAAACATTTCCAATTAAATACATCATATTGTGTGAACATACGAGGAGGTCGACCACATGTTTAAGAACATAGAACAAGGCACCATGAAGCCCCGCATAATGTGAAAATCTATCACAAGCAAAATCTCACCACCTTGGTCATTAGATCAGGAAACTAAATAGGATTGGACCCAAACATTAAATAAATTCATTTGGAGACATCAGAATGAGTTGCGAAGCTAGACATAGGATCTCTAGGATGTCTAGAACACAAAAGAAGGATCACATAAGAAAATGAGCCAACTGGAATGATCACAAACCTAAACACTAGAAATTGCCCAACTAGAATAGTAAATAGACAAACAAAAGGGAAATATGTATTTTTGGGTGATGCAAGATTGTCAACTACCCAAGGATGCTCATGCATCATAGTGTGGCTATACAACCCCTAACTCATTTTAATTATCATGATTGGAAGTTGAAATTAATTCTTGTACTAAAGAATAAAGGCTTATATAGGCTAACAATGGGATTAGAAAAAGAATCTAATGCACCTAAAGATTAAAAAAACATTTTTCAATAACTATGACCAAACATTTGGCTTTCTATGTTTAAATTTATCTCCTAAATTAGTATTTCATGTTGATAACTTTAAAACACCCAACCAAATTTGAGAAGCTCTAAAAATACTATTTGGGACAATTGATGAACTTAGAAGTCATGAGTTGGAAATCAACTCCTAGGTCTAAATCCGTCAAGTTTTTCAACTTTAGAGGACTTATGCACTAAATTTAAATCTTTGAATTTGCAGTTAAAAGATTTTAGATTTGACAAGAAAGAGGATCAATTAATCCTTTATGTACTTTCCAAATTAGGTTCTGAATTTTCTATATTATGTTTGTCTCTACCTTCTATTCTACTAAAAGATCCCTTCGTACCTCATGGACTATGCCATCACTTGATAACTTTTTTGTTGATCGTACAAGGGAACAAGTAAAGTTAATTCAAATGGGTAGTTTGAAATCCCCTAAGGCATGAGCTCTAAGTATAGAAAATGAAAAGAAACAAAATGCTAAAGGAGAGAAAAATAACACTAAAAGGGACAAAGAAAGGAAGAAAGAAAACAAATTGACAACTTCAAAAAGGATAACTCATCTCAACAGTAAATCAATTACTAAAAGAGTTAACTATTCCTTTTGTAACAAAATTGGTCATGAAGAACATCAATAAATGAAAAATAAAATTGAGCACCTCACTTTTCTACTCAGGAAGGAATAATATTAAGGTAACTGATTCTATCAAAGCATCTTCTTTAAATGAGGAAATTACTAAAGACAAAGAGAAATTGAAAACCAGGGTCTTATTTGCTAATGCGATTATATATTCTAGTGCTACACAACATATGGGTTCTCAACTCATGATGTGGATTCTTCATATCCAGATTCAAGTCCTCATAATTCAAATGATTTAGTAGACGCCAATCATATTTAGGCAAATTTTTAGAAAGGGCCACATGCTCTTCTTGGTGTGCAGTGTACATCAATAATATATCATCATCTTTTGGGAAGCCTTACAGGGTTCTTCACTTCTTATCTCTTTTTTGGAGGATATATTTTTCCCATTGGGTTTTCTATCTTTCTCCTTTTATGATAAATTTCATTGTACATGAGTACCTCACCAGGCTAGTAGTTGGGACTCATTTTTATCTTTTCCTCCTAAGTTATGCTTAAGGGGGGAGGGGGGTGTTAGTGTATTTATTTATTTAATTAAACTTAGGCTTTTAAGATTACTTAGTCTTACATTGTCATTTGACACTTGTTGATGCAATTTTTCATCATTTAGGAGTTCTCTAGAGATTTGTCCATTCCATTTTGACACATCATCATAGTTTAGTGGGTTGTTTTTCACTACCACTCTTGTTTGAGGAGTCCATCCCTACTTTCATGGTTGCACTTTCACCTATATGTACTCACCTCTTTTTCATTATTGAATGGGTGACTTTCGGCCCATTTTCTCATTTTTTATTGTGCTTTGATTGTATCTCTTTGGTCTTGGTGAATTCTTCAATAATTAACTCCATCTCTTTATACTATTTTCTATAATAGTGACTCTTACAATTGTGATAGTAGAATTTAGAAACTTTCATGATAATTAATGATACTTAAACCAAGCTACCAATAATACAAGTGATACAAAGTGTCACCTCTAATGACTTCCTATCCATTTTCGAAGAGATTCATGGGTGACCCCATAATAGTGGGTTACACTTTTTTAGACATGCTGATTTTTGCTAAAATAATACATTTTTAATAAAATACAATGATTTAAGCCTTGAGAGGTTCCATTTGAAGGAATTAATTACAAATGGTTAGCTCAAAGCCTCTTAGCTAAGAAAAATATTGATATAACATCTATACTCCTCATTCATACCTATAATGGAGTCTCCTTCGCACCTATTAAAATGTTGACAATAAATCACTTCGACTTTATCTTTTGGTAGATCAAATGAATCCATTTGACAAACCTATCTATGTAGTAAGGTACTACTAAGAAAAATATTTCCAATGATTATAGTTTTAATATATATTAATTTTATTATGACTTTGTATTTTTAGTTGTACTAAACATAGATATTTCACCGTATGTCTACCTCTATATTTGATGCTTATGGAAAAATAGTAAATGAGAGAAACAAAAAAATATCTATGCCCTAGGTATTGAAGTTCTCTTTCTATAAAAAAAAAATATGAAATTGGACCAATACATGACAAGTTATAAGCTATGTAGTCAAGGTATGTCAAAATTATAGTTTAGTCCACTTCAAACATTAATAAAATGTGAAATAATATTGATAATGTCCTCAAATCAATTGCATGCCCTCTGTATGGATGTTACAAAACTAAATTTCAAAAATCACATTGATATCTATTTTAGAAAAAAAGTTATGCTCTTTGAAAACAATGTAACTCTTTGAAAATGACATTTTCAGCCACATACTAGTTTTCATGGGAGAAAGAAAAAACCATTCAAATCAATTCAAAAATAAAAATAAAAAATATATTTAGAATCTAAACAGAAAATCCCAAAAGACTCTAATTTACTTCATCTTCTGATTTCAAACAGTTTAACGATAATATGCTTCCGAATCTGATTTTTTTTTTCAAAATGTAGAGTTCAGTGTCCGTTTAGGCAAAAAAATGTAACACACTATTGTGGGTTCACCCTCATCCTTGAGGAGAAGCATTGGATCATAGAGACTTGCCAAGATCTCTTTTAATTTTTCTCTAGGATTTGCATCTAGGGTTTGTATTTATGCTTCTATAGCCATTCATTATAAACAATCCAATTCATTTACTAGTTAATCTACATATCATATTCCTCCTTGGATCAATCTCTCTCAAGATTGCATAACATTAATCAAGGCTTTTTCTCTTTAAATGTGATAGGTGTTTTGCTTGTAGTTTGAACAAATAACTCAAACACATGAACAAAATAAAAATAACCATTGAACTTAGAAAAAATATTTTTTTCTTTAAGGAAATTAGGGATTAAATCTCTTAGGGAAGAATTAGTTCTCAATTAAGGTAAATTATTTAACTATTTTTTTTGATAGATAAAGCAGTAAGAGGGTGCTGGCTCGAGGAACAAAGGACTAGTAGCACATTAATGGAACTAGTCAAAGCAGATAGAACAGTTTAACAACATAATCACCAAGTCTAACTCTACCCCTATCAAAAACATAAACCACTATACTGATCCAAAGGATTAAACCAGAGTACTTAAAATGAATAGTAGCATGTAAAGTATCAGTTATAAGCCACGTAAGGCTGAACAAAAAGATATAAAAACTAACATTAACCCCAACCACAAAACAGGGGATCCTAGGGCCAAGCCTAGTCAAAGTTAACCAACACATGGAAACCAAAAATTAGTTCTTCCCACCCAACTGCTTAGACAATAGGGTCCTAGCCCACTCTTCCTACAAAAATAGGAAAAGATCCTTGTTGTCCTCATCCGCTTCTAGTCTGTCACCTGCCAGCTTTTCCTGCACATGACAGAGGGTCATAGCCAAAGCATGCATAACCTTCAGAAAAAATTTGTTGGTCATCATGCATTGGTTCATCAGATCCTGCATATTCTTCTTGATCTCCGCAATATCTTTGTCCAAATTTGAGAACCTCCTTTTGAGAGTGTCTTTGAATTTGTTTTTGTCCTCTAGGGTCTTGATATTATAATCAGAGGTGGGGGGCTTATCCTGAGGATCATGAGCAGGACTCAGGGGTGGGGTAGGGATATTGGGGGTTTCCATGGTTTGCTGGAGGTTGGGCAGAGGAGTGTTACCAGTCCTAGGGGGACTCATATGATCATCCGAGGAACCTTTCATGGACTCAGTGGTTTGGGAGTCTTTTTCAGTCAAGGAATGCTCTCTAGAGGCCGTTTCCAACAACTTGGTTTTACATTGTTCCTTGGAAATTTTGTTTGACCTCTTGTGACCTGAGCCACTTAAGTCCACCTCCAGATTAACCTAGCTCTCCATCATTCTCCATTTTTTGGGCCTACAATCAGTCTCAGGAGTACTGTTAGCCTCCTTCCTATCTTTGTTCTCCACAGACTTAGACACATAAGACTCCTCCTGGCCCTCCTTCCTATTGAAAGGGTTTTTAACACATTTTTTGCGGGTTCTACCCTCTTTAGCACCTAGCTCAGGCTCCTGGATGATACAAATGGACTGGGAGGAGGAATGGGTGGGATTTTCAATTTTGGCTGGGGAATCCTCCTAGGTCATCTCCTAGATAATCGGGGGGGGCTGGGGCTCTGGGAAAATAACTTTGTGAAAATGGTAAATGTAGAGAAGGAGGCCCTGATGGAGGGTAGGTATTGGCTTATCAGGGTTGTCCTTAATATCAAGGCTATTACTCTCTATGGAGTGTAGAAGATAGAAAGGAATGGAAATTAAATCCTTTTTTCTAATATGATTCAGGAACGGTAAGTGGTAGTAGTAAAACACAGTGAACTTACCTTCCAGCGTGAAGTATTTCATCACAATGAGGCAAATTTTCGGCCAGAAGTTCGACAGCACCTCCTTGTTGAAGCCCCCTTGTTTTTTCACCAGCTTCTCACCATCCTTGAAAAATTGGTTGAGGCTGGTGGGGTTGGGAGTCCAACTGGTCTTTTTATATTTCCTCCCCACCATAGAGAGCCCAGTCACCTTAGCTATGACCTCTTCGTTTAGCTAGAAGTGGATGCCCCCAACAGAGACACTCTTGTTGTTCCAAGACAACATGAACTGTTTGGAGATTCATTCGTCATACCCACCCTTCATTCTATCCATAAAACCCCATATGCCGCTTTCTTTGCAGTAATGAGTCACCAACACATCAGAGGTGAAAGCCTCATTGATTTTATCAGGCTCAATGCGGAAAGTGTTCCCTCCCATTTCAAAGCCTAGCCCCTCCTACGCCAGGATACCCTGAAAAACTAAGAGCTGAGTGTTTTTGCAGACCTTAAAAAACCCCTTGTTTTTGCAAAGCCTTTCCAAGGAAAGATTATACTTAAAATGTTGGCTTTGAGAAAATTTTTGGAAAACAGGCTCCGTACCGCTAGATCTAACGGATATCCAGGTGCCATTAATAGCAATAATACCAGGGACACACTTAACTATTGTTATTGTCTAACAAATCATGCATAAAATTGGGAAATTTACTTATCTACGAGTCACTCACCTTTTAAGGCATGCCTTCATATTCAATATTTATCTCTATGTATGTCTCTCCCTTATCTTTATAGATTGTCTAGGATAAGGCCCAATCCTTCATCTATAATTTATAAAATATTTAGTCCAAAGTAGTTCAGATTCTTTAGAGGACTTGAGAATTTTATTTTTTATGGATTGTCATATTGTTCCTCATAATTTTCAAGTTGGGGATAGAGTTTGGTCATAATTAGAAAAACATCATTTCCATGATAAAGGACATGGTAAGATAAAGACTCGTTTCTATGTGACATACTAATTTTAGGTGTCTAATAATGCTTTTCAACTTGATTTTCTAGCACATTGAGCACCCATGATAGTGTCAATGTTGATATTCTAAAGAACTACCACAAGTCAATGAGATTGAGCTTCTTGTTGGCCACCTTGTAGATGTTGTTCTTAGTATTCATATTTTGATTGATTTTGATCAAGTTTTAGATACAAAGACTTGTCAAGCATGACATAGTTCCACTACTTCCCACCTTATTGCTAAGAAAATTCAACTTCAACATCAAACCCATTGGATCTCTCACCATTAGTAGCCTCAATATTTTCCTTCTCTCGAATCTAATGTCACTATTTTCAAGAAAAATGAAGAGGATTCATAGGGTATAATTCATTGGTATTATTATCATATGAATTTTTATCCTCAAAACAAAATTGAAAGGTAATCATTAATTATGAGAATGTTAGAAGGTCAGTACAAAATAGTTTATAGATAATTTAAATCTTAAGTTAAGATTAAGAAAATATTTTAATTTTTTTAAATTTATTTTGGGCATATTCTCGCCTATATATTTGTAGCTTTATCCTCATGCAGCCATACTCGAATACAAGTTTTGCAAAATCTATTTGCAAAGAATAATGTGTATTATTCTTTTAGAAATTAGGTATGTGATTGTTGCATCTTATTTTATTATTGAACCATATAACTCTATCTCAAATGAGTGTGTGATGTAGTACCTAGAAAACGTTGGTGTAGAAAATAGGTGTTGTTTGAGCTCATTAAAAGTACAATATTACGCAAGAGTGCATCAAAATATTTCCTTGGCACAATAATTTGATTAAGGGATCAAACTTAGCATTTGAGATTATGAGGAAAAACCTTTACTGAAAATCTAAGATATCGATGCGTACAGGAAAGCAGTGGAGGTGGAAGTGGATGCTGGGAGAGGCAGAAGCGGGCATGAAATCCCTATGGATGCCACCTTCATGCGTCATCGGATCACCTGGAACATCGAACATAAGCTCCATTTGCATACATGATACTTGTGACTTGCTGAAGCTATTCTCTGACATCCGACATGGACGCCGCAACCCATTTGCTAGAAGGGATGGAGGCTTAGGATCCATAGTAACGACTTTGTGTTGGATGCCGAGAGTAATATTCGTGGCTGTAATTATTCTGAAAAATTAAAATTAATGTTTCTTGATACTATGGATTGTGTAAGGTTTAAGTCTTTAAACAATGACCCATTAAGAATTGGATTCATAATTCATTTATTTATTATTATTTATTATTTAATTATATTGATATTTAATATATATTAAATGTATGATTAATATTATATTAAAATTTATATCGTAATTCATTTATTTACCAAGCTATATAGTAAACTATAAATATTAATAATTAATTTTATCAAATTGATTGTAATAATAATTGTCTAGAGTTTATTATTATACTTTATCATTCATTTATTGATTAATCTTGTAATTTTTATTGTATTATTATCGACTTTATTTGAGAGAAGGCGTCATTACATGAAAATAGACGTATATGATATGGCTTATTAGTTATTTCAATTTGAATATTTGTGAACTATCAGATACTTAGTTGAAAATTGCTAAGATTAAGAATTATAATTCTATGAGGTTAGATCGAACAAGCTAATATTTAATCACCTTACTTTTCTCAAGATTGACAAGCATGTTGAGGTGGTGTGTGATGTAAAGAAGACACTAAATTTATGGGGTGTAAAAAGTGTATGTGTTGATTATAGACTATAGCTTGTGTTGGTTCAAGATTTCCAATACTTATGCAACGTGTGTGTGTGTATATATATATATATATATATATATATATATATATATATATATATATATATATATATATATATATATATATATATATGTATATATACATATATACATATATGTATATATACATATATACATATATGTATATATACATATATACATATATGTATATATACATATATACATATATGTATATATACATATATACATATATGTATATATACATATATACATATATGTATATATACATATATACATATATGTATATATACATATATGTATATATATATATATATATTCCTCCTAGGTCTTGATAAAGATGAAGATGTCATGAAAGTAGATGATGAGAAATGAGTTGTTAAATGTACAAAGAATATACCACATTAGAAGTATGTACATTTAATGGAAAAAAATGATTAGATTGTAAGGAATATTAGTCATGCTCTCATACAACTGTTCATAAATTAATTTTGAAGTTGTGCACTCCATAGAAATAATCTAAGAAATCTTTAATGTATGGTGGAAGACAGCTTTTCTTTACTATTATATTTTTGATAATACAATGCCACCATATGCCATTCTTATTCAATACAATCACAATTATTAGACTACTACAATAAAAATTTCATGAACGTAATGTTGGTATTTAACAACAGTCACACCCCTAAACAAACCCACAATATGAGAAGCTGTTAAAAATATGAGATTTGAAGATTAATTCAATTGTGTAATGTTGTGTAGTGTGTGTGAAAACCTGTATGATTGGCTAAAGCTTCATCTTACTAGCATGGTAGAATGTTGAGTTGTTGTTACTATAGTATAATGGGTGTCAAACACCACATTGTGAAATTACATAAACTTTCTCAAATGTAAACAATAAAATTTATGAATGTTTTAATATGCATAATGATCTTACTAGATTATTTTGCTAAAATTCGAAACAATCTAGATTGTAATGATATTTCACATAGATTAAAAAACCTTTTGCGAACATGAATTCTTTAGTATTTTGATTTTACATTGTAGACATCTTTCTGATCATAGACAAATGGCTTGCTAAGTAAGAGATTGTCTATAGTATTCAATGAAAAAATGCCCATTTCTCATGTATGTTAAACATGATATTTGATTGTGCATTAGAAACTTATTTGTTATAGTCAGCCTAATGAGATAAAGGTTTTAAACCATGTTTTATATGTTGATGTTCTTCAAACCTCTATTACTAATAATCATACATGCTATCTTCTTGTTCACCAAACATTTTTTAAGTGTTTGCATAATTTTTATTTTTTTTTGGCTCATGTTGACATGTATCATCATAATGTGAGAAATTGTTCTCTAGCACACAAGGGAGTGAATCTTATTGATACATATTTATAAGATATTAATATTATAATGTATCTTATATATTCAAACCTCTTATGCTTTTGATGATAATTATGAGAACTTATGTGTGCTTGTTACTAATCCTTTTTCACACGGGGAAAAAGTATGATGTCTGAAACTGCAGAAAATCTGAAACCACTGAAGAACGTACATTGGCTAAGGATGCTAAACTTTTAACAGATAGAAGCAATAAGTTCAAGGTTCCTCTAGGGGTCTTTAATATTATTGGAGACTTCAATAAGTATTTGGTTGGTTATGAGTTGTCTAATCATCTTTTAGGATCATATGACAAGGAGGGTACTTTCCTTACTATTAGTGCTGGAAATGCAGGCAATGATGCTCAGAAGCAGGAGTGGGTTGACATGCTTATGAGGATGTACTTGCAATGGAACATTTTGTACACTTTTCATTATGGTTATTCATCAGCAATGCTATTTAAATCAGAAACTGTTGTACTAATACAGAGCATGGATCAGGGAATCAGGACATTGAATGGTTTCATTCAAATGATGTCATTCAAGATGTTGATAGAGAGCAGTTAAAGTATGACTGTTCTCATAATACTGCTATTATTTGGGATGGGTATTGAATTCCATTGATGCTATATGTCTCAATTTGATTATCAGTTCTCTTTTACAAGCATTAAAGGATGGGAATATTTGGAGATTTAAGCTTTGTTTTCGCAAAGAAAGAGGAATGTCATATAGTGAACATAACAGCTTTGATTTAAAAAGTTAAATCAAAAGGAAAACAAACCTTTTTCCTTTTAGAAATGAATCTTAGAATGCTTTAATGCATAAATTATCTTAGTTTCAAATTAATTTTAGTGAATTAGAGAAAGAGGAATGCCATATAGTGAACATAACAGCTTTGATTTAAAAAGTTAAATCAAAAGGAAAACAAACCTTTTTCCTTTTAGAAATGAATCTTAGAATGCTTTAATGCATAAATTATCCTAGTGTCAAATTAATTTTAGTGAATTAGTAAACTCTAGATAGATTTGATCTAATTTTTAGTGTGGAGTAGGAAAAAGCTATTTTTTACTGAGATCTTTCTTATCATGCAATAGTCAATGCTTGGATGCAATCACAGTTAGGCTACTACAAAGAGAAACTATTAGCCTAATATTTTCTTGAATAAAAAATTCAAAGATTTCAAGTTGAACTTTTTCCCTCATGAACAAACATAGAATATGAGGAGTTATTCAAAAGAGAAGAATCAAGAATAAATTCAACTTCAGCTTAAATGTATGGTAGAATGTTAAACTGATATTATTCTAGTAAAATGGACATTCTAAAAGATTTTTTTTCTTAATTGCATAAACTTTCTTATATGAACAATAAAATCTATGAATTATTAATAAGTATAATGACCTTACTATATTATTTTTCTAAGATCAGACTGAATTTAGATTGTAATGATGTATGACATATAAATCAAAAAACTTTTTCCCAACATGAATTCTCTACTATTGTGACTTTACATTGTAAACATCTTTATGTTCGTAGACAAATGGCTTGTTAGATAAAATATCACAAACCTACAGGTACCCATGTCTTACATATGTTGAATATAATAATTAATTGTGCATTTGAAGCTTACTTATATTTCCTTGTCTTGTTGTAGCCATCCTAATGAGCCAAAGGTTTTAAACCATATGTTGTTCTTCTAGCTTCTATTATTAATGATCATACGTGCAAACTTCTTGTTAACCTAACATATAGCGCATGCCTGTTTTATTTTTTATGAATACATGTGCTAATTTCTAACATTTCATGTGTGTTTGTGATGAAGGGTGCTCCCATTAATACCACAACCACATAAGAGAAATAGAGAAACAACAACAATAATATGCAAGAACAGAAAATTGGCTTCTTATTATCTCCACAAATGTGGAATTACAAACTTTCAGAATTACAATATGCAAAGCCACATGGGCATTCCCTTACAATATTCTGTAGGACAAAGCTTCGAATCAATACCCAGATCTACTACCCAGAACTATTCTGGACTCCTAAGACAATAATACAGCCTTCCTAATATAGACAATTTTCCACCGCCTGGGAAGGTTCCAGAATTTTAGCCAATAAGGCCGACCAAACTTAGAATTATTTTATTTTATATTTTATTACATCATAGTCGTCTCAAAATAACCTTTGAAACCCGAATAGAAATTTTGAAGAAAATTATTTTCCGCCATTTCGGGTGGCCCAACTTCCGAAGACCATAAGTCGTCACCAGTTGACCCGATCGGCTATTATAACCCCATTTCGGAAACGCCACGAAGCGCTCTACAGGCTTGACTGGCGCAAGCGCCCGTCCCTTAAATTTTTTACCTCATCCGGGGCCTCTAAAGCCTTCAAAACTGAGTTCAAAGTTTCTGTACCTTGCTGCCAATACCGAAAATCTTCAATATCTTCCAATATACACTTGATCTGGCAATGAAACTTTACTGGCAGACTTATATGACCAAAATGAACTTCCAAGAAAGAAATCAGATCATTCTGAGCACATACGAAAATTACCAAAAATAGTAACTTTCCATAAATAGCAGCTCTGCACAAAATAGCCCTTATTGAATACAAAAATAGAAATATTTTTGGGTGATGCAAGATTGCTCTTACACCCAGGATGCTCCTGCATCAGACACCCGGGGTAATTTGAGAAGTGACCTTGTCACGACTCAGGTGTGCGGAGGAAAACCAAGACGGCTAACCTCCTCCTTTGTCAGCCATGATGAATCTTCAATAGGTCATCCTTTCCACTTGACCAGATATTCTTCATATGTCCTGTTCCTTGTGCTTCTGCCAACACGACTGTCCAGTATATCTTCGATCTCCTTAGTGTCTGAACTAGTTGCTAGAATACTCCACTGTGCTGCTGCAACCTCATCTTCAACACCTCCTTCGTGATACTCTATCAAATCTGAAATGTTAAACACTGGTGAAATATTTAGCTCAGTAGGCAATTCTACTTCATATGCGTTTCCTAAATCATGTTTCTTCAATATCCTGCATGGTCAAAACTTCTTCATTTTCAGCTTGTTATATGTACCAACTGGAAACCGCTCCTTCCGCAAATGAACCATGACCTCGTCACCAACTTGAAATTCTTTATATCTCCTTTTCTCATCTGCCTTAGCCTTATACTGTGCATTCATCTTGGTAATATGCTTCCTCACCTCTTCATGAATGTTCTTCAAGTGTTCTGCAAAATCTTCAGCTTCAGCACTACTTATTTCTCCTTTATCTATCTTCCTCAATTCAGATGCATTTCTTGGACTACTTCCATATACAATCTGGAATGGTGATTTACCAGTGCTCCTGTTGACATAATTATTGTATACAAATTCCGCCTGTGGTAAAATCAAATCCCATCCTGTTGGCTTATCTCCAACCAAACATCTCAACAAATTTCCCAAACTTCTATTCACCACCTCTGTCTGTCCATCAGTCTGTGGATGATGTGATGAACTAAACTTCAAATCTATCTTCAACTTCTTCCACAATGTACGCCAGAAATATCTAACAAACTTAGTGTCCCGATCTGAAACTATGGTCTTTGGCAAACCATGAAGTTTCACTACTTCTCTGAAAAACAATCCTGCTACATGAACAGCATCATTAGTCTTCTTGCAGGGAATGAAATGTGTCATCTTTGAAAATCTGTCAACTACCACAAAAATTGAATCGTGTCCCCGCTGTGTCCTCAGTAAACCAAGAACAAAGTCCATGCTGATATCCTCCCAAGGCTTCTCTGGTACAGGTAATGGCTGATACAATCCTGTATTCTGCTTCACTCCTTTCGCCATCTGACATACTCTGCAACTCTGTACAAACTTCTTCACATCTTGCTGCAACTGCGGCCAATAATAATTCTCACTAACCAAACCAACGGTTTTATCATGACCAAAATGTCCAGCCAATCCTCCACTATGCTTCTCCTTGATGAGATTCTCCCTCATAGAACTTTGTGGAATGCACAACTGACTCCCTCTGAATAGCATATCATCCTGGATGATGAAATCCAACCATTTCATCCTGTCTAGAGTAACAGGTTCTGTACAAGCTTTCCAAGCTTCACCAAAATCAGGATCCTCTGGATATAAATTCTTGAGTTCCTTGAACCAAACCACTTCAATCTTCATTTCTGTCAGCAATAGTTGCCTTCTGCTAAGAGCATCTGCAACCCTATTAGACTTTCCACTCTTGTGTTTCAAAATAAATGTATAACCTGCAAAAACTCAACCCATTTCAAATGCCTTTGATTCAATTTTCCTTGACTATTCAAATATTGCAAAGCTTGATGATCAGTATACAAAACAAACTCCTTAGGAAGCAGATAGTGCCTCCACTTTTTCAATGCCTGAACTATAGCATAAAATTCCTGATCATAAACAGAATATTTTCTCTTGGCATCATTTAATTTCTCACTGAAATAAGCAACAGGTTTACCTTCTTGGCTCATAACAGCTCCTATTGCAGTACCACTAGCATCACAATCTACTTGAAACACCTTATTAAAATCTGGAAGTGCTAAAACAGGTTGTTCTGTAACTTTTTATTTCAACAATTGAAAACTCTTTTCTGCCCCATTAGTCCACTTAAACTCTTTTCTATCCCCTCTCATTGTTTCAGTCAAGGGTCCACAAATACTACTAAAATTTTTGATAAACTTTCTGTAAAAGCTAGCTAGACCATGAAAAGATCTTACCTCAGTAGCACTCCTTGGAGTAGGCCATTCAAGGATAGCCTGTACCTTCTCTGGGTCCAGTTTTAGACCTTCTGCTGAAACTACAAATGCCAAATACACCAACTCTTTCTTCACAAAACTGCACTTCTTCAAATTAATCAACAATTTCTCTCCTCTCAACTTCTCAAATACCATACGAATATGCATCATATGCTCATCCAATGTCTTACTAAAGATCAAAATATCATCTAGGTAAACAATGACAAACTTACCCAGAAATTTTTTCAGAACCTCGTTCATGAGCCGCATGAAAGTGCTCGGTGCATTGGTTAGCCCAAAAGGCATGACTAACCACTCATATAGTCCTTCCTTTGTCTAGAAGGCAGTCTTCCATTCATCTCCTTCTCTGATCCGAATCTGATGATATCCACTCTTGAGATCTATTTTTGAGAAATACACAGCTCCACTCAAACAGTCCATAATATCATCCATTCGTGGCAATGGAAACCTGTACTTGATTGTGATCTTGTTTATTGCCCTAGAATCTGTACACATCCTCCATTCTTCATTCTTCTTTGGTGCTAATACTGCTGGTACAGCATAGGGACTCAGACTCTCACGGATCAATCCTTTCTGTAACAGTTCATGTACTTGTCTGTTCAACTCCTCACTTTCTGCAGGTGTCATTCTGTGTGCTGCCTTATTCGGCAAACTCGCTCCTAGGATCAAGTCCATCTGATGACTGATCTTCCTGACTGGTGGTAATCCATCAGGCACGTTATCGGATACAATATCTTGAAACTCATTCAACAAATCTGAAACTTCTACAAGAACATCTTCTACTTCCTCTTTACCAACTTTTGAAATTAAAGCAAAACATACATGCTCATGCCTCATACCATCTAGGAAATTTCTTTCATCAACAAAAGTTATCCTTGCATTACCACATACCTTTTCTTCGGTCTCCTTCAATGGTTTTAGCTTATGTCGCACTCCATCCTTTGTCAGGGAATAGGTATTCGCATGACCATCATGTACAGCACATCTGTCAAACTGCCATGGTTTACCCAACATATGACATGCATCCATAGATATGATATCACACAATACCTCATCTTGGTATCCGCCAACCTTGAACTTTACTAGGCATTGTTCATTGACCATGACCTTGTGGTCATCCTGTACCCAGGCAATCCGATATGGATGTGGGTATTTCTGTCTCTTGAGCTTCAACTTTGTCACCATCTCTTTTGACACCAAATTGTCAGTGCTTCCACTATTAATGATCACATCACAACATTTACCTTCACACTTGCACCTGGTGCGAAACAGGCTCCTCCTTTGCTCAGGTTCATTCTCACCACTCAACAGGACTCTTCTGTTAATCAACGTTTCTCCTCTTTCAGCATCTTCAGAATTTGATGATCTGGCATCTTCATCTACATGCGCAACTCTGGCCTGGCCTTCATTTCTCCTGTCTGTTCTGCCTTGGCGCTGAGGACATTCAAATGCCCTATGACCTTCTTCTCCACAGTGAAAACATGTTCCACGGAAGCCTCCTCTTCCAGATCCTTGTCCTCTTCCTCTTCCTCTTTGATCTCTATTATTCTGATCCTGGAAGTGATTGAAATTATTTCCGCGCTGATTCTGACTGCTACTAGCCTCATCCTTCTTTTTCAGATCTTCATTTCAGCCACCATATGACCGTCCACCAGATCGTCCAACGTGACCTCTTTCGTTTTGTCTGCTCTCGAACTTCTTGTTCAGCTTTTCCTCTACTTTTAGGGCAAATTGGTATGCCTCCTCAATACTGTTCATTCGAACCAGATTCAACTCCTCCTGAATGCTTGGCCTTAACCCATTAAGGTATCGGGCAACTTTCTCCTTATCAGCTTCTGCATGGCCTGTTCTGATGAGGAGTCGATAGAACTCCTCTGTATACTCCTGAACAGATCTTCCTGCTTGCTTCAAACTTTGCATTTTCTTTAGTAGATCAAGCTCATAATCAACAGGAATGAACTGTCGCTTCAATTTATCCACCATCCGATCCCATCTTGTGATTTTATCTTTTCCTCTTCTATTTCGCTCCAATTGAATTTCTTGCCACCAGATCTTCGCATGACCTTTCAGTCTGGCCTTCGCAAATTTGACCCTATCAGGATCCTCAACATCTTCATACTCAAAATATTCCTCACATTCATTGATCCAGTCGATCAATTCCTCTGGGTTAAGATTTCCAGAAAATGTAAGAACCTCAATCTTAGGTCTTTTCCCAATCTTGGAAATCGCCCGAAAAAGTCTTTCTTCTTCCTGGTTCACAATTTCAGCTTCTCCTTCTTGATATTCTTCTTTGGCTTCATCCTCGCTTTCGTCTCTGACATTAAAATTCATTCCTCTACGAATCTCTTCTTGTAATGCTCGCACTTGTCTCTGCAGCTCTCTAACCTCAAGTGTTACAACACCAGCTCTTCCGCCACGTTCCCTTCGTGGAGGCATTTTCGCGATGCGCGCTGAAACCTTAGCCACGGTCCTGGTGCAAACTGTCTCACAGTCGGCGATCTGTTTACACACTCAAGAACTCCTGCTCTGATACCACCTGATGAAGGGTGCTCCCCTTAATACCATAACCACATAAGAGAAATAGAGAAACAACAACAATAATATGCAAGAACAGAAAATTGGCTTCTTATTATCTCCACAAATGTGGAATTACAAACTTTCAGAATTACAATATGCAAAGCCACATGGGCATTCCCTTACAATATTCTGTAGGACAAAGCCTCGAATCAATACCCAGATCTACTACCCAGAACTATTCTGAACTCCTAAGACAATAATACAGCCTTCCTAATATAGGCAATTTTCCACCGCCTGGGAAGGTTCCAAAATTTTAGCCAATAAGGCTGACCAAACTTAGAATTATTTTATTTTATATTTTATTACATCATAGTCGTCTCAAGATAACCTTTGAAACCCGAACAGAAATTTTGAAGAAAATTATTTTTTGCCATTTCGGGTGGCCCAACTTCCGAAGACCATAAGTCGTCACCAGTTGACCCGATCGGCTATTATAACCCCATTTCAAAAACGCCACGAAGTGCTCTACAGGCTTGATCGGCGCAAACGCTTGTCCCCTAAATTTTTGACCTCATCCGGGGCCTCTAAAGCCTTCAAAACTGAGTTCAAAGTTTCTATACCCTGCTGCCAATACCGAAAATCTTCAATATCTTCCAATATACACTTGATCTGGCAATGAAACTTTACTGGCAGACTTATATGACCAAAATGAACCTCCAAGAAAGAAATCAGATCATTCTGAGCACATACGAAAATTACCAAAAATAGTAACTTTCCATAAATAGCAGCTCTGCACAAAATAGCCCTTATTGAATACAAAAACAGAAATATTTTTGGGTGATGCAAGATTGCTCTTACACCCAGGATGCTCCTGCATCAGTTTGTCTAACTTTAAACTTATTCATATTGATGTACATGCATTATCAAGATGTGAGAAGTCACAATACAATATTGTTCTTTATAATCTAATAACATACAAGGGAGTGAATCTAGTTGTGAGATATTAAAATGATGATTCTTAAGACATTCCAATCTCTTATGCCTTTTAGGTATGCTTGTTAATAATCTTAATCCTTACTGATATGGAGACAAAGTATGATGATTGATATTGCAGAAAATCTGAAAGTACTCAAGGAAGTATATAGTCTAAGGCTGAGGATGCTAAACTTTTTATTACAGCTAGTAGAGATAGAACACTAAGTTTATGGTTCCTCTAGGTCTTTAATATTGTTGAAGATTTAAAGATGTTTGTGGTTTTTTATGAGATATCTAATCATCTTGTAAGATCATATGAAAAGGAAATTATTTGCCTTAATGTTACTGCTAGAAATGCAAGAAACGATGCTCAGAAGAAGGAGTGTGGTTGACATGCTTCCGAGGATGTACTTGCAATGGGCACTTTTTCTGGAGTTTCCATCATGGTTTCGTTTTTCATCAGCAATGCTATTCAAATAAAAAACTATTCACTGTACTAAAACATAGCTTACAGCAGGGAATAAGGACATTCACGATGTTGATAGAGTGCAAATAAAGTAGGCTAAGTATGACAGTTCTCATAATAATACTAATATCTGGATGTTGGGGTACTGATGTTGAGGTTTGATGATTCAGTAACGTGTAGAAAGCTCATATTGAGAGAGCCACAGTTCAAGTTGAAAGCTTCAAGAATTCAATGTTATGATGATCTTAGTTGAATGGAAACAAATTGGTCAAGAGGCACAGCAGTCATGTTTACCCTTTTTGACTTGATATCCTAATCTTATGGTTTATTTCAAACTGCAGATTCCATCTGACGGAAATTTTTGGTTAGATGAGTTGAACAGTTATTAGAATGTCCGGGTTCTAGGATTCAAGACTGCTGATTGATTTGCGAAGCAGATTTATCAATTGAATCCAATGGACATGAAGCAGGTTTAATAGGTCATTTTAATATCACTTAATAAGTGATCCATGATTAAAAATGAGTCATATTTTTAAGAAGTAAAGAAAAATGTAATCAAAATATGATTTATTTTTAAATCATTACTTTTCAGAAAGTAGTTATCAGTTAGTTATAGGGAAAGTTATAAATATGAGGATTTTGCATTCAGTTGAGGTTCTTTTGGTGAGACATTAATTCTTTCATATTATATAGGCATAAGATTTCTTTGAGTTTTTTAATTGAATTGAATAAAAAATTATATAAATAGTCTTTGTTTCTTTATGTTGTAGATTAATTTAATATCTAATTTATATAGTATTTGTGTTGTAAGCATATTTTAATGAATATGAAAGATAAAAAGGAAAAAATACATATATGAAAGAAAAGAACAAAACAATCTTTAATACCAATGTCCAAATCCTAAGAAGATTATTGTTTGGTGTCATTTTTTATTATATAATCTGTAATAACCTA
Organism: Chamaecyparis obtusa; assembly: GCA_027943335.1. NCBI lineage: Eukaryota > Viridiplantae > Streptophyta > Pinopsida > Cupressales > Cupressaceae > Chamaecyparis > Chamaecyparis obtusa. The sequence goes on from BSBK01000703.1 coordinate 3,840,961, forward strand.
TTATTGACAAATGACATTCTAAGATTTATTGAAAATATTACCTACAATATGATTTTTCCCAACTAATAAAAGACATATATTTATATATTTTTTTAGATATACTAATACTATCAAACCTATATGCATTAGATTATACCAATCAATAAACTCTTACATATCATATACTATTTTCTTCATACTTTAATTTTTAATAAACCTTAAAAAGATTTACAAATAATATAGAACATTCAATTTAAATAAAAATAAATTATTTCTGCATTTAATTCATTCATCTACATCATCTTTCTGTCTTTCGAGAGAACCAACGGCCAATTACAATTCATATAATACTGAAGAAAAGAAGCGTCTATAATTTTGTTTTAGTTCCTAATTTTCGTAAAACAAATTTATTTTAATCATTAATAATACAAGAAATTTCATGTTCAACTCTGCTTCTTTCTCTCCTCCTTTCTTTGCTCATAATCGGGATCGTCAGGGGGCAATTCAAGTTTGCAGAGTGGGCAGAAGTTTGAGGAATCCAACCACTTATCAATACACTCCTCATGGTATTCATGTTTGCAAGGCATCTTCTTCATTCTTTCACCCTCCACCATTCTCTCCTGACACACAGAACACAAGTACTCTCTACCCTTAACCAAAACTTTTGTCTTCAAATTCCTTACTGCAGATTTAGCTGCTGGAGGATTTCTCCTGATTTGAACTGAAGAACCATCAGCCCAAGAATCATCTTCCCCATATTCCTCAACATCATAAATCCTAAACACTATAACTGCTGTATTAGATTCAACATCCTGCCATATTTTTTCCCAAATCAAATTCTCTCCCACAATTTGAATCACTCTATTGTTCATGGATTCAAGCCCCCAAAACATTACTCTCACTGGAAGAGTATAAATTTGTCTAGAATTTGAATCCTCTGTAGGATTTGTCATCCTGTTTGTGCTGTGTTCAGGATTGGAATTTGAGAATTGGGCAAGATATCTGCCCTCAAACAAACAAGTAACATAAATTGCAACACCATTTGTGAAATAGTCTATGTATGAAATCCTTCTGTGAAGGTCTTTCGTGTAGGCCTCAGAAGCCTTGTCTTTAAGGACATTTGTAGGCACATTTTGTTGCAGAAGCTCTGATGGGTTGGGAACTCCTGTTTCAATGCACAGTTTCATGACTTCTTTGAGTTCATCTCTGTATACTCTGAAATAGTAACTAGATTCAATAGATAGAGCTTCCACGCATTCGCATTCACCAGAGGCAGTCGCATATGCTCGACACTTGGGGCACTTCAGTTGCTCCATCATATTATTATTCAATTGCTCCATGATATTATTATTATTAGGTTAGGTTGAAAGAGAACTGTACAAATTTTCAATATCCGCTTGTATTTTAATTAAAATGATTGCATATTTTAATGGTGCAAATATTTCTGTGGACACTGCACCCTTTGGCATAAGTCGTGTCCTTGTAATTGGTGTTCATATGCATTCAGATGAACATTGTTTATACGCAAATTAAAAGAAGAGTATTGTTTTTGTCAATTCAGTTAGTGTTTTCGTTATTAATTAACAATAATATTCTCATATTATTAGCCTAATCTTTTCTTAATGAGAAATTGAAGGACTCGAGGTTGGATTTTTTCTCTGCTAAACAAACCTACACTACACTCTAAGACTGAGGACTTCGATGTCTTTGGTTGGTTATGAGTTAGCAAATCATCTTTTAGGATCATTTGACAAGGTACTTCTTTTCTTTTCTGTTACTGCTGGAAATGCAGGCAGTGATGCTCTGAAGCAGGAATGAATTGGCATGCTTTTTTAGAACGGACACTTCTTCTACAGTTTCCATTGTTATTTCATTTTGCATCAGCAATGCTATTCAAAGCAGAAACTACTGACTGTACTAAAATCAAGACGTTGAATAGTTTCATTAAAATGATGTCATTCAAGATGTTGACCGAGTGCAATTATAATATGACAGTTCTCATAATACTGCTAATATTTGGAATGGGTATTCAATCCCATTGATGCTATGCATCTCAATTTGATTATCAGGTTTCTTGTAATTTGGAAAAGTAAAAATTAACAAATAAGAGAAGATAAACAATCTTTTTGGTTTTTGAGATGAATAGAAATAACTAATTAGTTTTTAAGACATGTACTAATGCATAAATTATCCTACTATATTTTAACTTATTTATAATTTATACATGGATAGGTACTAGATAACCGTTTCTGAAATGAAAATAGATTTAATATCAAACTTTAAAAACCCAAAATTAATGTTGTTAAAACTAATGTGCCTGAGATATTGTGGTTTGATGATTAGCCCACATTGAGAGACCCACAGTTTAGGTTGAAAGCTTCAAGGATTCAATGTTATGATGATCTCAGTTGGAGGGAAACAAATTGGTCAGAGAATTACAGTAGGCATGTTAGCCTTTTTGACTTGATATACTCTGAGTCTATCATATGTTGTTTTTCGAACTGTTAGTGGTCATCTATATTTTAGATAATTACAGTAGTCATGTTAGCCTATTTGCCAGATCAGATATAACATCATGTGAGATATATTTCAACTGAAGTTTAAAGGCAGCGCAGAGTAGTACCACTGAAATTCATTCATACACTCAATGACATGACAAGACGTAATTCAGGATAAAAGTTAATATAAGGAATTAAAAGTTTCCCGATAATTCAAGTTAAGGCCCATACACTGATCTTAACCCTATTGATAACAATGCTGCCCATTTTATCGATAAGGCCTCGTACAGAATAGCATCATTTAAGTTCAGTCATTGATTGGGTAAAAGTTACTATAGGAAATTAAAAATTAACTAAGAATTTTAGGTAAGGCTCATATACTGATTCTAACTCTATTGAAAACACCTGGTTCTAATCTATTAATAATAATGTTGTTCATATATGTGTATGTGTGTGCTCGGGCACTCATATATATATATATATATATATATATATTTATTATTATATATTGACTTATGTTTTTTCTTTTTTTTTTAGCAATTTTAATCTCTCTTTTTTTGTGGTTTCTCTTGACTTTGACCTTTGACCTTTGTCTATGCTCGTTCCTCTTTATTTATTATTTTTCCATCACATCAATTTTCATATGATTTTCAACTTCTATCCTTCCACCTCTCCCGTTCTTTTTAAGTTTGCTAAGGTCTGCCATTTTATTCATTTTCCTTGTGCTTCTCTTATGGTCATTCTGATGGATGATAGAATGTAATTCGAAACATTAATGCAAAAATTTACAACACAATTAAATCCATAAACTCTTAATGATAATCTTGCCCATGTTATTCATAGCAATATATACTGATCCTAACCCTATTGATAATAATGTTGCCCATATTATTGATAAGACCATATACTGATTCTAACCCTATTGATCAGAATGTTGCCCATATTATTGATAACACTATATACTGATCCCTATTGATAACACCATGTGCTGATCCTAAGAATGCTGCCTATGTTATTGTCTGCACTGGACGAAGAAAATGATGAACAAGAACATCTATCCAGAAATAGTGTCTTTGCTGCATGCCAATGAAGTCATTGGGCAGATGGATGTATCAAAAACAAATGGGTCCTCAGAGAGACAAACAGTGACAGTAACAGGAGAATGGATGAATATGGGTCTCTAACAAATGGGTCCTGTGACTTTTCTTCTTGTCAAGAGATTCATCTATAGGAAGCCAAGAATGCTGGATTAAGACAGATTCTGAATGTAACTGTAGCCTTAAATTACAGTTTGACACCCACTATCACTACAGCCCAATCTAACAAAATAAGTGACAGGTATATACACAAATAGATGAACAAATGTCAATATCACAAACGCGTATGTGTCATTTGCAGATGTGGTGCTGGAGTTGTAAACATTGGAGTTTGGTGATCATTCCACCAAACTTGAAGATTCAAGGAATGATCATTCCTCATGGTCATAACAGAATATATGGTGATCATATAATGTCTATTGGTGTTGTTGCTTAAGACCACTAGGAGTGGCCATACCCCAGTATTTATTCTGAGCTTTGCTATGTTTGAATAAGTTAGCTTCTATCAATGTTCATGTTTGAACCAGTGACATCTTTAATTGATTCAAGATGTTGGTAATTTGATGGTCCTTCTTAGGGCTTGTTCATTGTCTATATTTTGGTTTGCTACTGAGAATGAAAGTCTTGGAAAGTCATAGGCTTGACTTGGTGAAGCTTCCATTCAAAATATAAGTAAGAAAATGATAGTCAAATAAATCAAAACTTTTATTTATATGTTATTTTAGGCATGCTTGAATGAACTGTGACATGGTGTGGAAATATAGCGGAACATGACCCTTAAAGAGCTATAGTTAGTTGTTTCTACTCGTTTTAAGTCTAGAGACAGTGTAAAGCTATGTTTACTTGCAGCACCAATTATTAAGTAGGTGGTATAGCTTTCATAGATTGAAGTAATTAGAACACTTAAACTCCCATTTGTAGGTTTTGTTTTCATTTTGAGGTTAGGTTTTAATATATTTTTTAATAATATATTAAAAATATTAGATTATATAAGTAGGGTTGATGTAGTGCATTATTAAAATAATATAATGTGATATTTTAAAATTTAGGTATATATATTGGAATTTTCTCTCTTAGATTTATATGTATTTGTTTTCTTATTTTTAAGAGGGTTGGTCATTTTACATTTGAGTTTGAACATGTGATTGGGGCACACATTCAATTATCATTCAAATTTGTTTAAAATTAGTTACTCACAAAATAATCATACAAGGAGTGACATCTTTTAAGATTTACAAAATACTTCAATTTTTTTTTTAAATAAAAATAAAAATGTCAAAACATATATAATAACTTTTAAATTGTGAAACCATATTATTGTTCATATATTTAATGTTTGAGAAATTAATTTCTTTAGGTTAGCCATATGTAGAGAAATTTAATCGATTTGAATTGCTTTTGTTTTTCATAGAAACCATTTTTCACTTGGTAGTGCTTGATATATCTCCATTTTGGTCTATAATTATGTGAAATGGAGACACTTCTAAAACCTTATCTTACAAGAAACCATTTGATATAAGTTTGGGAGAAAAATGATAGAGAGGAATGGGAAATAGAGGTTATATAATTGATTATGAGACTTTGAAGGGTGATTAAATATCAAAAAATACAATTATCATTTACCTTTTCTAATAGATATTAAAAACTTATACTATTTTTTTGAAAAGAATTAACCAAAAGATTGGAGAATTACTAAATAGGATATAGATCTAACTAGTTTAATAAAAATAAGCAATATACAAGCTTGTACAAGAACATTTAACACACTTGAAAATCACATAACATATTAATACTTTAGAAAGACCCTTTTAGGAAAACAACCTAGCGACAAAGGCGAACTCAATATACACCAACACCATGCTTACAACAAAATTTAGAATTGCCACTTCTTAGTCCCAATGACGACTTCTTGTATTGTACTTGAATTCTCTAATAATATATTATGATTGTATTTTTAATAATATTTTTAAAACTATTGTATTTATTTATGATTTTTTAATGTTTTAAATGATGAAGTATATAAAATATGATTTTTTAGTTATTTTAAACATGAATTTAAGATTTATATTTCATTAATTGAATGATTATGTGTGTGTGTGTGTGTGTCTATATATATATATATAAATATAATTGTGACAATGCGTGAGTGAATAGCAATCTCTTTCTATATATATATATATATATATATATATATATATATAATTGTGACAACGCGTGAGTGAATAGCAATCTCTTTCTATTTAGAGACAATGTAAAAGAGTTACGTATTTTGTCTAGTGCATGATTTCAATCTCATCCCTCAAAAGTATCAAGTCTTTGTACTCAACAAGACTTGATCGATGATGAAACTTCTTGGACCATTCAAATTCATCGACAAACTAAGAGCTCCATCTTATCAACTTATAAGAGCCTAAAAGAAGCCATGAAATTAACCACACTCATTCTCTACATGTTGGTGGTTTTACATCTTTGTTTCAAGCATTCAATTAATAGTTCAAATACAAAAGAAAGAAATATACAACTTCTAAAACATTGTGCTAAATTCACAAGCAAGTCAAGCACCCAAATCTAGGTATAAAATCCAACTCCCAAAAATCATGGTGATTCAACAATAGAAATGTATCATAATTTCACTAATTTTAAGAACTCTATTTTGAACATTCATCTTTTGAAAATACTCTTATGTATATCATAATCAACTAAAGATCATCCTTGAACTTCTCCTACTCCATAATTAACTCCATCTCTTCATACTATTTTCTATAAAATAGACTCTTACAATTGTGATAGTAAAATTTAGCAACTTTCATGACAATGAATGATACTTATAACAAGTTACCAATACAAGTTACACAAAGTTCCACCTCTAGTGACTTCCTATCCATTTTCTAAGAGATTCATCCTAGAGGAGAAACATTAGATCATGGAAACTTGCCAAATCTCTTTTAATTATTCTCTAACCTTTGCATCTAGGGTTTATCTTTATGCATCTATAGGCATTCATTATAAACTATCCTATTCATTTACAAATTTATCTACATATCATATTCCTTCTTGGATCAATCTCTCTCAAGGTTGCACAACATTAATCAAGACTTTTTCTCTTTAGACATGATAGGTGTTTTGCTTGTAGATCTTCATGGGTTTGTAGGGTTGAACAAATAACTCAAACATATGAACAAAATAACAACCATTGAACTTAGAAAAACTATTATTTTTTCTTTAAGGAAATTATGGATTAAACTCTTAGGGAAAAAGTAGTTTTCAATTATATAAATAATTCAATTGTTATTATCCAATAAATCATGCATACAATTAGGAAAAGTACTTATCTACAAGTTACTCACCTTTTAAGGTATGTATATTTATCTCTATGTATGAATGATCCTTATCTTTACCTTCTCTAGGATAAGACCCAATCCTTTATCTAACATTTATAGAATATTCAATCTAAAGTAGTTCAAATTCTTTAGAGGACTCGAGAAAATAAAATAATTTTTATGGGTTTTCATATTGTTCCTCATAATTTTCAAGTTGGGGATAGAGTTTTGTTATAATTAGAAAGACATCATTTCCAAGGTAAAGCACATGGTAAGGTCAAGACACTTTTCTATGTGATGTATACTATTTTTTAGGTGTCTAGTAATGCTTTCAACTTGATTTTCTAGCACATTGAGAACCTATGATATTGTCAATGTTGATATTCTCAAGCACTACCATGAGCCAATGAGATTGAGCTTTGTGTCAAGCATCCTGTAGATGTTGTTCCTAGTATTCATCTTTTGATTGATTTTGATCAAGTTTTAGATACAAAGACTCATCAAACATGTCATAGATCCACCACTTCCCATCTTGTTTGCTAGCAAATTCAACTTCAACATAAAGCTCATTGGATCTCTCACCATTAGTAGTCTCAATATTTTCCTTCCAATCTTTAACTGAATCAATGATTAATTTCTTGGCTTTATTATTCCTCCTTTTCCAAGTTGTTTTCTCTGCTTCGCCTGTAGGCATTTCTTTTTCCACTTCTATGAATGATTCTAATTCCAGTTCTTGCAATAGTGTGGTGATCCTAATTTTCCATGATAGAAAATTTGATGCTCCTTCCAATCTGTCTTCCATTCTAATTCCGGTGGTCATTTTTATGATTTATGATAACTCTTTACTTTTAAGTAATATTTTTATTTTTTATTCCAGTCAAAGAATAATTCAAAAATTAATTCCCTTTAACTCTGCTTTGATACCATGTTAGGAAATCAGATCTTTGGGAATTTATTATATTATTGATATATATACTATTCTGATAAATTGTGATGCTTATATAAATTGTATTAAATATATATTGTGTTGTGACCACAGGTATAGGAAGCAATGGACACTGTTATTGATTGTCCTAAACCTACGATCATAGCACATATATATATGCGCTGATGATTGGTTAGGATGGTAATCAACGCGTCCCTTATAAACGAACAGCCACGACCCTTGTTAACAATAGTCATTGTTAGTATTAGTACTAGCGACTATTAACAATAGTCGCTAGTACTAATAACAATAGCAACTAGTTTACTTTAAGGTTGATGTATTAACAACTGAATGTTATGCATTCGTTTATGCACTTGACTCATTATTTGATGCTTGCAGTTTGTTTGATTATCGAACATAGTTCGATTAATATCAATGTGACTTTAATATATTACTATGATATTATCATTATTATATTTATAATATAATAATGATAATATGATAGTAATAATATAATCACAACTCTTCATTATTAATATTGTATAATATATATATATATATATATATATATATATATATATATATATATATATATATATATATATATATATATATATATATATATATATATATATATATATATATATATATATATATATATGAATGAAGCTATATCTTAACACTCCCTCTTAGCGAGTGAGTATTAAATATCAAAAGTCTATCATGACATCTGCCACTTTAGGACACACAAGTTAATGTAGTCTCATCATGAAAATAGACTTGAATATCATGATCTCCGCACAGTCAGGACACACAGTTAAGTATTCTATCATGATATGGTTTCGTTATTACACAACAAGTAATAACAAGAGTCAAGATCTCCGCACAGTTGGGACACACACTTAAGTAGTCAATCTTGACACTTCGGTTAACTATTTACAAGATCGTCACCTTGAAATATTAACCCACACACAAAAATGATCATTTTTACCCAATATTGCAATATATATTTTTATATTTATTCATGAATAAAAACTTACAAATAAGAGGAATTTAAACCATACATTACAACTTGATCATGCCAAGTTTGTTTCTAAAGTATTCTATCTTCAGCTTTGCAAGAGACTTAGTGAAAGTATCAGCACTCTATTCTTCAGTACTAATGTACTCTAGCTTTATGATATTTCTCTCTACCATATCTCTTATGTAATGATATGGAATCTCGATATGTTTGGATTTTTTATGGAAAACTGGATTAACAGATAACTTGATACAACTCTGATTGTCACAGTGAATTACAGTTGGACTTAGAGGTTTTCCAAATAATCCAAATAGTAGCTTTCTTAACCATACAGCTTCACGTGCTCCCATGGATGCTACCATGTATTCAGCTTTAGTGGAGTTTAATGCTACTACTGACTGTTTTCGACTAAACCAAGAGATCATAGCTAACCCAAGACTAAAGCAACACCCTGTAGTGCTTTTTCGATAAGTAGTACTTCCAGCCCAATCAAAATCAAAATAACCTTGAAGATTGATTTCTATCTTTTCATATTTTAGCCCAAATCCAAAAGAGCCTCGTAGGTATCTCAGAATGTGCTTAGCTACCATTAAGTGTATTTTCTTGGGCTCACATATAAAGTGGCTCACTACATTAGTTGCATAGCAGATATTAGGTCTAGTGTTCACCAAGTGCATAAGGGATCCAACAATTTCTCTATATAATGTAGGATCAGTGGGTTCAGACTCTTCTACTTCAACTTTGAGTTTGTGCAAATTTGTTTCCATAGGTGTGGATAAAGGCTTACATTCCATCATTCAAAACCTAGTTAGTATATCAATAGTGTACTTTTGTTGATTTAGCAAAATATAGTATTTCTTTTGAAAAACTTCCAAACCTAAGAAATAATGTAAGAGTCCTAAATCCTTCATGTCAAATTCAGCAATTAGGTCTTGCTTACATTTTGCAATAAGATGATCTTCTCTTGTTATCAAGAGATCATCTACATAAAGAACCAAAATAACCATGTTGCCATCTGATATCTTGAAGTAAATGTTAGGATCTGCATCATTTTTAGAATATCCTAACTTTGAAAGATAGCTATTTATTCTTTCATACCAAGCTCTAGGAGCTTGTTTTAATCCATATAGTGCTTTCTTTAGTTTGCAAACATATTTTGATGCTTCATGTATAATGAACCCTTCTGGCTGCTCTAGGTATACTTCTTCTTCAATAGTGCCATTTAGGAATGTTGTTTTCACATCCATCTGGTGTATCTTGTTAGAAGATTCTAGTAATTTCTACCAAGAACTTTGCGGGTTAAGATGGAATTTTCCAAAATAGTAATTATTTAGTAGTTTCCATAAATTTACACCTTCTAGAAGGGTTTCCAGAAATTTCTCTAGAGGCCTCCAGCTGGATTAGGGATTAGGTAAAGTTTCTAATATTATATTTATAATGTTCTAGAAATGTATGTCTAGTACGAGAAAATATTCTAGAGTTTTCTATGTAACTTCTAAGCCTTCTATAAAAAGGCATTTTGTAATTGTGTTTCATGAAAGCAATAAAAATGGTTTATGTGCCGTAGCACATTTATAATATCTGTGTATCTTCTAAATCTGTGTTTGTATTTTTGGTTTGAGGAGTGGATTCAATCCATCCTCCCCTACAAAATTGGTATCAGAGCACGGGAAGGAGCAGATGAGATCTTGGGTGAGAGTGCAGAAATGTCAGATTGCTGCTAAGGAAGAAGTGGCGTTCGTTGGAGCTCATCCAAAATAGTGAATCAAATATGAAGTGTTAAAAATGGGTGCAGCAAAATTGAATCGATTTGGAGAAAAGTTTGTTTGGAGATTTTCCGAAGGTGTGAAGCTGCCCTGAGATAAAGACATGGATATGTTAGCTGCTAAGAGGTGCAGATTGGAGTTAAAGTTGTTCATTTAGAATGCCACTAAAAAGAGGTTTCAGATAAGTGAAAGATATTTAAATAGTGTTTTATTACTGAAATTTGATTTGCTAGTTGTTGCAATGGTGGGCTGAAAATTTGAGAGCATCTATTTGGTGGGATTGTATAGGCAAATTATTTGTTACTTCTGATAAATGGGTATTTAAGTTTGATGCGAGATTTTAATTAGCTGAGAGAAATTGGTTGCACATTGAAAAATACAATATTTTATAGATCTGAAGTGATAAAAATATTTTTTAGAAGATTTAAGTCACGTGAAGTAAGTAAGGTGTGTTAAATTATCTATTTCAATGGGAAAACAAGGCAAAAGAGTATTGAAAGAAAATGTAAATCTAATTTATGAGATTCAATTATTAGAAGAAGAATTAAAAAAAGAGCGTAGAAAAAGGATTACAATTAAAAGAGAATTGGGAAATGAAAACTATAGACTATCAAATGAAATTGGTGACTATAAAGAGAAACTTAAAGAGCTAGAGGAGACATTTAAGTTTGTAAAAGAGCTTAATGATTCAAAGATAAAAGAATGTTCTGAGTTAGAAGAAAAGTTAAAATTGTGTGATGAGATTAAGAAAAGGAATGAAGAATTAGATAAAAGAGTGAAGTTATTAGAAGAGGAAAAGATTGAGATTAAGAAAGAAAATGTAGATTTGAATGATAAAATTAAAAAATTAGAAGAGGAGAATTGTTTGTTGGAAAATAGACTAAATCAATCACTTGTCTCAAACAATCAGCCTTTGAAATCAAAGAAATCAATGTGTGATATTTCATGTAGTACAGAGGATTTGATTTCATCATTTAATAAATGTGATTTTGCTGAAGTTGTTTGTAAAAAAGTGTGTGATGATGAAAATATAAGTTGTAATGATAATGAAAAAGACACTAGTTGTTTTGATGGCAACATTGGTTTGAAGATTATGAAAAGAATGGGATACAAGGGTAAAGGACTAGGAAAGAATGAGCAAGGAATGAGGAATATAATCGAGCCTAAAATTAGGCCAAAATATGAAGGTCTTGGATATGCTATAGACAATGGAAATATGCATATAGGTACAAGTGAATCAACTAAAGGAATGAAGTCTATGCAGTGTTCGCATTGTAATAGGAAAGGGCATACAGAGGATAGATGTTGGGATCTACATCCTTGCAATATTTGCGGTTTGAAGAGTCATTGTGAAAAGACATGTTGGAATAAAGTATCAAAGAATGCTTCTACGAAAGGTTACATGAAAATGGATTGTGGATGGAGCTACGGATCAAGTTGGCAAAAAATTACAGGTATGATCAAGAATTTGTTCAAGTATAAAAATTCACATGTGAAAGCTAATGGAAATGGAAATTATAGCAAAAGTAAAGACATAAAAAATATTTATGGCAAGACATCTATAGATGGAAAGATTCCAGGAAGTTCCAGATCCAGGTTTTGAAGAACTGTCGCAGCAGTTGGACAAAGACAAAGGCATCAATAGATATGAAAAATGACATTTTGGAATAAGGCAAAATAAAGGCATTGGCATCAGGAAAATGAAAGGATGTTGATAGTAAGAGAAGACAAGAGGGAAGAGAAAAAAAAAAAATTTGAATGCCACAGCATTTGTGGACAAAATTCAGGGAATAAGATCTTGATGTATAATTATGGATTTTGATGTAATTAGTGGTAGAAATTAGGGGGGAGTGTTAGAAGATTCTAGTAATTTCTACCAAGAACTTTGCGGGTTAAGATGGAATTTTTCAGAATAGTAATTATTTAGTAGTTTCCATAAATTTACACCTTCTAGAAGGGTTTCCAGAAATTTCTCTAGAGGCCTCCAGCTGGATTAGGGATTAGGTAAAGTTTCTAATATTATATTTAGAATGTTCTAGAAATGTATGTCCAGTACGAGAAAATATTCTAGAGTTTTCTATGTAACTTCTAAGCCTTCTATAAAAAGGCATTTTGTAATTGTGTTTCATGAAAGCAATAAAAATGGTTTATGTGCCGTAGCACATTTATAATATCTGTGTATCTTCTAAATCTGTGTTTGTATTTTTGGTTTGAGGAGTGGATTCAATCCATCCTCCCCTACATATCTTCCACCCTTTAGAGGCTGCTATAGCAATAATGGTTCTGACTAATGTATACTGAGCTACAGGAGCAAATGTTTCTTCATAATCAATACCTACTTTCTGTGAGAACCCTCTAGCAACAAACCGAGCTTTATGTTTTTCAATACTTCCATCAGGAGCATATTTCATTTTGAATAGCCATCTAGAAGAGACAACGGTTTTGTTTTTAGGTCTAGGTACTATGTCCCAGACATCATTCTTTATTATGGATTGATATTATTCAATCACTGCCTCTCTCCAAGCTTGATTAGATAATGCTTCCTTAGGATTTGATGGTTCTAAATTATTGATTTCAGTTATAAGAGCTGCATAACATTTCTGAGTTCTTGTCCTTTTATTTTCATGAGATATTTCATTTGGTTCTACATTATTTTCTTTAATCATTTTCCTTGCCCATAATGGTCTTTTCTTGTCATTGATTACTTCGGCATTTTCATTTTCAATGACTGGTAGTTCAGGTTCTTCCATATCCTCCCTCTCAATTTCAGCTATGTGATCTTCTTCTATCTCCGGGATGTTATCCTCTTCAAAGTTTTTAAATGTGCTATTTTCATCAAATTTTACATCTCTACTCATCTCAACAGACTTTTGTCTTGGAAAATAGATTCGATACCCTTTAGTGTTTTCACTATAACCAAAAAGTATGCCTCTCTTACCTGATGGTTCTAGTTTAGTCCTTTTTTCTTTAGGTAATGGAATATATACTGGACATCCAAATATCCTGAGATGACTTAGATCTAGCTTGATCCCTATGAATGCTTCTTCTGGTGTTATGTTTTCTAGTATGGAGTGTGGACACCGATTTTGAATATATACCGTTGTATTTGAAGCTTCTGCCCAGAAAGAAGTATGAAGGTTTTGATCGAGCATCATGGCTTTTTCTACTTCAATTATGGATCTATTCTTCCTTTTTGCTACTCTATTTTGTTGAGGATTATACAACATAGTATGCTCCCTCTTAATCCCAACAGAATTACAGAACTCTTTAAATATGTCAGATTTGTATTCACCTCCATTATCTTATCTTAATACTTTTATTCTCTTGTCTATTTGATTTTCTACTAGTGCTTTGAATTCTCTGAATTTAGATAGTACCTCACTTGATTCTTTAACCTTAAGAAAGTATATCCAGGTTTTTCGAGAATAGTCATCAACAAAGATAATATGGTATAGTGATCCTGTTAACGAAGGTGTTGACATGGGTCCACACAAGTCAGTATGGATCAATTCTAAGATTACTTTAGATTTGTGCTCACTTGTAGAGAATGATCCTTTTATATTCTTCCCTAGTGCACAACCTTTACAAATACCAAAATGATCAGCTTTTAAGTGTGGAAGACCTGTAGTAATTTTGTTTATCATAGGTAGGGCATTATATTTTAGATGTCCCAACCTCTTATGCCATAATTCACTGTGGTTTGTAATTTCATGAGTTAGTGTAGCTTTCTAGTCATTACATAGTTTGTATAGACTACCATCTCTTGTCCCTATGATTGTGGCATTCTTCATATTTGAATTCTTAGGCCATAATAGAACTTTGTCTTCATTAAAGGTGACACAAAATCCTTGATCTACTAGTCCTGATATAGAAACTAAATTTATTTTGATTCCAGGTACAAATAGAACATCTTTTAGTTGTAAGGATGCTCCATTCTTTATCTTGATAGTACAAGTCCCTATTCCTTTTACTGGGTAAGTGGAGTTATCCCCAATAGTTACTTCTTCGATTGAATAATTTTCAAGTGTTTCAAACTAATTTTTGAATCCAGTTATATGTCTTGATGCACCACTATCAATTATCCAAGTTCTATTGTTTGAATTTAGTTCACTTGAGAGAGCTATAAAGAAAAGTGGAATTTCTTTTTCTTCAGCTACGGTGGCTTGAGTCTTTTGTCTTTCAGGACAGTGTCGATGAGTGTGCCCATATTTATCACATTTGTAACATTGAATTTTAGAAAAATCTCTTTTGTATCCCCTCTTTCTTTTGAAGGATTTTTTCTTCTTGTTGTGAGACTTTGTGTTGAGAGCTTGTGTTTCTCCCTCTTTCTTTGAATCTAGTCCTCTGGTAATGAGTCTTGACTCTTCCTGAGTTCAGTCATTTTTAAGTTGATCAAATTTTGGTAAGGGTGGACGAGTGCTTATACATTGAATGAAATTCTCCCAAGATGTTGGTAGTCCCCTTAGTGCTATTAGAGATAATTCCATGTATTCTATATTGTTACCAATTGAGAATAGTTGATCTCGAATTTCAGCAATTCTTAGGAAATAAGATGTAACTATTTCCCCTTTATTCATCTTTATGGTCAATAGTTGTTCCTTCAAGGTTAATATTCGACTTGTATTGTTTATTTCATATGATTCTTGAATTTTCTTGAAGACTTCATATGCTGTTGTTAATCTTTCTATACTTGGGAGAATGGAATCTTTAACTGAATCAATGATTAATTTCTTGGCTTTATTGTTCCTCCTTTTCCAAGTTGTTTTCTCTGCTTCGTCTGTAGGCATTTCTTTTTCCACTTCTATGAATGATTCTAATTCTAGTTCTTGCAATAGTGTGGTGATCCTAATTTTCCATGATAGAAAATTTGATGCTCCTTCCAATCTGTCTTCCATTCTGATTCCGGTGGTCATTTTTATGATTTATGATAACTCTTTACTTTTAAGTAATATTTTTATTTGTATTCCAGTCAAAGAATAATTCAAAAATTAATTCCCTTTAACTCTACTCTGATACCATGTTAGGAAATCAAATCTTTGGGAATTTATTATATTACTGATATATATACTGTTATGATAAATTGTGATGCTTATATAAATTTTATTAAATATATATTGTGCTGTGACCG
Organism: Chamaecyparis obtusa; assembly: GCA_027943335.1. Lineage (NCBI taxonomy): Eukaryota > Viridiplantae > Streptophyta > Pinopsida > Cupressales > Cupressaceae > Chamaecyparis > Chamaecyparis obtusa. Next base: position 3,856,695 of record BSBK01000703.1, read on the forward strand.
CAGGTATAGGAAGCAATGGACACTGTTATTGATTGTCCTAAACCTGCAATCACAGCACATATACATATGTGCTGATGATTGGTTAGGATGGTAATCAACGCGTCCCTTATAAACGAACAGCCATGACCTTTGTTAACAATAGTCGCTGTTAGTATTAGTACTAGTGACTATTAACAACAGTCGCTAGTACTAATACTAACAGCGACTAGTTTACTTTAAGGTTGCTGTATTAACAACCGAATGTTATAGGTTCGTTTATGCACTTAACTCATTAGTCGACACTTGTAGTTTGTTTGATTATCGAACATAGTTCGATTAATATCAATGTGACTTTAATATATTACTATGATATTATCATTATTATATTTATAATATAATAATGATAATATGATAGTAATAATATAATCACAACTCTTCATTATTAATATTGTATAATATATATATATATATATATATATATATATATATATATATATATATATATATATATATATATATATATATATATATATATATATATATATATATATATATATATATATATATATATATATATATATATATATATATATATATATATATATATATATATATATATATATATATATAAAATAATACGAATGAAGCTATATCTTAACAGCATATTCATGCCTATATATTTGTAGCTTTCTCCTTGTGCAACCATACTGACATGCAAGATTTGAAAAATTCTTCTTTAGAAATTAGGTATTTGATTGTTGCATCTTATTATCTTATTGAACCATATAACTCTATCTCAAATGAGTGTGTGATGTAGTAGGAAAAATATTGGTGTAGAAAATAGGTTTTGTTTGAGCTCATTAAAAGTATATTATTACACAAGAGTGCATCAAAATGTTTCCTTGGCACAATAATTTTGTTAAGGGATCAAGTCTAATAGATGAGATTATGAGGAAAAACTTTTATTTAAAATTGTTGAGATTAAGAATTATATAGTTCTATGAGATTAGATTGAACAAGCTAATATTTAAGCACCTTAGTTTTCTCTAGACTGACAAGCATGTTGAGGTGGTTTGTGATCTAAAGAGGGCACTAAATATATTAAGTGTCAAAAGTATATGTGTTGAATATAGCTTATAGCTTGTGCTGGTTCAAGGTTTCCAATACTTATGAAACATGTTATATATGTTCCTCCTATGTCTTGATAAAGATGAAGATATTATCAAAGCATATGATGACAAATGAGTTGTTAAATGTACATAGAACATACCTCATTGGGAGTATGTACATCTTATAAAACAAATTGATTAGATTGTAAGGAATATTAGTCATGCTCTCATACAACCCTTCCAAAATTTTGAATGTTGTCTTTGTATGTCTTTTGATTAGTGTAGAACTTGAAGATGCCCAAGTTTCGAATTAATTTTGAAGTTGTGTGCCCCATATAAATAATCTAAGAAATATTTCATGTATGGTAGATGACACTATTCTTTACTAATATGTTTTTGATAATGCAATGTCACCATATGCCATTCTTATTCAATACAATCATAATTAGACTACTACAAGAAGAAAATGATAGCCTAATATTTGCTTGAATGAAAAGTTTATGAACTCAATGTTGGATTTGTTTACTCTTAAACAAACCCACAACACGTAGGAGCTATTAAAAAGGCAAGATTCAAAGATTAATTCAATTGTGTGTTATGTTGTGCAGTGTGTGTGAAAGCCTACATGATTGGCAAATGCTTCATTTTACTAGCATGGTAGAATGTTGATTTGTTGTTACTATAGTATAATGAATGTTGAACGCCATATTGTGAGAGATATTTTTCTTAATTACGTAAACTTTCTCAAATGTAAACATTAACATTTATGAATTTTTTAATATGCATAATGATCTTACTACATTATTTTGCTAAAATTAGAATCAATCTAGATTGTAATGATATTTCACATAGATTTAAAAACCTTTTGCGAACATCAATTCTCTAGTATTATGACTTTACATTCTAGACATCTTTATGATCATAGACAAATGACTTGCTAGGTAAGAGATCACCTATAGTGTTCAATGAAAAAATGTCCATTTTTCACATATGTTAAACATGATATTTGATTGTGCATTGGAAACTTATTTGTTGTAAGCAGCCTAATAAGGCAAAGGTTTTAAACTATGTTTTGTATGCTGATGTTCTTCAAACCTCTATTATTAATAATCATACATGCGAACTTCTTGTTGATCTAACATTTCATATGTTTTTTCTTAATTTTTAACCACCCAAACTTTAAATTTGTTCATGTTGACATGCATCAGAAATTGTACTTTAGCACACAAGGGAGTGAATCTTATTGATACATATTTATAAGATATTAATATTATAATGGTGCTTGTATATTCAAACCTCTTATGCCTTTTGATGATAATTATGAGAGCTTATGTGTGCTTGTTACTAATCCTTATTCACATGGGGAAAAAATATAATGTCTGAAACTGCAGAAAATCTGAAACTACTGAAGAACGTACAATGGCTGAGGATGCTAAACTTTTAATAGATAGAAGCAATAAGTTTATGGTTCCTCTAGGGGTCTTTAATATTGTTGGTGACTTCAATATGTATTTGGCTGTTTATGAGTTATCTAATCATCTTTTAGGAGAATATGACAAGGAAGGTACTTGCCTTACTATTAGTGCTGGAAATGCAGGCAATGATGCTCAGAAGCAGGAGTGGGTTGACATGCTTATGAGGATGTACTTGCAATGGACACCTTTTCTACACTTTTCATTATGGTTATTCATCAGCAATTCTTTTTAATTCAGAAACTGTTGTACTAAAACAGAGGATCAAGCGGGGAATCGGGACATGAATGGTTTCATTCAAATGATGTCATTCAAGATGTTGACAGAGAGAAATTAAAGTATGACAATGCTGCTAATATTTGGGATGGGTATTGAATTCCATTGATGCTATATATCTCAATTTGATTATCAGGTCTCTTTTACAAGCATTAAAGGATTTGAATATTTAGAGATTTAAGCTTTGTTTTCAAAAAGAAAGAGGAATGCCGTATAGTGAACTTAATAGCTTTGTTTAAAAAGTAAAAATCAATTTAAGAAAAAGTAAGAAAACAAGTCTTTTTCCTTTAGAAATGAATGGAAATACAACTATTAAAATGCATTAATGCATAAATTATCTTAGTTACGAATTAATTTTAGTGAATTAGTGCACTCTGAATAGATTCGATCTAAGTTAATTTTAGTGTGTGGTAGGGAACACCTATTCTTTACTGAGATCTTTTTATCATGCAATAGTCAATGTAATGCTACCATGTGTCATTCTTCTCTGATGCAATTACAATTAGAGTACTATAAGGAGAAATTATAGCCTAATATTTTCTTTGAATGAAAAATTCAAGGTTTTGAGGTTGAATTGTCTTTTACTCCTAAATATAGAATACAAGGAGTTATTCAAAAGAGGAGAATCAAGAATAAATTCTATTATGTATTTTATGTTACAGTGTGTGAAGATTTATATGATTGGCAAATGCTTCATCTTACATGCATGGTAGAATGTTAAGCTGATATTACTATAATATAATGGGTGCAAATTACATATTTAAAAGAAAAAAATCTTAATTGCATAAACTTTCTAATTTATTAGTATCTTACTATATTATTTTGCTAAGACTAGACTGAATCTTGATTGTATTGATGTATCACATTAATCAAAATACCTTTTCCTAATATGAATCTAGATTTTATTGATGTATCACATAAATCAAAATACATTTTCCCAATATTAATTTTCTAGTATTGTGACTTTACATTATTGACATCTTTATGTTCATAGACAAATGACTTGCTAGATAAAATAACAGCATGTTAGAATAACTGAGAGCGGGGGTGAATCAGTTATCCAAGTCCCAAAACAAAAATGAGTAATCCAAAATACTGTTTCTCTAATTTCTATCAGTCGGTAAACATATATATGATTCACTGTCAGTTTTTTTACCGATCTTCAGTTAAAGCTCTTTAGTAGTTACCGATCAAATCAAATAGCTAAAATGTAAAGTATGATAATAAACAATCATCACAATAAACACATAACACAATGATTTAACGTGGAAACCCTGTTAAGGGAAAAACCACCTGGGAACCAGCAACCCAAAAATTTCACTCTTCTGAAGTGAGGCTTGTGAGGACCCAACCCTGTTAAAGGTTACAATACACACTGTTAGGTGTGACCTGGTTAGAGGATTTTGCACTAGAAGTTATCTTTCAATCTTATGTCACTCACTGTGTTGATTTACAGGATAACAATGTTTCACTTGTCAAAATGAAATACAAATAAGACTTAAAAGTCCACTTGGTTAAGAGATTTTCACTATTTACAATTATTAGAAAGTAACAGTAGGTTGATCTTCTTTAATACAACAAATTGCAGTTGCAGATCAGTGTTATGCTCAACAATGTTTTCTGACCAATATATCACTTCAGATCTAATATCAATATCACTTACAAACAATCCATTTTGTGTTTTGTGTAGCTCAGTTTGTTCATTGTGTAGCTTAGTTTTTGTAGCTTGGTTCAGCAACTTGTTTGATCAGAAATGCATGAATGCTAGTTCACGCTCAGCTTCAGCAGTATCTCCTCCTTTTTTTCTTTTTTTCTTTTTCTCTTTAAATAAACATGTAAGCCATTTTATTTTCATCCATCAGATTTTGCCGCTTAATCATATCCACTGATTTTGTCGCTTTAAACTTCCTCGGCTGATGTGTCATTAACACGTTTCAATCTCCTTTGTCAGATCTTCCTTGAATTTTGTTAGCCGTAGATCCTTGTAACAAACTTTGACTTTTCACCTTGAAATCATGCGAATCCAGCTCATCAATTTTGTCATCAAATTGTCTAGTCGACAATATCATTAAATGCTTTTTTGTTCTCCTTGGTTAACAAAAAAATGTGTCGGTAAACTTTCATCGGTTAAACTTGTGCTCGGTATACAACACACTGCATCAGTGTATACTGTCATTGGTGTTTACACTGAGGATCTTAGTAAACATTAAATTGTTCTCTTTTACCGACCAACACTGCTTTGTGTCTTTTAGTTCCTTTCTCCATAATAGATGAATACAACATACTAAAGTCAATATAATGAGATCAAAGACTCATCAATAAGTTATCCACAATAAGTTATCCAATGCATTCCTATCCTTATCTGGTGTGACCTTCTTTCACCATTCTTCAGATGTCTCGGTAATGATAACTTACAAGATAAGTACTGTCAAACTAATAAGAAACTAGTTGACATCAATGACAACATAATACTAATTTAACATATTGTATATCTATACAACTACTTTTCATGTGATCTTCAATCATTGTTTCAACAATCTCTCCAATCAGTTGTAAATCAGTTTTAGGTTCAACAATCTCTCCCTTTGGCATCCATGGCAACTCAAATAATATGAATGTACCAAACACATACCAAACATATACTCTACAACTCTATCTGTCATAAGCTCTCCCTTATATATTTCATCCTTAACTCTTCCTGTTCAGTATTCTCATCCTTTGTCTTTACAGTACAGATTCTCTTCCTTTCGCTCATTCATATTTACCTATTCTCTCCCTTTGACAACAATGCCAAATGAACAAAATAAACAAACATCAATCTTGTCCAAACCTCTTCATTGTATCTCACTATACTAATATCTCCATCTGTTCTTTAAACTTAATCACAACCTTGAACTTAATCAAAGTGCGATCTATGCTAGCATCAACATGAGTGATCTTCTGATATAATAGGCTGATGCAGCATTCCAGATCACCTTAGTGACTGATAGACAGGGGACGGAACCCAAGTCTATTCCTCAAGTATTCAAAAGTGTCTTTCGGTAGAGGCTTTGTAAAAATGTCTGCAAGTTGTTCTTTTGATATAACAAACTCCAGTTTAACTTTCTTTTCCTGCACTTGTTCCCTTAAGTAATGATACTTAATTGATATATGCTTTGTTTTTTAGTGCATTACCAGATTCTTTGATATGTTTATAGCACTAGTGTTGTCACAATATATAGTCACTGGATCAGTGATCACCTCATTCATACCTTCCAACACTTGCTTGATATAGGCTATATTGGAGTAGTTTGTTGTAGCAGCAACATATTCAGCTTCAGCTGTTGACTGAGAAATACAACTCTGGTTCTTGCTTGTCCAAGTTACAAGTCTGTCTCCAAAGAAAAATGCTCCTCCAATTGTACTTTTTTTGTCATCCACATTACCAGCCCAGTCAGCATCGGTATACACTTTCAGTTCAAACTTTCCATCTCTTGAATACCATAAACCATAATCTTCTATCTTCTTAAGATATCTCAATATCCTTTTTGTTGCTATCATATGTGATTCTCTGGGATTTGCAAAAAATCTTGCAACTATTCCAACAGCATGAGCTATATCCGGTCTACTGTGAACTACATACATCATCTTACCAATCATGGATCGGTAAAGTGTTTGATTTACCTCGGTAATCTCATCTTCCTTTGTCAACTTACATCCAGTAGCCATCAGTGTTCCCACTGGTTTTGCATCTTCCATGCCAAATGTCTTCAATACCTTCTTTATGTATTTTGATTGAGTGATGAAGATTCCATCACTATGCTGAATCACCTGTAGTCCTAGAAAGAACTTAATCTCTCTGAACATAGACATTTCAAATTCCTTTTGTATCTCATCAGCAAATGCTTTACATACAATATCTCTACCTCCAAAAATTATATCATCAACAAATATTTCAGCTATGATAATAGTATCATCAGTGTTACCTTTCATATACAAATTACTATTATCACTTGTTCTGATAAAGCCAATACTTAACAGATAGGTGTGCAACCTTTCATACCATGCTCTTGGTGCTTGTTTCAGTCCATACAGTGCTTTGTGCAGTCTACAAACCATATCTCGGTTGTCTGGATCTTCAAATCCTTCAGGCTGTTCAATGTAGACCTCCTCTTCAAGTATTCCATTCAAGAAAGTAGACTTGACATCCATTTGGTATACCTTAAATTTCTTATGTGCAGCATATGCCAGTAACATTCTGACACCCTCAAGTCTTGCAACAAGTGCAAATGTTTCACCATAGTCAATTCCTTCTTCTTGCGCATATCCTTTACATACAAGTCTTGCTTTATTTCTTGTCACTTCTCCATTTTCATTCAGCTTATTTCTGAAAATCCATTTAGTACCAATAACATTTTTATCTTTAGGTCAGGGTACTAAGGTCCAAGTCTTATTCTTTTCTATTTTCTCAATCTCTTCAGTCATTGCTTTGACCCATTCTTCATTATCCAAAGCAACTTGTACATTCTTAGGTTCAAATTCACAAACTAAGCAAGTACCTTGTCTTGTTTTGCTTCTTGTTTGCATTCCAGCATCTTTGTTTCCAATAATCTGACCTTCAGGATGATGTCTTCTGACAAATCTTGCCAGTATCTTAGATCTTCTATCTTGTGCATCCTGCAATGTATTATGATGTACATTCTTTTCTGGTTCATTAGCTCGCTTGGGAGCTCCTCCTTGATCATCGATATGTTCAATTGGTTTTGTCGGTTGTGGTACATTGTTTATCTATTGGCTGGTTGCAGTAGTCTATGGTGTCCTCGGTTGAAACTCAGGAAACTCATAGTAAGTGAGTTGTTTGTAATCTTTTGGTTCCTTCATCTACTCATCTATGATCTTATCATCATATTCATCAACACGAACATTCACACTTTCAACAATTTTATTAGTCACCATGTTCAGACATTTGTAAGCTTTGCTTTGGGTAGAATATCCTAAAAATATTCCTTAATCTCCTTTGGAATCAAACTTACCATTCCTATCATTTTTCAGAATAAAACACTTACTTCCAAAGATTCTAAAGTAACTTACATTGGGCTTGTGTCCAAACCAAAGTTCATATGGTGTTCGGTTGATGTCTTTCTTCAACTATACTCGGTTAAGCACATAGACTGCAGTGCTTACAACTTCTCTCCAAAAATTTTGAGCGACATTCTTTTGTATCATCAGTGTCCTAGCACAATCAATTATTGATTTGTTTCTTCTCTCAGCAATACCATTCTATTGTGGGGTTCTCGGTGCTGACACCTGCCTTTGGATTCCATGCTCATTATAGAAGTTAGTAAATTCACAAGATATAAATTAACCACCTCTATCTGATCTAAGACATTTGATTTCCTTTCCAGTTTCCTTTTCAACTTTAGCCTTATACCATTTAAACAGTTTGAAAGCTTCAGACTTTTCCTTCAAAAAAATCACAGTCATCGATCTAGTGTAATCATCAACAAAGAGAATAAAGTATCTATCACCATAGTAGCTTTGAGTTCTCATAGGTCCACATAAGTCGATATGAACCAACTCAAGAATCTTCTTTGTTGAGAAGTCCTTACTCTTAAAACTAGATTTGGTCATTTTCCCTTTTTGACATTCATGGCATAAAGTATGATCAGGCTTAGATAAGTTAGGTAAACCTCTAACTCTCTTATTTTTACTAATTTTGATCATATTATCAAAGTTTACATGACATAATCTCTTGTGCCATAGCCAAGCATCTTCATCTTTCATAAGTAGGCAAGAAGACTCATCAATATCAAGTTGAAAAAGATTACCTCTGGTTTGAGTACTAGTCCCAACAAGTCTTCCATCATTTTCATAGATTTTCACCTTTTTATTTTCAAACACCAGTTTGTGGCCTGAATTGTTTAGCTGTGCCACACTCAACAAATTGTAATTCAGTCCATATACCCAGTAAGCATTCTCACATTTTATTCTATCATTAATTACAAGGGTACCTTTACCTTTCACAGTGCATGGGGCATCATTTCCCATTCTTACAGATCCACCATTATATTCAACTAATTCATCAAATTTATCTACATCACCTGTCATATGATGTGTGCAGCCACTATCAATGATCCATGTTTCATTCTTGCTTATCCATGAGATCAGGGCAGATTCATCTTGGTTTTCATCTTCTTCTGAATCTTCCTTCATTGCAGCAAACATTACCTCTTCATCATCAAAATCAGACTCAGAGTTAGTATTTTCAGCTATATAACAAGCCTTTTTACCTTTGTCCTTTCCGTCATTTCTATTACTATGTTGGTAGCTTCTGTTAACTCTCCTCCCATAACTTCCTTCAGATTTATCTCTTGGTTCATCATCATCATTTCTTTTCTGAGGACATCTAGCAACAATATGACCTACTTCCTTACAATTAAAGCATGCCAAGGGTAACTTACCTCTATATCTCCCTTTACCTTTCGGTAATCTTCTAGCCATTAATGCTTCGAGCTCATCAAGGTCATCATCAGTATCACTGTCATTATTATTTCTATTTTTCTTGCTAGATTTCCCAATCTTCAGAGAAGACATGAAAGCAGACTCAACAGAAGGTACAACATTGTTATCAAAATTGTTCAACTCAAAAGTAGTAAGCTTACCGACCAAAGTATCAAGTGTAAGATTGGATGTGTCTCAGTTCTCATGAATTGCCGATACTCTGATTGCATAGACAGGTAGCAGGGTTCTGAGGATTTTGCTGATTATAGTCTCTTCTTCAATTACTCCATCAGAAGCTCGTATAGCATAAACAACCTCTTTAATTCTATTTGAATATTCAGCAATACTTTCTCCTTCTTTCATTCTCATTTCATCGAATTTACCTCTTAAGCTTTCTACTCTAGCTCTTTTGACAGATGTGTTACCACTATATACTTGCTCTAATCTATCCCACATTGCCTTAGCAGTAGTCAATCCTTTGATTTCTTCAAATTCAGCGTCGGTACAGGCAGCATCAAGTTCCATCATTGCTACGTTGTGATCATGCTTGTCTTTTAGTTATTCCACAGTCGGAGGACCAGTTGGTTCGCTGTATCCAGTTTCATAAAATGTAGTGCATCTCCACCAATTCCAACTATATGCAATTTCATTCTCTGTTGCCATACTGAGAAGTTGTCTTTGTTCAGTCTAGGCACTTCCCTCTTACTCATTTTGTGATCTTTATGCTCAAGTCCTTAAAACTCTATTTCAAGCAACCAAATAGCTCTGATACCAATTGTTAGAATAACTGAGAGGGGGGATGAATCAGTTATCCAAGTCCCAAAACAAAAATGAGTAATCCAAAATACTATTTCTCTAATTTCTGTCAGTCGGTAAACATATATATGATTCACTGTCAGTGGTTTTACCGATCTTCAATTAAAGCTCTTTAGTAGTTACCGATCAAATCAAATAGCTAAAATGTGAAGTATGATAATAAACAATCATCACAATAAACACATAACACAATGATTTAACATGGAAACCTTGTTAAGGGAAAAATCACTTGGGAATTGGCAACCCAAAAATTTCACTCTTCTAAAGTGAGGCCTGTGAGGACCCAACCCTGTTAAAGGTTACAATACACACTGTTAGGTGTGACCTGGTTAGAGGATTTTGCACTAGAAGTTATCTTTCAATTTTATGTCACTCACTGTGCTAATTTACAGGATAACAATGTTTCACTTGTCAGAATGAAACAAAAATAAGACTTAAAAGTCCACTCGGTTAAGAGATTTTCACTATTTACAATTATTAGAAAGTAACAGTAGGTTGATCTGCCTTGATACAACAAATTGTAGTTGCAGATTAGTGTTATGCTCAACAATGTTTTCTGACCAATATATCACTTCAGATCTAATATCAATATCACTTACAAACAATCAGTTATGTGCTCTGTATAGCTCAATTTATTCATTGTGTAGCTCGGTTTTTGCAACTCGGTTCAATAACTTGTTTGATCAGAAATGCATGAATGCTAGTTCACGCTCAGCTTCTGCAGTATCTCCTCCTTTTTTTCTTTTTTCTTTTTTCTCTTTAAATAAACATGTAAGCCGTTTTATTTTCATCCATTAGATTTTGCCGCTTAATCATATCCACTGATTTTGCCACTTTAAACTTCCTCGACTGATGTGTCATTAACACGTTTCAATCTCCTTCGTCAAATCTTCCTTGAATTTTGTTAGCCATAGATCCTTGTAACAAACTTTGACTTTTCACCTTGAAATCATGCGAATCCAGCTCATCAATTTTGTCATCAAATTCTCTAGTCGACAATATCATTAAATGCTTTTCTGTTCTCCTCGGTTAGCAAAGAAATGCATCAGTAAACCTTCATCAGTTAAACTTATGCTCGGTATACAACACATTGCATCGGTGTATACTGTCATCAGTGTTTACACTGAGGATCTCGGTAAACATTAAATTGTTCTCTTTTACCGACCAACACTGCTTTGTGTCTTTTAGTTCCTTTCTCCATAATAGATGAATACAACATACTAAAGTCAATATAATGAGATCAAAGACTCATCAATAAGTTATCCACAATAAGTTATCCAATGCATTCCTTATCCTTATCTGTTGTGACCTTCTTTCACCATTCTTCAAATGTCTCGGTAATGATAACTTACAAGATAAGTACTGTCAAAATAATAAGAAACTAGTTGACATCAATGACAACATAATACTGATTTAACATATTGTATATCTATACAACTACTTTTCATGTGATCTTCAATCACTATTTCAACAATCTCTCCAATCAGTTGTAAATCAGTTGTAGGTTCAACACAGCAAAGATAGCAATTGATTGTGCATTAGAAACTTATATTTCCTTGTCTTGTTGTAGCCATCCTAATGAACCAAGGGTTTTAAACCATATGTTGTTCTTGTATCTTCTGTTATTAATGATCATACATGCAAACTCATTGACTTAAAATTTAGTGCATTCTTGCTTTAGTTTTTATGAATGCATGTGTTAATTTCTAACATTTCATGTTTGTTTGTCTAACTTTAAACTCATTCACGTTGACATGCATCATCAAGGTGTGAGAAGTCACAATACAATATTGTTCTTTATGATCTAATAACACACAAGGGAGTGAATCCAGTTTTGAGATTTTAATATGACGATTCTTAGACATCTCAATCTCTAATGCCTTCTGATGATAATTATGAGAACTTAGGTATGCTTGTTACTACTCAAGGAAGTATATAGTCTAAGGCTGAGGATGCTAAACTTTTATTACAGGTAGCAGAGATAGAAGCACTAAGTTCACGGTTCCTCCAGTTCTTTAATATTGTTGGCGACTTAAATGTGTTTTTGGTTTGTTATGAGATATCTAATCATCTTTTAAGATCATATGAAAAGGAAAGAACTTGTCTTACTGTTATTGCTAGAAATGCAAGCAATGATATGCTCAGAAGCAGGAGTGTGGTTGACATGCTTCTGAGATGTAGTTGAAATGGGCACTTTTTCTGGAGTTTCCATCGTAGTTTCATTTTTCATCAGCATTGCTATTATAATTAGAAACTGTATTTCATTCAAATGATGGCATTCAAGATGTTGAAAGAGTGCAAATAAAGTAGGCTAAGTATGATACTTCTCATAATACTACAAATATCTAGAATGGATGTTAATTTTATTTTTAGTTCTCTTTCATATGTATCAAAAGGACTTAACTTAATAATGACGATTTATAATTGAATAAAATGTGTCTCTTATTCTAAAAAGTAATCAGTTGTGTGATGCCAAATCAGCTGCACAAGTATGGGTGTCCCTAATGCACTACAATTGATCTCACTTTTTTGGGGCTGTTTTGGATACTTTGCCAAAAAGCATGCTGATGTGGCATCATATTTGATGATGGGCCCTGAAACCTTAGTTATAAGTAGGGGACTTTCCAAGTAAGCTACTGCAAACAAATGGTAGTGATTTGAAATTTCTATGTAGGATTTTGAGAAGAGTGAAGTTAGAGTGCTCAACTACTAGATTCTCTCCTCTAGAAATTATTAAGATTTTTTTTCACAAAGAGAAAGGAATTTATCGTGAAGAAGAATTCCATGACAGTGAACATAATAGTTTTGTTTTGAAAAATAAAATTTAATTAATAAGAAAATAAAAAAAGTCTTGAATGCATAAATTACATCATACACTATAACTTATTCATAATTTATACATTGATAAATATGTTGGTTATCAAACTTTTAAAACCTAAAATAAATATTGTTAAAACTAATGTGCATAAGATGGGCACTAATCATGGTATGCAAGAGAATGGTGGGCTACTTATGTTGTGGTTTGATGATTTCAGTAACGTGTATAAAGCTATATAGACAAGCTCATATTGAGAGAGCCATAGTTCAAGTCGAAAGCTTCAAGAATTCAATGTTATGATGATCTTAGTTGAATGGAAACAAATTGGTCAAGAGTCGCGGCAGTCATGTTTACCGTTTTTTACTTGATATCCTCATCTTATGGTTTATTTCGAACTGTTAGTGGCTGTCAACAATTCCATCTGAGGGAAAAAGCAGGGAAATTTTTTGTTAGACGAGTTGAACAATTATTAGAATGTCCGGGTTTTCAGGATTCAAGACTGCTGATTGATTTGCGAAGCACATTTATCAATTGAATCCATGATTAAAAATGAGTCATATTTTTAAAAAATAAACAAAAATATAATCAAAATATGATTTATTTTTATATCATTACTTTTCAGAAAGTAGTTATCAGTTATTATAGGGAAATCTATAACTATGAGGATTTTCCATTCAGCTGAGGTTATTTTGGTGAGATATTAATTCTTTCATTTTATATAGAGGCAGTACTTCTTTGAGTTTTTTAATTGAATTGAATAAAAAATTATATGGATAGTTTTTGGTCCTTTATGTTGTAGATTAATTTAATATCTAATTTATATGGTTTTTGGCATCATAACTTTATGTTAATATAGCATACTGTTAAACTACGAGTGTGATCAGAACAAAACAATCTTTAATGCCAATGTCCAAATAGTAAGAAGATTATTGTTTAGTGTCCTTTCTTATTATATAGTCTGTAATGAGCTTTTATTGACTAATGACATTCTAAGATTTATTGAGAATATTACCCATTTTTCCCAACAAAATAAGAGACCATATACTTAAATATTTTTTAGATATACAAATACTATCAAACCTATGTACATTAGATTATAAAAATCAATAAACTCTTACATATCAGATACTATATATTATACCAATCAATAAATTCTTAAATATTATATACTATTTTCCTCGTACTTTAATTTTTTAATAAATCTAAAAAACAATTTACATATAATATTAAACATTCAATTTAATAAAAATAAATTATTTCTACATTTAATTCAGTCATCAACATCATCTTTCTGTCTTTCAATAGTTTCAATAGAACCCACGTTGAAGCCAATTACAATTCATATAATTCTTAAGAAAGAAGCGTCAATAGTTTTTGTTCTAGTTCCTAATTTTTTAAAACAAATTATTAATCATTAATAATACAAGAAATTTCATGTTCAACTCTGCTTCTTTCTCTCCTCCTTTCTCTGCTCATAATCGGGATCGTCAGTGGGCAATTCAAGTTTGCAGAGTGGGCAGAAGTTTGAGGAATCCAACCACTTATCAATACACTCCTCATGGTATTCATGTTTGCAAGGCATCTTCTTCATTCTTTCACCCTCCACCATTCTCTCCTGACACACAGGACACAAGTACTCTCTACCCTTAACCAAAACTTTTGTCTTCAAATTCCTTACTGCAGATTTAGCTGCTGGAGGATTTCCCCTGATTTGAACTGAAGAACCATCAGCCCAAGAATCATCTTCCCCATATTCCTCAACATCATAAATCCTAAACACTATAACTGCTGTATTAGATTCAACATCCTGCCATATTTTTTCCCAATTCAAATTCTCTCCCACAATTTGAATCACTCTATTGTTCATGGAGTCAAGCCCCCAAAACATTACTCTCACTGGAAGAGTATAAATTTGTCTAGAATTTGAGTCCTCTGCAGGAATTGTCATTCTGTTTGTGCTCTGTTCAGGATTGGAATTTGAGAATTGGGCAAGATATCTGCCCTCAAACAAACAAGTGACATAGATTGCAACACCATTTGTGAAATAGTCTATGTATGAAATCCTTCTATGGAGGTCTTTTGTGTAGGCCTCAGAAGCCCTGGTTTTAAGGACATTTGCAGGCACATTTTGTTGCAGAAGTTCTGATGGGTTGGGAACTCCTGTTTCAATGCACAGTTTCATGACTTCTTTGAGTTCATCTCTGTATACTCTGAAATAGTAACTAAATTCAATAGATAGAGCTTCCACACATTCGCATTCACCAGAGGCAGTCACATATGCTCGACACTTGGGGCACTTCAGTTGCTCCATCATATTATTATTCAATTGCTCCATGATATTATTATTGATTATTATTATTCAATGTAGCCAGTCAGTAAATTAGGTTAGGTTGAAAGAGAACTGTACAAATTTTCAATATCCGCTTGTATTTTAATTAAAATGATTGCATATTTTAATGGTGCAAATATTCCCGTGGACACTGCACCCATTGGCATAAGTCGTGTCCTTGTAATTGGTGTTCATATGCTTTCAGATGAACATTGTTTATTGTCAATTCAATTAGTGTTTTCGTTATTAATTAACAATAATATTCTCATATTTATAAACAATTGTGTGGATGCTGCACCCTTTGGGATTTGTTGTGTCCTTGAATTCAATCACAATTAAACTACTACGAGGAGACATTATTAGCCTAATCTTTTCTTGAATGAGAAATTGAAGGACTCGAGGTTGGATTTTTTCTCTCCTAAACAAACCTACACTACAATGTAAGACTGAGGACTTCGATGTCTTTGGTTGGTTACGAGTTAACAAATCATATTTTGGGATCATATGACAAGGAAGGTACTGCTGGAAATGCAGGCAATGATGCTCTGAAACAGGAGTGAATTGGCATGCTTTTTTAGAATGGACACTTCTTCTACAGTTTCCATTATTATTATTTCATTTTGCATCAGCAATGCTATTCAAAGCAGAAACTATCGACTGTACTAAAATCAAGACGTTGAATAGTTTCATTAAAATGATGTCATTCAATATGTTGACTGGGTGCAATTATAATATGACAGTTCTCATAATACTGCTAATATTCGGAATGGGTATTGAATCCCATTGATACTATGCATCTCAATTTGATTATCAGGTTTCTTTTAATTTTGAAAAGTAAAAATTAACAAATAAGAGAAGATAAACAAGTCTTTTTTGGGTTTAGAAATAATTAGAAATGACTAGTTAGTTTCTAAGATGTACTAATGCATAAATTATCCTACTATATTATAACTTATTTATAATTTATACATGGATATACCCTAAATACTAGATAACGGTTTCTCAAATGAATATAGATTTGATATCAAACTTTAAAAACCAAAAATTAATGTTGTTAAAACTAATGTGCCTGAGATGGGCATTGATTATAGGATGCAAGAGAATGGTGGGGCACCGATGTTGTGGTTTGATGATTACAGTAACATGTGCGGAAAGCTATAGACTAGCCCACATTGAGAGATCCACAGTTTAGGGTGAAAGCTTCAAGGATTCAATGTTATGATGATCTCCGTTGGAGGGAAACAAATTGGTCAGAGAACTACAGTAGTCAGGTTAGCCTTTTTGACTCCATATACTCTATGAGTCTATCATATGTTTTTTTTCAAACTGTTAGTGGTCGTCAACATTTCCATCTGAATTAAGAGAAATGGCAGGAAAATTGTCGGTTACATGAATTGAGCAATTATCAGAATGCCCGGATTTTTGGGATTCAAGATTGCTGATTGATTTGGGAAGCAGATTGTCACTTAAATCCAACAGAGTTGAAGACTTGTATTGCTTTTTCATATTTGTAAATTAGGTTATTTAATATCATTTAATTAGTTATACGAAAGTTATAAATATGAGGATGTTGCATGCAATAGGGGTTCTTTAGGTGAGACATTAATTTATCTTTATTTTGAATTGAGTAAAAAATTTATATATGGATGGTCTATAAATCAGCATATTGTCTCTTTATGTTGTATATTATTTGTACATCTGATTTACAACTTTTCTTTGAATATTGTAGTCTGTATAAAATGCTTTTTGTTATGTTGATAATATTGGTCATTCATTAATGTATTAATTACATTGTTGCTTTTATGGATTAAACTGTGTGTGATTTTTCATATAAAAGCACATAGTTTAATCCAAAAAATCAACAATCTAAGATAATGGACTCTGGAAATTACATGAATCTTAACGCATGAATTATCCATATTAAGTTTGTTATCACTCTCAGGTAGTTGTTGCATCGGTTGGTTGACAGTTGTGTTCCTCTCAACAACCATTGGGTCCTTTAAATATGTCATGTACTGCCAAGGGAGGGGGTATAGTATCATTGGATGAATTGTAATCCTTGGTCGACCATCTCTGGTCTTCTTCTATGTAATGAACTCATGAGCTAATAAAGATATATTTTACTCTTATATCTAGTACACATTTCCATTTGTATTATTATTTCATGTATGTAACTTACCAGGTATAACAATAAATATTTGGTGTCATTGCCTTAGACAAAATTGGATCAGCATTGCGTGATTCATGCCCTTGGCTCCCAATAAAGGAAAGAAGAGGCCACAAGGTGGTCAAGACCAAGTAATCAAGTAATCTTTATGAATTACTAAATAATAATAGAGAAGAAGATTACAAGAAATTACTAGAAACTTACCGCCCCCTGATGAAACATACCTCGCCGACAAAGTGAGATAGCCGTCTATACAAACACCATCAAATGAGGAGTATGAAGGAGGAAATCTCTAAATGACAAACATATTGCATGGCATTGAAAATCTATCTATCTTATGAGAAACCAGTACTAGAGGACCTAAATTGAAGACCCTTGAATGGAGAAATTACAAGTACGAGCCGGAGATTGAAAATACTCAAGGTGTTGGGGATGCTGGAAGTGGATGTGTATAGGACACATGCATGGTCGAGAGTGCAGGGAAAGCACCAGAATGTAGAAATTGGAACAGTTCAACCAAGTCTAACACATAAGGGAGCAAGCAAGTGAGAAAGATGGCGACTCCTCTGAAAAGTCTAAATGTATACTGGCAAAAACTGTTGAAGTTCATGAGGATTGGGTCAAAAGACCTTACGAGGAACTAAAAGATGTGCAAAACTATCCAACAATGCTATAGGGTACATCCATTGATGAGTTCACATAATTGGATGCTTCATCCATAGCCTCTTGGGATGCCTCTGGAGGGCATTTGATACCAAGTTTAAATTGCTATGAGATGACAATGACATTGTCACCAAAATTTATAATACCAAACAAGAGAAGAATGAGAGTGTGTGGGATTACAATCACAAGCTCAAGGAATTTTTGGGCAAGTTGGAGAATCATCCAACCAATGGGTCGAAGAAGAGGTGGTTCATTGAGGGGTCGATGCCCTCACTGCACAAGAAGATGAAAGTGGTGCCTCCACCCTCATACGTCGATGCCTATAATCATACAATGGACATCAAGAGTGAAAACAAGACATCCTCCCAAGAGAAGAGGAAGATGCATGATGATGATGATAGCACCGAGGGTAGTAGTGATGATGAATCAACAATAGTCTAGGCCCTACATCGAGACATAATGAAAATGATGATATAACTAAAGGTTGAGAAAGGAACTAATAAAGAAAGTAATGAACTATGGTGTACCAAGTGCAAAATTGAAGGGCACACAAAACATAATTGTCCTAAAATGATGTTTTGTGAGATTGGCCAGGTGATGGGTTATTTAATAAAAGAGTGTCCATATAATTTTGTTAGCAATGAATTGCATATACTCCATTTTGAAACTTTCCACTTTACAAATTAACTGCTCTTTATGTCGCTCGGTCACCACTTTCACTAAGTTCACAACTCACACTATCACGTCATCACCATTTTTGTGAATTTCACAAGCAGCGACAACAACTTTATCGCTTTTGCATTCACTCGACCCTGTGATATGGTCCCTCAATCACTCTTTTCCAGAAGCTGGAAACTTCTGCCTAAGGTTTTGAAGTTTCATGAAGTGAGCAACTGTCCAATGGTAGGATTTTCAAGATATGGTCATCATGAGATTATCTTACATTTAATAAGGCAATCCTAGCGTAATGTTATAATGGGATGCTTTGGTAGAAAGTGTCTTATTACAAGGTGGTGAAGTACATGATTCTAAATTTCTCATGCACCACCAAAATTAATAGCTGAAGGAAACTTGGTTATAAATAAAGTATAAGTTCATCCCTTTGATCACCTCATTCTCTGATTATAATGTTGTAAGTTACATCAAAATGCAATCCAACCGCGTCGAGATGGGAATTCCTATTGTAGAAGGATAAAACAATGAAGAGCCTGCATTTAAGGACTCCCTCAAACTGAAGTTCACTAAGCTTGATAATGAGATCCTCAACCTCAAGAAGGACATGAAAGATATCAACGCCCATGTTGATGATTCAAACAAGTTTTCCCTCAAAGTCATGCATGCTTCGGCGGTGATCCTGTGCAATGTGTAGGAGAAGTTGGCTGGACGCAAGTTGGAGGCAGATGAAGATAACAAAGACCTCTTTGTGTTTCTGTAGGAAGAGTGGGCCACGACCCTGATGTCCAAACGTCTGGGCAAGAGATCCTAGCTGATGCTGCTACCATGAGGTTTTTGTTCTGGTTCGGGCATGTTGGCCCCAGATCCTATATTTTGCTTTCCTATTTTATGGTTAATTTGTTTAGACTCTGGATTAGCCCTTTGTGGCATGCTACTATTAATATGTTTTTCACTTTCTACTTAAGATGCTCTGTTTCATTACTTTTGAAAAGAACAGTTAAGTTGTTTTTTGATAGAGGCAAACTAGACACTATATTTTCTGTTGACTTCCTATTGATTACTTGCTATGTGACTAGTGCTATTAATATGTTGTTAATGTGCTTCTAGTCACTCTGTACCCACGGGCCAGCACCCTCTTGCTGCTTCTTTTATAAAAAACAATGAAGAGCCTGAGCATGTGCTCCAGCCTGGTCTCACCGAAGCATAAATGGAACATTTTGACATTATCTCCAGTATGTTCACTACTGCCTAGAATTTAAGGACTAGTCATTCTTGCTATGAGAGCGATGTTTTTAAGCTGGAAGGAGAAAGAGACCATGCATAATTTGGTTTCATACTGGCCCAAGTAGCAGAAGAAAGGGCCCTGGACTTTACGACGGGCCTCCTCAACCTACTGTAGGGAAAAGTGGAAGATGAGGAGGAGGTGGAAGATGAAGAAAATGTAGAGGTGGACCCAGATGAAATTTGAAGCGTCACCTTTCTTGATAATGGAAATGGAATAAATTTTGTCCTTTTTGTAACCATCACTGTAATGAGTAGCTGTAGGTGCTATAAAAGTATTATTTTTGTAAAATAAAAAGGGGGGAAGGAACATGAAAGAAAGAACTAATTTTGGCTTTTATCTGTAAATATGAAGACTTTGATCTTTTTTTCTTTCATATGAATACAACTATCAAAATTTTGTGTTGTCATTTTTTGGGCCTCCATTTCATCTTTGTTCTATGAATTATTTCCTTTTCAGATAATCAAATCAGTTATGCATTTTTTTTTAATCTTTGAATAACAATACGTGCATGATTTGAAGATAATCTTCCCCTATTTGCATTATAAAAGGTTTCACATGAGTGAACTTTATTTCATTTGTGCATCATATTCCATAATTCACATTTATTTTTCATGGCTCTAGATAGATGTTGGTTTCCCCTTTTTCTTCTTTCTCATTAAAAGCATATCAATATCCATTCATCGCATATCTATATGAGGGATTTGTACCTCTAAAATTCAGAGATGGGTCTATTTTGATTATTTTTCCCATCTGTCTATTGTGAATGTTTTGTTGCTCACATGGGCTTACTGGGTCATTGTAATATTGGCTATCTAAAGTGAAAAATCATTTACCAACAAATTTAAAGACCAAAAGTAAGAAAGTACTCTTCACATAGGCAGATTCTATTGCATTAAAATAAAAAATGCATCGCCAAGTGGTTATAGAAATCAATGACAAAATCAAATGCAATACAACTTTGGAGGATGTCCTATCATACAGTATCTATAATGTAATTAATGGGGTTAGTTTGCACAAGGTTGTTAGAGAGGGAAGAACAACAGGAGTTGGTTGTGTGGTCCAAGGAACCATGAGAACACTGACTTTCCAAAGAAAAAGAGAGTATTTATATGTGTAATATATAAACATATATCTTTTAAGGGATATATTTTTATATGTATGGCTGAGTGTGGGGGATGTGATGGAAAATGTTGTGTATATACAAACTTAATAAAACATGAATACTTATCTTGAAAAAGGATAAGATTTGGAAATCACTATTTTCTGGTGTATTTGTTCAGCTTCGGGAAATTCTGCAATCAAATCTGGCCTGGAAATGTAGAAACGAAGAAAACCCATAAATCTTCTATCTTTCTGAGCAAGGTCATCCTTGACCCAAGACAGGGGTAAGACCTTATCCTGGGGTACAATCTTACCCCAAAAGGTCATCCTTGACGTGCACAACTCTGACAAAAATTCTATTCGTGGATCTTGAAAGTTCTCTGAAAAAGGTACTCAGATCTGCACTGATATTCAATGTCCCGCACCTATAGCTACAAGAAAAAGAGGGTTTTTGTTTTTTGGATGAGGGGTTTTCCTTGGCCAAACCCCAATTTGTAATCAACCTTTAAAATAGAATTGAAATAGAGAATGCTAGCAAGTACTAGAAGTAGATCTAACAATGAAGCTATGATACACAATAGATATGCAATTGTATTTGAAATGTAAACAAGTATGTTAATATGAAAGCTTGGACACAACATTAACAAATGTAATTCAAAACCTCCATGATTGTATGCTTGGAATCCACCTTGAAGAGAGAATGAATAGATCTTACAGATGAACAAAAGATCTTGAAGGAAGATCACACCATCATGATGGATAGATCTAGGGTTTGAATGATGAACCTTGAATGCTTGAACCAAATTCCTCCAAAGGCTTGAATGCTTGAATCCTTGATCTTCAATGAAGAGATTGAATAATTGAATATAGATGATGACTTGATTACTCCCTTTAAAATTCTTTCTTGAAGAATGGAGTGCTTGATTGAGATATTCTTGCTTGAGAGTACTTTGAGCATGAATAATGGATGATGAGATGAGTGATGAAAATGAGAGGAGAAAGGCTTCCTTTTATACTAGTCTAGGGCACAAACTTCTAGAGAGGCCAAAATAGGAGAATTAAATTCTAATTAAGCCTTAACCCTACAAATGGACCTAGATTAAATATAATTTAAGAGTTTACCATTCTGAAACCCAAAACAACCAACCTAGAAGCGAGAAAATAAACTTTTGAGTTTCCCCTCGCATCTGTAAAAATTTTCAATGAAAATGGAGACCTGGGTCAAGGATGAGGTCTACTTTGACCTAGGTCAAAGTTGACCTCAACTTTGACCTAGGTCAAGTTCAAGGTTGACCTTGACCTAGGGGTTTAGGACCCCTGGAAAATGAGCCAAAAGAGGAAAACAATACCTAGGGAGGCCCAAACAAAGCCCTAAATAGGCATAGAAGATGGGAAGGGAGAAGAAAACTGAGGAAAACATGATGATGGTCCCAAAACACCCCCTAAGGAGGGATAAACATTCTTAACATGGAATTGCTTCTATTTTAAGATGATACAATATGTAGGACATAAAAGACTAGAGGAGGAAGTACTAGGAATCATCGGACTCGAAACCAAGAAGGCAATCTATCCTAATGCCCATATAAAGAAGGAAAGACTTCAAGAAGGAAGAGGTGATATTGAATAGGTGATGGAGGAGAGAAGGGCCACAAATGATGCCCTGAGTACCCCACTATGGTTGGATTCCAAGAAATCAATAATGAGACAAATGTTGCACTACCTATATAAGTATTCAACCTCTTGGAATTCATGCGATAATTAAAGATGGTCATTGCCAACATAGTGGGTGATGATGTAGTTGACCATGATCATGGAAATCTCAAGGAGAATTCAACAAAAAATCTAACCACTGATTTGATGGTGGAAATTGGAAGGAAGTCGAGACCATTGTTGAGATGGAGATAATGGGATGAAAGTTGACAAACACCATTTTCAATGGAGGCTCAAGCATGCATCTACTACTAGAGGAGACATGGAAAGCCCTTAGTACACCAACACTCTAGCCACCAAAATTCCTTCCATCTGGTAGGTGTCAACCAACATGACATCAAGCCACTTGGGATGCTCATGGCACAAAAGGTCACTATTGGTACCAACATTTCTTTCTAAACCTTGTTGCCATCCTACTAGAAAGGAAGGTGTATGCCACCTTCCTCAAAAGGGGCTAGTTGATCATGACAACAATAAACCAAAATTGGAAGAAGAACACACTCTCCATTGAGAATGACAAGAAGAAGCGTGTCATCAACTTGTAGACCCAAGCGGTGAGCTAGGAGTACTTGGCATCAAACTCAACGTTGGAAAATGGAGAGTTGGGAATGGATGAAGTAAGGAAATGCATGGAACCAAATATCAAAGGGGTACTCGAGATGGATAATTATTCTAAAGATAAGACGAGTTCCCTAAATGGATTATTGCATTAGAAAATGGATGACTATGAGGTATGCATCAACATATAATTTTCTTGAAGACACAACTCCTTGTGAAGATCGACTAATGAAAGAGAGTAAAGTTATGATTGATACATATGATAGTACCCAAATAGAAGATGAATGAAGAAAGGAAAAGGATGAAAAGGTGGGAAGATGATCTAATGAGATGAAATTATTGCATGGTACACACAAAAAAATTGTATGGTCAAGGGAGATTGTAGTGTGCACACACCAAGGATAGGCCATAGGTTGTATACCATAGTCTCTATGCAAGCTAGGTTAGAATAATCCATATGGATTAAAATCTAATGGAAATTCAAGGAGTTGTATGAGATCAAGACATCCATCATTTTACCATATAGAAGGTAAAATACACACCCAAATCTATATGAAGGGAGTAGTTAGTTATATTGGGGTGAGAGAAAGTTATACATGGCAGTCAAAAACTTCAATTTTGCAAGGAACCTAAAAGAAACCATACATTGGAGAAGTATTTACAGAGAACATGCACAATACATGCCCAATTTGTAAATGGAATAATACAAAATTCATGGTCATACATAGAGGGAGAAACCAACAAGCTATATGATAGAAACATTATACAGTACACCACTCCATACAGAAGAAGAAATTCTCATAAATAGTTTGGGCCATACAAGGAAGGATCTATATCATAGGAAGGAAAGACTTTGCATAACAATCAGGGACATCAACCATATGACTAAGAAGTTGCAACGAAGGAAGCCATTATACAGATCGAACTCAAGTCGCACAAAGAAAAAAGTGTCTTGTATGGATCAAGTCGTATGGTGAAGGGGGTGGGCCATACAAAGCATGATTGTACAGAGAAGAGAACAAATCATACAATGAAGGGAGTGTGTTGTACAATGTCAGATTGCATGAAGCAAAGTTCACACACCATACGAAAGAAGGTTGTATTACAAAATGAGTGAATGATACAAGACAGAGAAAGAGTCATACAGAGGAGGGAGTGAGCCGTACAAAGAAAGGAAGAAATTGTACCAAGGAGAAAAATATTAGTTGTAATGGGCATCTTTTACTGTAATGTCCATGCTTAGTGTAATCAGGTAAGTAGGTGTTTCATTTACTTTGTTATTTATCAGATGGGACCTCTCATTTGGTTGCTAGCTGATTATTATTTGCATGAGGGATATTTCATTATTCACTTGGTACTTCATTAATTGGAAACCTAATTTACACATTTGATTTTCCATTTTTTCCATGACATCTGAAATGTGTCATGTGAGATAATTTTATTTCGTGAGGCAATAATAATGATTTGGTATATGTTTCAATTTCTAATTGTATATGGACGGATAATCATTTGTTTTATATGTGATGGGCTTCCTTCTTATTTATTATATCACTCTTTGTTTGTTGAGTTATCTACTAGGCAAAATGCAGGCCTAAAGAGTTGTTTTTCCTTCAATCCACAAGAAATCAAGGACAACTAGCTAGCCTGACAACTCTTGTGGTCTTTGAGGTTATGTATCTACTCTTGCTTCATCCTCATAAGGATGAAATGTATTTCCTCTCAGATGAAGAAATTGGTCATCTAGCCCATCAGAGAAACAATTATATCCTATTATGGTGGATCTTGATTATAACAATCCTAGTGAAACATCTAGAAATACTATGTAGAAGGGTTAATGTTGTAATCCATCTTCTGGATGGTCTTTTGGGGTTGGATTTTTTTATTCAACATATTCCTTGGATTAGTGGTTGATATTGACATTTTTATTTTGGTCGTCTCCTCATTTTGTAACTACTGGAGACTTAGCTTTTTAAGGTTTCTCTATGAGTAAGATCGAAGGTTTTTTTTAACTGGTTCTTTCCTACCAGTGCTGATGCAAGTGCATCTTGCATTACAAAAATAAAAGGGGCATGATTAAAAAAAAAAATTAGAGGAGAGAGAAAGTGACGAAAAGAAAATGACAAAAAAAAAGAGAAAAAAAAAATAGAAGGAAAAAAAAAAGGGAATAAAAAGAGAAGAAAAAAAAGAAAAAAAAAAAGAGAGAAGAAGAAGAAGAAGAAAAAAAAAAGTTATTTCGTTTACCAAGGTGCATAGGTGGGAAAGAAAAAAAAATTTAAAAAAAATATTTCATTTATCGAGGTGTGTAGGTGGCATTTTAGAAATTTGTAGAATGTTCTTGCATTTAATATTTGTAGCTAGATAGTTACACCTTTCTATTTTCTTATTGGCCCACAAAGGTAATGTAATTTGGTAATTGGCCCACATGGTGATACTTAATATTAATTGGGTGGGTATTTAATATTTGTATCTAGGTAGTTGCATCTATCTTTTATCCCACATTGGTTGTGTTGTAATATCTTGGGTGGGAAGTGCCTATATAAAGAAGGCATAGGAGCATTCATAAGCATGCTCTTGGAGTTCAAGCTCTCACATTGAAATCTCTCAAGTTGTAGAAGTTCTTAAGTTGTAAACTCTTGGATTGTAAACTTCGAGGATGTAAGATCTCTCATGTTGTAAGATCTCTCAAGTTGTAAAGATTTTCAAGTATTAATGTATGCTTTGTAAAGCATTTTGTCTTCTCTTTGTCTCTATGTTGTTATTTTTTTGGGTATGAGTTGGTAAGGGTGGTGTGACCCTTCATTAGTGGTATTAGAACATGATTTCTTGAGTGTGTAGACAGATCACCAAATGTGAGGCAATTTTCACTAGGACCTTGGGTTGGGTGAAGTTTTCCTTAAGAGGATGCGAGTATGGAGAAAAGAAAGAAGAAGATGATTTTTGTGATTGGATGGATTTTTAGAATTCTTAGACTTGAGAAAATTAAAGAAAAATATCAAGAAGAAATAAGAGTTGCAATACTAGATTTGAAGAAGCAAGTGGCTAAATTAGAAGCGGAGCTGAAAAAGAGAAGAGCGATCCAAAGAGATGATATTAATTCTTTGGATGTAGGAAAGAAAGAAGATAAAGTGGAGTATCACGCAAGTGGTACAAAAGAAGAGAAAGAGCATGAACATAAAAATATTTATGAACCTAAAGTTAATGAAGATGATTTATTAATAAAGATTGCAAAAGTTGAGGAAGAGTGGAACTCCTTAGTTGGAGGTCAAAGGAAAGAAGTCATTACATGCCTTGTTGAAGACACAAAAGAAGAAAACAAAGATGAAGATGTGACAGAGGTAAATTTTTACGAATCATGGGATACTAACTTTGAGATGGATTTGAAAGATAATGTTGATGGTTTATATGAGGAATTTGCAAGTGATGTTTGGTATGCAATAGAATATTTGTATAGTGTTCTAGAGTTTATTACAGATGCATTAGATCCTAGAAGATTGGAGGAGAATGAGAGTTACAGATGGACGAAGTTGATTGCAGAGGAGTATTGTCAGCAGTATATACTTTTTCCAACTAGGTGTTGGAAAAGAAGGAAAAAAGAAATATATTAGCAACGGATACTTATTCCAACTGTATACACCTAAAAATGGTCATCTAGACTATTAGCCCCTTTTGCTAAATTATCAATTGCTTATTCTTGATCAAATCCTAGTTCTATCATTTATTTGATTATTTTTTATGGGCTAACCCTCTTATCCTAAGTCTTTATTTATTTTAAAAGGAATTTCCTCCCCTTTTAATAAATAAAAAGCCCTCACTTTTTCTCTTATCCTAAGTTGCACAAATAAAGTATTATTCTTATTTGATGACTCTTCTAAGTCTTATTTGTATTCCTCATTATCTAAGTCTTCTTCATCCACTAGGTCTTCATTTTCCTCTTCTTCAAGATCTCATTCCTCTTCTACTTCTCCCAAGAGTCTTACTCCTTGTCTCAAGGCGTACCATGATGAGCAATATGATAGCCCTTGTGATACCTATGACACCTCTATTCCTAAGAGTCCTCCTAGTCCTAGGCTCGTGCTTACTGGAAATGGGATGCCGCATTAGATAGATCATGATGGTGATCCATATGATTCAGATTTTGAAAGAGAGTTTGATGAGTTCTGTAAACAATACCTTGATTATGACCCATCTACCACTACTGAGGACTATAAAATGCATCGCGCTGATATGAAACGTCAATATTATAAGAACCCTTCCTCTAAGGACTCTCATGCTGAAAATAAAGATGACACTCTCGAGCAAGATCATGTTGATGATGTATCTTTGTCTTGTGATGGTTCCTTTCCATCTCCTACTTCCTCCAATACCCATATATCTCCTAAAGCTTCTGAGTCTTTCAACTCTTTCACAAATTCTTCATCCAACAAAGATCCTAATATTTTTCATGCAGTTCCCTATAGTTATCCTCAAGGGCTACCTCTTAAAGAAACTCAAGATGACCTTCACTTGGCTACAAATACTTTCAATAATGCTAAACCTAAAGAGCCTAAGCTTTTATGCGCTACAATGCCTACTTCAACTAGTCCTTCACCATCTATTCTAAAATCTTCCATGCAATTCCAACATGCTTCCTTATCCTTAGAAGTGGCTTCATTTCAAGAGGACTCTAAAAATAAAGAAAAGAACATAAAGAAAGATCAAGATCAAGAACCCTCCATGTCATCCAATTATTTTCATGATGTTTCTGATCCGTTTCATGGTTCTTTTGATCCTCTATGCCCTTCCTCATTCATTCCACCATGTCTTAAGTCTTCTCTTAAACAAGATCAAGCTACTACTCACACCATTGAGCTTATTAACAATCAAGATGACTTCATTTCCATTGAGGTTATTGAAAATAGTGTTGTTACTTCCAATGTTAAGCCTATTGAAAATCAAGAAAAAAATGATATGCTTATGACATCTAAAGAAACTTGTCAAGATCAAAGTCTTCCATCTTCTTGTTCTACCACTCCATGTTCGCTTCCACTTTCTACTCTTCCTAAGTCTTTTTAAGATTTGAAAATTTCTATCGAAGAAGTTGCTCCTATTCAAGATGTTCATAATTTTATTGAAAATCCTAATGCTCACTCTAAAGATGTTGATGTCTTTGGTTGTTATATGGATGCTGATAAAATTATTATTATCCTTTTGCATCTTCCACTTCCATCCTTGGACTTCCTCCACCAATACCAAAGGCTTCATGTCTTCCTTCCATTTTGGGCCCTTATGTCCCTTCACTTTCCCCTCCTAACTCTCCTAATTCATTATCCATCTTAGGTCCTTACATCCCTCCATCTCCTATCTTTCCTCAAGATCAACATAGATGCATACCCTTGAATTCTTTTCATCCACTCACCCATCTAAACCAGTCATATCCTCCTTTTTCCACAAGTCTTAATTCTTTTGGAAGTAACTTGAATGTTCAATACCAAAAAAAGAAGCAATACAAGAATCCATCAAAAAAATATCACCATGTCTCTTCTAATCGACATGGAGGCATAAAGTCAAAAGAGATATCTAAGAAGAAAACTACAAGACAAGTATGGGTTCCAAAATCTATTATTGAAGATATTTTCTCTAAATCATCAAAAAAAATAAAAATCCTAAGGCTATATGGATTCCAAAGTCTCTCTTGAAAGAGTCTAATATTGAACAAAAATTGAAGTTGACATTCACACTTCCAAAGGCTTTCACTTCATCTTCTTCAAAAAATATTCTTCCATTCCATGTGCCTGAACCACAACCTCTGCTAAACATTCACCATATTCCTTCTTGTATACCTTCATTCACATTCTCTCCACCCTCTTGCCACCTTTCAAGGTGTGTGTTGATGTTGATCTTTCCTTCCTTTCCATCTACCCTTTCACAATCCTTTCATTCATTATCCTTCTACCTTCTATCATTTTTTCTCATTTGTCTATTCCTCCTATCTTTCAACTTCACTCGCTATACATAAAACCTTATCCTCCATTTTTCTCTTCCATCTTCCTTTCCCTATCAGCATCTCTGAGCATATCATTTTGAATCCTTGGCATATTATGGTTTATCCTTTCAAGGATCATTATCTAAAAAGCTTTCCTTCTTCCAAAAAAAATAAAAATAATTTTAAAAAAATTAAAAAATTAAAAATGTACCTTGGGGAAAACTTGGAAATAGGCACCTTGGTAGCAAAAGTAAAGAGAAATAAATTCATCCTATGGTAAAAACCACTCTCTTGTGGCACCTTAAATAAGTACCATGATAAAAACCTGACAATCAAGCATCTTGTGTAGTTCTTCTACATATTTCATTCATTCCGTCTTCTCTCTTTGATCTTGACAATGTTGAGCTATACACAAACATTTGGCTATTTTGTGAGCTATCTTATGATGATCTTGCTTTCATTTCCTTTATCTTTTCTTCCATTCATTATAGCCTTTCGCTATCATTTTCCCCTTTGGTCTTGATCTAATAAAAAAAAAGAGTAAAACACGATGCTATGAAGCCTCTTGACATGTCTACTTCTTTGGACTGCATCCTTTCCTTCTTTTGCATTATGTCTTTGTGACTTATCCTATGCTGACCTTTCATTGCTTATCCAAATGTGCTTTACATGATAATTTTTATTTTTTTTTCCATAGCTTGGGTACTCTTGAAGAGTTTTCTCTTGAGGATTTCTTCCCTCTATTCTCCTTCATTCCCTAGTCTTTCATTTCTTCCACCAGCTTGCTACTCCCTCTCGTTCCCCACCTTGCTAGACATTGGGACTACACGATGTGATCTTGCTTGGGATTTTGCTACCTATTCCGTCTGGGGACATCCTTTGTACATATTTATGGATCTTGAAAAAATTTTAAAAAATTTATATATGATGCTAAAAAAATCTTTAAAAGCATAAAAAGTCCTGAAAAAAATATATCAAGTGGTGAAAACTTAGAAATAGGTGCTTCTTGAGACCCTTGCACCTACGTCTATCAGTCTTGCATGGCACTCTTTCACTCCACTTCTCACTTTGCCTCTCCTAGCTGAGAATTGACTCTTGTCTTAATTTTGGGGGCATACGTTATTCTAGCTTATCTTGGGTCTCTTTGTGCATTTGGGTTTCTTAGGCACCTCGCAAATGGTATTTTTCAACATCACCCCAATAATATTTTTCAATAATACTCTAGCGTCAAGTGTTTCTCAACACTTATCAGATGTCTTACCCACACTCTAGCATGATATGATATTTCTCATTGGCAGATGCGATACTCAAAGATTGACTCTATGACCTACACACATGCACTTCATACTTTGGAGTCAGATCTTTTCTTGTCTTCTTGGCTGATCTATTCTTTGATGTAATGTATTCCCAGATCGATCACATATTAGTCAAAGAGGGGTAAATGTATACACCTAAAAATGGTCATCTAGACTATTAGCCCCTTTTGCTAAATTATCAATTGCTTATTCTTGATCAAATCCTAGTTCTATCATTTATTCGATTATTTTCTATGGGCTAACCCTCTTATCCTAAGTCTTTATTTATTTTTTAAAAAAATCTCCCCTTTTAATAAATAAAAAGCCCTCACTTTTCCTCTTATCCTAAGTTGCACAAATAAAACGTTATTCTTATTTTATAAAAAGAAGAAAAGTATTTTTTATCTCATATAAACACAAAAGTCAACTCTTATTTTCCTATTGGAGGATACTTGTGCACATGGATTGCTCCTCTTTGATGCTCCACTATTGATTAAATCTTTTGTCTCTTAATCTTCAAGGCCCATTCTTTCTCATTTCTTATAAAAGGAGAGCTCTCTTCTTCATTCTAGATCTCTAACTTTTTATGATAATGTTATGCTGTAGGTTTTTTAGGTCATCTTGGAGCTTTTAAAAATTTGGAGCATTCTTGACTTTTGCATCTACATGTTATTCTAGTTTTATTTATCATGGCATTCATAGCTTCATATTTTGCTTAGTTTCCTTTGTGTTTTAGATTAATTCATCTAGCTTAATTAGGAAGCTTTGTAATACTTACATATTTCTTTTCATAGCATAGCTTGCATTTCCATTTCTATCATAGTTGCATTGTATTTTTATTTCTATTTGATTTTTGAAGATATTGGCATTCTTGCCCTTGTCTTCATTTGAATCTCTCATTGCATGATTTACTAGCAAAGTTATTGGCTTAATAGCTCTAGCTGAGAGCATTCTTAACACCTTTGCACTCCATGTTTAAGGAGCTATGGATTGATTTTTGAGACTTCATTCTTGAGTGTTCTTGATTGTAATAATTCATAGAAGTGCACTATTTAGAGTACACACTAGCAAAGTGTTGGAAGAGAAGAAAAAAAATATCAGTAGCGGCTACTTTATTTTGTGAATCTATATCCACAAAATTTTTCCTACCTTGGGTGTTTGATGCAGGTGCATCTTGCATCACAAAAATAAAAGGGGGCATGATAAAAAAAAATTAAAATAGAGGAGAGAGAAAGTGACGAAAAAAAAAAAAAAAATTAAAAAAAAAAATAAAGGAAAAAAAAAAGAGAGAAGAAAAAAAAAGAAAAAAGAAGAAGAAGAAAAAGAAAAAAAAAGTTATTTCGTTTACCAAGGTGCATAGGTGGGAAAGAAAAATATATATATATATTTCATTTATTGAGGTGTGTAGGTGGCATTTTAGAAATTTGTAGAATGTTCTTGCATTTAATATTTGTAGCTAGATAGTTACATCTTTCTATTTTCTTATTGACCTACAAAGGCAATGTAATTTTGTAATTGGCCCACATGGTGGTGCTTAATATTAATTAGGTGGATATTTAATATTTGTATCAAGGTAGTTGCATCTATCTTTTATCCCACATTGGTTGTGTTATAATATATTGGGTGGGAAGTGTCTATATAAAGAAGGCATAGGAGCATTCATAAGCATGCTCTTGGAGTTCAAACTCTCACATTGAAATCTCTCAAGTTGTAGAAGCTCTTAAGTTGTAAGCTCTTGGATTGTAAACTTCGAGCATGTAAGATCTCTCAAGTTGTAAAGATTTTCAAGTATTAATGTATGCTTTGTAAAGTATTTTGTCTTCTCTTTGTCTCCATGTTGTTATTTCTTTAGGTATGAGTTGGTAAGGGTGGTGTGACCCTTCATCAACTGCTTTTTGAACCAAGGTTGTAAAAAAATATATATTTAAATTTATATATATAATAATAAAATTTAGTGGTAAAAGTTACCACTTTTATAAAAAAAAATATTTCCATCTGAAGTAAGAGAAAAAGGAGGGAAATTATTGTTTACTTGAATTATAGTTACATGAATTAAATGGTTACTATATTGTTTGAATTTTTGGGATTCAAGATTATTGATTCATTTGGGAAGCATACGACTCATTTATTAAGGTTGTTTTTTAAAATTGAATATTATTTGCAAATTTAGCATGTTGTACTTTGGTTGGTGTTTTTGAAAATGACCAAATGTTGAACTAGGAGTGTGATTTATTAATGTGTTTTGTAAGCATGTTCTATTAGAGATTTAAAAATATATATATTTGATACTAATGATCCAAATTCTACTGCATAGTCTATAATGGCTTATTATTGACTAATAGCATCCTAAAGGTTCCTTGAGAATATTGTCTATAACATGGTTTCCTCCAATGAAATAGAAGGTCATATGCTTATGTGTTTGATTTCCTCCAACAAAATAGGTCATATGCTTGTGTTTTTTAGATGCACTAATAATATAGAACATATGTAAGTTAAGTTATACCAATCACACAAATTCTTCCATGGCATATACTACTTTCCTCACATTTTGATTTTTATAAATTTAGAGAGATATTTATGTATAAAATATTATTACTTATATATAGTTTATTAGCGTACTTATATTTTATAAATAAAATTCATGTAAAGATGCAGAAGATATCAAATTAAAAAAAATATGTTTAAGAAAAATTATCATTTTTTATTAAATAAAGAAGAAAACAACAATCTTACAATCTAAACACTTTGTTTCGTAACATGAACAAAAATAATACTAACATTGTATAATTACACCTATCAACATAACAATTAATTATTTTTAAATAAATTAAATATTTAATTAATTTAATAACAAATTATTTCTACATTTGAATCATTCATCCACATTAGCTTTCAATTTTTCAACAGAATCAGCAACTTATTATTATTCATATACTTAAAGAAAGAACCCTGCATAATTTTTGTTTTGGTTCCTAATATAATCACCCAATTTTGGTCTTATGAACTATAAGCCCCCTTTGTGAAAAATTAAATTAAAATTTTAGACCATTGCTTTGCATCGAATCAATTTTTCTTAGTTAATTTTAATCATTTATTTGATTATATCCTAAAGTTTGACCACTCTATTCTATATTTATTTAATTAAAAAAATATGCTCCCTTTTAATTAAATAGTAAAGGACCCCTTTATCCTGAGTGCATGTGAAAATCACTTTTTTTAAAAATTTTTAAAATGATAATAAAAATAAAAATAAAAAAGAACATTCCTCCACCTAAAGTGCACTTTCCACTAAGATAGAATCTTTTGACTTTTGAAGAAGGTTTTTGCCTCTTTATCTCAACCACTCACTATTTGGTCTCATAATCTTGGCCTTTTCTTTTTGCCTCTTAAAGAGATAAGCACATGGATCAACCAAGACTTAATCTCCATTATTTCTCATTTATTTGTCTCTTAATCTTGACTATTCACTCATTTCTAATTTTCATAAAAGGAGACTCTCTCCTCATTCTTGCAATCTTGGTACTTTGAAAATTTTCTTGAAATCTTCTTGTGATATTATTACTTTTGAAAATTATCTTAGAATCTTTGCATCTTAGCTCATATTGCATCTTGAAGTATTGCACTATCATTTAGCTTAATTTTTTTATTTACTTTCTTGTATTTATCTTAGTTAATCTAGTCTAATTAGCATGGATAGTAATCTTTTATCTTGTTATCTTAAATTTACTTTCTTTACACTCTTGCATTTCATCTTAGCTTAATCTTGCATCTCTTGCATCTCATCTTAGATTACTGTGCATTTGCATTCACTATGGATATCTTGGATACTTGCACTCTCATTGCTTGATATTTACTTGAATCTTATATTCTATAGAGCACTTTGCAGGGATCTTTCTTATTGGGTTCATTTGAGAGCCACCATCTTTATCTACATAATTCTTGCACACTATGGATAGGAAGCTATAAGCCGCCTTCTAAGACTCCAAATTCATTGGATCTCTTGGATATAAGGGTTTATAGAAGTGACCACACTTTTTATATCACACCTAATTTATGTAAAACAAATTAATTTAATCATAGGGTCAATGCACAAAGTTGGGTACCAATTCCGCCGAAATCTTGTAGAAATGAAAGATGTCGTTCAAAATGGGTGCCCATTTTTAAAAAATGGGCACCTGATCCTAAATTCAAAAAATGGGTGCCTGTTTTTTTCAAAATAAGTACTCATTTCTAAAAAAAAAAATTTAAAAAAATAAAAATTAAAAATACATTTTAACACTTTGATTTGTTTTTTTTTAAATGGACACCTATTTTTTAAATTTAAATAACGGGTGCCCATTTCTTAAGACATGAGCGGGAAGCACACATCTGCCTCAAATTTCATTCTAAAATCGGTTTGGTTTAGGCTTGGTAGAACCAAGTCTATGCCTTGAGCTCGAAAAATTTGGTTAAGGTACCGAAATGCCAGATTTCTACCTTGCCGTAATTTTTTGAGGGTCTTTCTGATCATGTCTTTTTCTGAAATAAAAACTCATTAGAGTTCTCACTTTTCTGATTTCAAAAATGTAAATTTTATAGTGATACAATTATTTTTACTATTTTTGTATTATTTATTAGTTAAAAGTGGTGCCTAAACGTAAAATAGCGAGGTTCACTAAAACTTTAATAACTTTTTGGGTTTAAGTTTTTTAGAAAATAAATTATGACATCAATCTAGATATAATTATCTTGAAGATTAAAAAAAGAATTTTGAAAAAATATGAAATTCTCATCAAATTATGGTGGTCTTACACTAGAGGTTTTGAAAATGTGTTTTTATAGTCAATTAAAAATTAATTTAATAAAATATATTTAATAAAAAAATAAGAAAAAATATGCTCATTAATATTTGGTGTCTTCGGTATATTTCCCAGAAGGATTTGCAAAAATTTATATATTTAAGTCAAAATATGGTGGTCGTACACGGCTATGGTATGGTCCTTAAACAGGTATTTTGAAAACATAATTTTTAAAAATTCTTACTAAAAATTAATTTATACCATGTGGATATTTAAATAAATTACATATTTGAAAAGTAGACTCCGAGAACTACATTTTCTATTATTAAATTTTTTTGAGATTCAATCTCTAAGTGCCTCAAATTTAGACATCAATTGATAGGAAATTTGAAAAAAAGGGAAAACACTTCCACTTTTTTTCCAAAAGTGGGACTCAACTTCTTGCAGCTAGCCCATATACTAATATAAAAAATCTCATGTTCTTCTTTGTTTATCTCTCCTCCTTTCTCTCTAAACATAATTAGGATCATCAATGGGCAATTCAAGTTTACATAGCGTGGAAAGTTTGAAGAATCCAACTACTTATCAATACATTCCTCAAGGTATTCATGTTTGCAAGGCATCTTCTTCATTTTTTCACCCTCCACCATTTTCTCCTAATACACAGAACACAAGTACTCTCTGTATACACCTAAAAATGGTCACTTGGACTATTAGCCCCTTGCTAGCATTTTTGCTAAAATCATCAATTGCTTATTCTTGATCAAATCCTAGCTCTATCATTTATTCGCTTATTTTCTATGGGCTAACCATTTTATCCTAAGTCTTTATTTATTTAAAAAGAATATTTCCTCCTTTTTTAATAAATAAAAAATCCCTCACTTTTCTTCTTATCTTAAGTTGCACAAATAAAGCATTATTCTTATTTTATAAAAAGGGAAAAAATACTTTTTGTCTCATATGAACATAAAAGTCAACTCTTATTTTCTCATTGGAAGATATTTGTGCACATGGATTGCTCCTTTTTTAAGCTCCACCATTGATTAAATCTTTTGCCTCTTAATCTCCATGGTCCATTCCTTCTCATTTCCTTTAAAAGGAGAGCTCTCTTATTCATTCTAGATCCTCAACTTTTTATGCTAATGTTATGCTGCAGGTTTTCTAGGTCACTTTGGAGCTTTTTGGACACTTGGAGCATTCTTGGCTTTTGCATCTACATGTTATCATAGTTTCATTTCTTGCATAGTAGCTTCATTTTCATGGCATTCTTAGCTTAGATTTCTTTTATGCTTTAGATTAATTCATCTAGTTTAACTAGGAGGCTTTGTAATACTTGCATCTTTCATTTTCATAGCTTAACTTGCATTTCCATTTCTAGCATAGCATTGCATTTGCATTTTCATTCTTGATTCTTGAGGATATTGGCATTCTTGGCTTTGTCTTCATTGAATCTTCTATTTCATGGTTTACTAGCAAGGTTATAGGCTAGATAACTCTAGCTGAGAGCATTCTTAAAACCCTTGCACTTCATGCCTAAGGAGCTATGGATCAATTTTTGAGACCTCATTCTTGAGTGTTCTTGAATGTAATGATTCATAGAAGTGTGACACAATTATAGAACACATTTTTGGTGCCCACTGTGGGGTAGAGTAGCTTAACTTTGGCCTTTATTTTTTGCATTTTCGTAAAAAAAATTCATCAATTTTTGGCTTTATTTTTGGTCTCTGATTTTTTCGTCTTAGAGTGTCACGTGACATTTTACCAGTGTCGTGCAACAGTTCTTTGTATAGCAGTGCGACACTTTAACGATTAAAAGTGTCACCCCATTTGATAGAAAGTGTCGCACTGTTTGATAAGTTTTGTCACCTGCATATAAGGCGAACTGTCGCCCAGAGATAAAGTGTCACACCTGTATACGGAAAAGTGTCGCATGACATTTTTGGTGACTGTACTATCACCTGTACCTGAGAGTGAGTTGTTTTTGAGCTATTTAGTTATCTTGCAAGTTTCGGGTTCTCTGCTATCTTTTTGAAAATTTTGAAAAATTTCAGCATTTTCAAATCCGTGCACTTTAGAAAATGGGCACCCATTTTAAAAAAAAATTTCACAAATGGTATGAAAAGTTTAAGTGTGATATATCGTTGGAAAGGTCTTTCCGAGTCTAATCCAACCATGCTAGTTTCATTCTCAGATTTTACCATTTGATTAGTTATTTTACTTGTAGAGTATCTGATTTTTGATGTGCTAACTATTGTGGAGCTAACAAGTTGTGCTTGTAGGTGCTCTCATTGCTTAGAATTTATCAAAAGAATGCATGTCAAAGAGGGCTACTAATGGTTTTTGTAGGGCTGCCCTAAGTATAAAAACCAAATCAAGTACTTGTTTAATTATTTTCTTTATTGAGTGCGACATATACTAGTTGTTTTATTTCATAGGCACTTAATACCTTGTTGTAGAAATTTTGAGGTGGTAGGAGAGTATGCTCTTCACCCTTGTGGTGAAATAGAAATCTTGACCCATCTTAAGATTTTGAAAGCAAGGGGGTAACTAAATCTTTGCTTGGTGTGTTTGGGTGATGTTTTTGAGATAGGAGAGTATGCTCTTCACCCTTGTGGTGAACCAAAAACCTTGAACTTCAAGAATTGATCCACTTTTTGTTTAGATTTAGAATCCTTTAGCGGGCCTGCTCTTGAGCAATCAAGAGGAACAACCCAAGTGGGGACAAGCTAATACTGAGCTATTCCAACCCACTATAATCTCAAGGCTATTGAGGACACAAAACCTTGGTAGACATAGTACTTATCTTCGCTTGATGTGAGTAACTTGTGAGATTGTGACCATGAGAAAAGTATTGAGCAAGAATGCTTAAAGTACTATTGAGGCCGTGAGGTCCTAGTCCTTTATGAGGAGCAAGAGGGGTGCTATGAATGGAAGCCCTTACTACGAACCATTAGATAGAGGCCACCTTATTTTAGCCACTTAGCTTCTTGGTGCAAGGATTGATCCAAGTGGACTTACTCGGATCACCCCAAGATACTCACCATATGTGTTCCTTTGGTTTTGTTTTTGACACTTCCATGACAATGCCAATATCTCTTGTGGGTAACCACTTGGTGTGAAGCAAGGGAGCATCAAGTTGTGGGCCAAGCTACTAAGTAATGAGTCTTGTCCTTCTAGGTAGTAATTACTTGAATTGTCTTTGATTGTGCTATACCAGTGTAACATTCTCAACATACAAATAATCGGTAGCATTCATAACATTTTCTATTTTGATATCACAAGTGCTTGTCTTGACAAGGTTGCTTTTGCCCTTGTTTCAAGTGTTTTATGACATGTTTGATCCTACACTGTTTGCAAACCTATTTTTTATCTATTGTTACTGAGAAATTGCTCTATCCAACCTTTGAACTTGATCAAAATACTTCAAAACTAAGATTTTTATGTTCATTGGTCAAAGATTCATACAACCCTAGAACAGTGTCACACCCTGTTTTGAGAAATATCATGCGATAGTTTGTCCCTGCATAACCATCACCCCGCTTGCCTAGAAAGTGTCACCCGGCCTTACTGGAAACTATCACTTGGCTTAGGGTGAAGTGTTGCCTCGCTATAAACTATCGCCTTGTTTGCCTAGAAAGTGTCACCCAGAACCTTTTTGTTGTCTTGTTGCTGTTGCAATCTAGAGCTGCTAAACTTGCATTTTAACCTATCGTAGAGTGTCTTTTTCTGTTCTTACCTGAAGCTGGTCTGTTATCTACATGCTCAGACTTGTTCTAGACTGAAACAAATGAGCTAAAGCTATTGAATTTGAGCTTAACGAATGCTACTCTTGATCACTTATTGCATCACGGTTACCTCTCTAGCTACTTGCTTATTGAGCTTCTTGCTCGCTGCTCGGCTTTAGTCAATTGATTGTTGTAAGTGCTTGAGCACTTTTGACAAGCCATCTCTCTCTATTGTTCTATGTTGACAAGTGATCTTTATTAGCTTTTCTTATCTCAAATCTGAGAAACTTTGTCTCATTCTATTAGTCAACCAACATCTCTTTTCATGCCGGTTACAACTCGGTCTCAATTTGAGTAGGAGAGTCATCCCCCGTTCAATTATACATAGTTACCTTCTCCAACTAGATGCTCATGAGCACCCATTAGCAACAAAAGTTCTAGTTCTGACCAATCTAAAAATTCTAAGGCTACCTCATGGTACAAAGGAGGTTTCCTCTTTTCCGCATTCAAGACCCCCAAAAACATAGATAGTGTCTCACTCACCTTGATTAAACAAGAAAAATTTCAATGCTTGCAAGAACACTTTGAGCATAAGGATAACCAAGCATGCTTAGACAAAGAATACAATCAACAAAGATGGATGTTGCTAGATGCATGACTTATAGAGGAGTGTCTTATGAGCAACCCGAGACTAGTAACTCTGAGCATCGACCTCTTTTTAATGGCAACAATGGCAACAACATGCCACCAAGATCTCCTCCAAGACCCACTTTTGGTATGCCTTCTTCACCTCCAAGGCCTCCTCACTCTCAACATGAGGCAGAGGCTGATGATGAGATTTCTAGTGAGGATCTTATGAGATTTGAACAAGATGTGGTCTCCCAATGAATGATGCATAAGCTTTTAGAGCGTAATGGTGATCAATATTTTCAATATATGACTTCTAGAGGATACAAGCTTCCTCCCGGCTATGATGTCAGACAAATTATCCAACAAAGAGTACCAACTAAATTGAAAGTCCTTCAAGAAGAATTGTGTCAGACAAATCAACGCCTTACCCAAATGGCAATAGAAAGAGAGCCTCCAAAGGTCTCTTTTGTAGAATCAATTTGTGCTCTTCCTTTTGATAAAAATCTATACATGGTCCCGTTTCCTAGGGATATTGAGGTTCCTAAATATGACAAGTATGATGGAAATGGTGATCCCCATGAC
Organism: Chamaecyparis obtusa; assembly: GCA_027943335.1. Lineage (NCBI taxonomy): Eukaryota > Viridiplantae > Streptophyta > Pinopsida > Cupressales > Cupressaceae > Chamaecyparis > Chamaecyparis obtusa. The sequence goes on from BSBK01000703.1 coordinate 3,897,105, forward strand.
CATGTGCATCACTTTTATGCTCTTAGTATGGACTTTCTTCATGAAGACAAATTTCTTCTATGATTATTCCCTCGAAGCTTAAGAGGCCAAGCTTTAGAAAGGTTTGCAAAATTGACACCACCTCTTAAGACTTTTGGTGAGTTGGCTCAACAATTTACCCAGCATTATTCTTACAACATCCAACAACTTGTCACCATGATAGATCTTGGTAATCTAAGACAACATCAAGGTGAGCCATTTCCAACTTACTTACAATGTTGGAGATCATTGTATTCTAGGTATCCTTGTCCGTTGCCTAAAAGAGAAAAGATTGACATTTTCGTCAACACACTTGTGCCTAAGCTATTTTATGATCTAAGGAAGTAACTGTTCTCCTCCTTCCATGACATGGTTGAAAGTGCATATCGAATTGAGGATACAGCTATAAGAAAGGGTGATATTGTTATTAATAAGGATACTAGAAACAATGGCAAAGACAAAAACAAGCCTTGGATTAGAAACAAGTATGTTGTTAATGATGGGGTTGTAGATGCCCCTAAAGCTAAAGAGCCTACTTTCAATCTCTCTAATGCTATCTATACAACAAAACAACAAGAAGCTGACAATGCTCATAGTGCTCCTAAACCTCAATATGCAGATAAGCCTAAGAAGTCATTTCGAAAGTGAGTCTATACCAAGTTGGCAGAACCTTACGATGTGATCCTTAAGACTTTGGTTGACAATGGATATCTTAGACTTCCTGATAAACCCGGTAACTATGATCCACCTATTAGACCTGATTAGTGGAGAGAGGATCATTACTACCATTATCACATAAACAAGGGACATCTGACAGAAAATTGCTTTAAGCTTAAGGATGATATTCAAGACCTCATTGATAACAACACAATCTCCACTGATGGCTTAACTAAAATTTTTGATCACATAGCTTTGAAAGATCCTCTACCTAAGCATGATAAGGGGGAAACCTCTCAAGCACATATGAAGAATCATGATGCAAAGATCAATTACACGTATCCTTCTAATACACCTGTGATTAACATGGTAGAGCTCATTGAAAGTATTCTAATGATGAGGTCTCAAGATGATAATAAAGCCAATCATGGTAAGCCAAAGGTGGTCTTGCAAAAACATGGTATTTCATCTTCTCGAAGTGAGACACTGAATGCTGCTACTAGGGGGCAAGCCAAGATTGTCCTTAAAACTATGCAAGATCCCAAGCAAGCTTTGCCTTCCAAACAAGCGGCTCCTTTAGCCACCCCTAGCTATGATCTTTTTCAACATTTGCAAAAGACACTAGCACAGATGTCTATCCTTGAGTTGCTTCGATTATCCCCTTCACATAGAGAGATTCTTGGTGAGGCTCTATGTACAACACATGTTCCCAATGACATTGATCTAGATCAATTTCAAGCTATGGTCAACCACATTTCATCTCCGCTATCTCTCTCCTTTTTTGCAAAAGATGACATATCTATTGCTCACCCCTCATAATCTAGCTTTACACATTGAAGTTCTAGTCTATCACACCCACATCCACCGAGTCCTAATAGATAATGGTGCAGGGTTATATATTGTTTCTTTCAATGTCATACAACAATTGGGTTTGTCAGAATTTGTTGTGGATTCTAAGAAGAAGATTACTATAAAAGCTTATGATGAAGTGGAAAGATCTTCCAAAGGTCTTGTCACATTGCCTGTCTGAGTGGGCCCTGTCATGAAATATATTAACTTCCAAGTATTGGACATCCCACTTGCATATAACATTCTTTTGGGTCATCCTCGGATCCATGACATGCAGGCTGTTCCTTCCACTTATCATCAATGTGTCAAATTTCTGTACAATGGCACTGAAGTTGTGATTCCTAGAGACCATACTATTGCTATTAATGCTCTTGCTGCTATTGAAAAATTTGTCCCTCACAATGAACCTACTGTTGATCCTAGTACATCTCTAGTTGCTGCTAAGAAATCATTTAAGATGATGAGCCTTGGTATGGGTGAATATACGCTGGATTCCTTTGTTTCTATACCTGTTTCTCCTAGGTCATATGGGAAACCTTCTGATAACATGAAGCCTTCCACTTCTGCTATGGTGATCTTTGATACTTTTATTCCTTCATCTGTTCCTTTAGAAGCAGAAAGAGAAGAACAAGTTGTTCAAGAGTGGATCTATAGAGAGGATTCTAGAAATACTCCCATGCTCAGTAATTTAGACATAGATATAGATGAATCACCACTACACACTATGGCTCACATGGGAGATGATCTTCCTTCTACTTCACTTCTTTGGAGAGAAGAATATATATCTACTGATGATATGGCTGAGGCCTCTATGTCTAGAACCTATATGCCTAAAGAATCATTGCACTATGATAGACAACATCACAACATTGCACGGTTGCTGCAAAGAGGTGATCTATCACATAATGACATGAGTATCTCTACTTCTCAGCATCTTAAGCCTCTTCCATGACAGATATGGATGTTAATGTAGTTCATACCTCTCGTAACCCACCCGACATAGTTGATGAGTCTTGTGCAGGGTCTGATGAGTTTGTTCCCCGTATTGCCTTAGTAGACTATGTTGGTCCTTCTATGACAAATCTAGATCTAGCTACTTTTAGAGCTTACCCTATAGGCTCAACTTCTCTTGTCACCAAAGATGACACCTCTCACATAAATGTTGTTGAACCAATCACTTCATTTCATCTCACATCGACACATGTTACTTCTTCCACCAGTGAACTAGCAACAAAAAAGATTGAATCAACAATCAAGTATCACAGTCATGAAGTCAAAAGAAAAGAGCAATTGTCAGATGGTGAAAACCACATTGTGGCGGTATCCACACTTAAGAAAAGTAAAACTAAAAATTTTCTCAAAAATAATGATTCTCAAATAAAAGATGACAAGCTGATTCTCTACAAAAAAATGGTGCACTACTTCAAGCATGATCTCATATCTGTTACACTTCAGCCCATTCCTAGAGCTGAGAACAAAGTTGCTAATGCCTTGATTACTTCGACATCCATCTTACAAATGAAAAAGCATAAATTTCACTTCAAGTTCCTGGTGGATGAATTACGCTATCCTACTCATAAATCTTACAATCCTACCATCTTTTCATATCTTCTACCTCATATTCCTCCTGGAAATCCACCATGCCATTCTTCCTGTCATCCCTTACACTTTGCCTTTGTCTCTAGTGACTTGTATAGGAAGGGTCTAGACGGAACTCTCCTTAAGTGTCTAGAACTAGAGGAGTCAGAAAAAGTGCTAGCTGAAATCCATGATGGCATATGTGGATCACATTCTAATGATCCTTCGCTAGCTGTGACATTGCTTAGGGCTGGTTATTATTGGTCAAACTGGTTGAGACCTCGTATCATCACAGTTGCAACATTTAGGCCTGGGGCCTATCAGTTCTCTACATCAGAGGAAGCAGATTCTTGATGCCCATTTCTGTCTGGGGCATTCTTTGTACATACTTTATGATCCTAAAAAAATACCAAAAAAATTCATATATGATGCTGAAAAAATCCTAAAAAGCATAAAAAATTCAAAAAAATAGAAAAAGTGCCTTGGTGAAAACCTGGAAACAGGTGCCTTGGTAGCAAAAATACAAAAAATTATAAAAAGTCTTAAAAATAATTGCAATAAATCTATCAAGTGGTGAAAACCTGAAAACAGGTGCTACTTGAGACCCTCTGCACCTATGTCTATCAGTCTTGCATGGCACTCCTTCACTCCACTTCTCACTTTGCCTCTCCTAGCCTGGAATTGATTCTTGTCTTAGTCTAGGGGGCATCTGTTGTTTTGAGCTTATCTTGGGTCTCTTTGTGCGTCTGGGTTTCTTGGGCAACTTGGTTCAAATAGTGTTTTTCAACACTACCCTTGCGTCGAGTGTTTCTCAACACTTATTAGATGTCCTACCCTATAGTCTAGTATGATATGATATTTCTCATTTACAGATGCGATACTCAAAGTTTGACTCTATGACCTACACACACACACACTTGCTAAGATTTGTTGACTTTATTTTTCTTTGTGTGTTGTCTATGACGATTTCTTTGATCAGTGTTTTCTCCCTGAGAATTTTTCAATGATGCATAGCTAGAAGACTGAGGGTATGAGAACATGTTTTATTTCTTTATCTACTTGTGGGTATATTTTGTTGATCCTAACTATCATGAGCATTTATGCTAGTCTTACTTGACACATTGGGATCTACAAGGTATTATCCTTGACTATTTCGCAAGTGCATGCTTATAGTCATCTTGACTTTCTTATGTCTCGATGTGAGCATAATCTTGCTATATCAAACTTAGGTAATCTCACTGCACTAGTCATCTTGACCTGCATGTCTGTGATGTCTAGATGGGATTTGCACATTTCTATCTAATATAGATCATATTCAGATCCACATAGTTATGCTAGTGTGTAGTGTATGATCTTGCGACACTACCAATAATGCTCGATGATGAATATTAGATGTCTATTAGCATTGTGACCTTGCAAGTAAACCACTTTTCATGTAGCTTGCATTCTTAGGTTCATGTTAGTTTAGTTTTGCATCTTGCATATGGAGAGAGCTCTCCTTTTCATCTTACGTGGACTTGTTAATCAACTGCACTCCTCTTTCGCTTCTTCCCGATCATGTCTTTCACTTCTTGTCTTTCATATCCCATCATTTTCTATTCATTTCAGGATCGAAACTGAAATCTAAGTTCACCTTGATTGTCCCAATCATCTTTTTCCTTCTTCCATGCAGTTGGCTAACCTTTTGAGGCCTGATCCTTCGATCTTCACTTGGGTATTCTTCACCTCTTCATCCTCATCTCTTTCAAACTTCCAGTCTTTCATTCACTTTCAAATCCCAAGTTCAACTCTTCTCTCCATGGTGTTTACGGCTTGAGGGACCGATAGGTTCATGCCCCATGTCCCATTTGTGGGGCACACCTTCACTGCTTGATGGTTATCCTATCATCTTTCATCTTCGATTCTAATTTCTAGTGATTTGATCATGTTTCTCTTGCTTTTGCATTCCCCCTACTTGATTTCACTTTCAATCCTGAGGGGGCAGACACATCATATCTTATTGGCTATCTCTTTCCTAAGTGTTCAGTACTTTCGCTACCAGGCTGACCATGCAGGATTTTCTTTTTTTTCTACACTTCATTCTTTGGAGTCAAAATGCTATTTCTTGTCTTCTTGGCTATCTCTTGCTTTCTTGGCTGATCTAAGTTTCTTTGTGATCCTAAATTGATCCCACATTTCAACTTCATTCTTTGACTGCATGTGTTCCCAGATTGATCACACATTAGTCAAAGAGGGGCAAATGTATACACTTAAAAATGGTCACGTAGACTATTAGCCCCTTGCTAGCATTTTTGCTAAAATCATCAATTGCTTATTCTTGATCAAGTCCTAGCTCTATCATTTATTCAATTATTTTCTATGGGCTAACCATTTTATCCTAAGTCTTTATTTATTTAAAAGGAATATTTCCTCCCCTTTTAATAAATGAAAAAGCCCTCACTTTTCCTCTTATCCTAAGTTGCACAAATAAAGCATTATTCTTATTTTATAAAAAGGGAAAAAGCACTTTTTGTCTCATATGGACACAAAAATCAACTCTTATTTTCTCATTGGAGGATATTTGTGCACATGGATTGCTCCTCTTTTAAGCTCCACCGTTGATTAAATATTTTTCCTCTTAATCTCCATGGTCCATTCCTTCTCATTTCCTTTAAAAGGAGAGCTCTCTTCTTCATTCTAGATCCTCAACTTTCTATGCTAATGTTATGTTGTAGGTTTTCTAGGTCACTTTGGAGCTTTTTGGAGATTTGGAGCATTCTTGGCTTTTGCATCTACATGTTATCATAGTTTCATTTCTTGCATAGTAGCTTCATTTTCATGGCATTCTTAGTTTAGATTTCCTTTATGCTTTAGATTAATTCATCTAGCTTAACTAGGAGGCTTTGTAATACTTGCATCTTTCATTTTCATAGCTTAGCTTGCATTTCCATTTCTAGCATAGCATTGCATTTGCATTTTCATTCTTGATTCTTGAGGATATTGGCATTCTTGCCCTTGTCTTCATTGAATCTCCCATTGCATGGTTTACTAGCAAGGTTATAGGCTGAATAGCTCTAGCTAAGAGCATTCTTAAAACCCTTGCACTCCATGCCTAGGGAGCTATGGATCAATTTTTGAGACCTCATTCTTGAGTGTTCTTGAATGTAATGATTCATAGAAGTGTGACACAATTATAGCACACACTCTCTACCCTTAACCAAAACTTTAGTCTTCAAATTTATTACTACAATTTTAGCTATTGGAGGATTTCCCCTTATTTGAACTGAAGACCCATTAGTCCAAAAATCATCTTCTCCATATTCCTCAACATCATAAATCCTAAACACTATAATAGTTGTATTAGATTCAACATCCTACCATATTTTTACCTGACACATAGATCACAAATACTCTCTGCCCTTAACCAAAATTTTAGTCAGCAAATTCCTTACTGTACTTCTAGTTGTAGGAGAATTTCCCCTAAATTGAACTGAAGACCCATCAGCCCAAAAATCATCTTCCCCATATACCTCAACATCATAAATCTGAAACACTAGAACAACTATATTAGATTCAACATACTGCTATATTTTTTCCCAATTCTTGAGTTCATTCCCACAATTTGAATCATTGTATTGTTCATAGATTCAAGCCCCCAAAACATAACTTTGGCTGGAAGAGGTTAAATTTTTCTCGAATTTGAATCCCCAATAGGATATCTCCTCATGTCAAGATTGGAATTTGATGACTGGGCAAGATATCTACCCACAAACAAATTAGTAATAGAGATTGCAAAACCATTTATGAAAGTCTATATATGAAATCCTTATGTACATGTCTTTTGTGTAGGCATATTTTTCTCTGCTATTGAGCACACTTTCTGACACATTTTGTTGAAAAAGCTCTAAAGGGTTTGGAACTCTTATTCCAATACATAATTGCGTATGTGCAAGATCATGAGGAGCCAAAAAGTGGCGATGTGAAAAATATTCACTTTTCACTCATACAAAAGTGCATGAAAGTGCTTGTTGACTTTTTAGTAGGCCTAGGTGTCAGTACACCTAGGCAAACCTGCCACCAAAGCACAAGCCTAATCGGGTACCCAATTTTGCTGAGTATGAAAAAATGGTGGGAGTATATGAAAAATTTAAACTTTTGAAATCGGGGAAATTGGGTACCCGATTTTGCCAAGTATGAAAAAATGACGGGAGTATATGAAAAAATTGAACTTTTGTATCTAATGTTTAAATATGTATTATATATATAATTATATATTAATTTATATATTTTATATTATAATATCTTAGGGGTTTTAAATTGTATGTCATATATATTTTATATTATATAAATATAGGTACAAATTATATATATATATATATATATATATATATATATATATATATATATATATATATATATATATATATATATATATATATATATATATATATATATATATGTATGTATATAACGTTTAAGGGGTATTAAGGGGTATTATGTAAATTTTTTAATATATATTATATATAATTATATATTAATATATATTTTATATTATAATATCTTAGAATGTTTAAATTGTATGTCATATATATTTTATATTAATATATTTTTTATATTAATATGTATTGAATATAAATATATTTAACGAACTTCTATTATATTTATATGTACAAATTATATATATATATATATATATATATATATATATATATATATAACGTTTAAGGGGTATTATGTAAATATTTTATATATTTTTCAATATGTATTATAGATATAATTATATATTAATATATATATTCTATATAATAATATCTTATATATATATATATATATATACACATACATACATACATACATACATACATACATACATACATACAAACATTATAGATCATAATATTTAAATTGGATGTTGAAAGGGGTTATTGAGACTTCCTAATGGTCATAGTACGCCTTATCACGTGTTAGGAACCCTAGGAAGTCCCCATGACCCCTTTTGACACATTGGAATGCTCGAGTGTTTCTGAAGGGGTTGCTTCGAACACACTCCCGCATTCCAATGTGTCAAAAAGGGTCATGGGGACTTCCTAAGGGTCCTAACGAGTGTCTGAAGGAGTAGCTTCAGACACAATCAAGAAATCCAATGTGTCAAAAGGGATCATGGGGACTTCCTAGGGGTCCTAATGCATGATAAGGCATACTAGGACCACTAGAAAGTCCCCATGACCCCTTTTGACACATATGAACCCTCCAGTGTATCTAAAGGAGTCTTAGGACCCCTTCAGATACACTTGAAGGTTCACATATGTCAAAAGGGGTCATGGGGACTTCGTAGGGGTCCTAGTATGTCTTATCATAAGTTAGGATCCCTAGGAAGTCCCCATAACCCCTTTTGACACATTAGAACACTCAAGTGTGTCTTAAGGAGTCATAGGACCCCTTAAGACACACTTGAGTGTTCCAATGTGTCAAATGGGGTCATGGGGACTCCCTAGGCATCTTATTACACCTTATCATGCGTTAGGACCCCTAAGGAGTCCCCATGACCCCTTTTGACACATTGGAATGATCAAATGTGGCTTAAGGAGTTGTAGGACCCCTTAAGACACACTTGAGCATTCCAATATGTCAAAAGGGGTCATGGGGACTCCCTAGGGGTCCTAGTATGCCTTCACACCCGTTAGGACCCCTAAGAAGTCCCAATGACCCCTTTTGACATATTGGAATGCTCAAGTGTGTCTTAAGGGGTCTTAGGACCCCTTCGGACACACTTGAGCATTCCAATGTGTCAAAAGAGGTCATGGGGACTCCCTAGGGGTCCTAGTATGCCTTATCACATGTTAAGACCCCTAGGGAGTCCCCATGACCCCTTTTTACACATTGGAATACTCAAGTGTGTCTTAAGGGGTCGTAGGACCCCTTCAAACACACTTAAGCATTCCAATGTGTCAAAATAGGTCATGGGGACTCCCTACAGGTCCTAATATGCCTTATCACATGTTAGGACAACTAGGAAGTCCCCATGACCCCTTTTGACACTCTAGTATTCCAATGTGTCAAAAGGGGTCATGGGGACTCCCTAGGGGTCCTAGTATGGCTTATCATGCACTAGGACCCCTAGGAAGTCCCCATGACCCATTTTGAGACATTAGAATGCTCAAATGTGTCTTAAGGGGTCGTAGAACCCCTTAAGACTCACTTGATCATTTTTATCTATCAAAAGGGGTCGTGGGGACTCCCTATGGGTCCTAGTACACCTTATCACACGTTAGGACCCCTAGGGAGTCCCCATGACCCATTTTCACACATTGGAATGCTCAAGTGTGTCTTAAGGGGTCCTAAGAACCCTTAAGACACACTTGAGCATTCCAATGTGTCAAAAGGGGTCATCGAGACTCCCTAGGGGTCCTAATATGCCTTATCATGCGTTAGGACCCCTAGGAAGTCACAGTGACCCCTTTTGACACATTGGAATGCTCAAGTGTGTCTTAAGGGGTCCAAGGACCACTTCAGACACACTTAAGTGTTCCAATGTGTCAAATGGGGTCATGGGTACTCCCTAGAGGTCCTAGTAAATTTATCAAGCATTAGGACCCCTAGGAAGTCCCCATGACCCCTTTTGACACATCGGAATGCTCAAGTGTGTCTTAAGGAGTTGTAGGACCCCTTAACAAACACTTGAACATTTCAATGTCTCAAAAGGGGTCATGGGGACTCCCAAGAAGTCCTAATATGCCTTATAATGTGTTAGAACCCCTAGGGAGTCCCCATGACCACTTTTGACACATTGGAATGCTCAAGTGTGTCTTAAGGGGTCCTACAACCCCTTAAGACACACTTGAGCATTCCAATGTGTCAAAAGGGGTCATGGGGACTCCCTAGGGGTCCTAGTATGCCTTATCACATGTCATGGCCCCTAGCGAGTCCCCATGACCCCTTTTGACACATTGGAATGCTCAAATGTGTCTTAAGGGGTCTTAGGACCCCTTAAGACATATTTGAGTGTTCCAATGTGTCTTAAGGCATCTTAGGACCCCTTAAGACACATTTGAGTGTTACAATGTGTCAAAAGGGGTCACGAGGACTCCCTAGGGTTCTTAGTACGCCTTATCATGCATTAGGACCCCTAAGGAGTCCCAATGACCCCTTTTGACACATTTGAATGCTCAAGTGTGTCTTAAGGGGTCCTAGGACCCCTTAGGACACACTTGAGCATTCCAATGTGTCAAAATGGGTCATTGAGACTCCCTAGGGGTCCTAATACACCTTATCATGCATTAGGACCCCTAGGAAGTCCCCATGACCCCTTTTGACACATTGGAATGCTCAAGTGTTTCTTAAGGGGTCCTAAGAACCTTTAAGAAACACTAGAGTGTTCTAATGTCTCAAAAGGGGTCATGGGGACTCCCTAAGGGTCCTAGTACACCTTATCACATGTTAGGACCCTTAGGAAGCCTCCATGACTCCTTTTGACACATTGGAATGCTCAAGTGTGTCTCAAGGGGTTGTAGGACCCCTTAAAACATACTTGAGCATTCCAATGTGTCAAAAGGGGTCATGGGGACTCTCTAGGGGTCCTAGTATGTCTTATCATGCGTTAAGACACATAGGGAGTCCCAATGACCCCTTTTGACACATGGGAACACTCAAGTATGTCCAAAGGGGACCTAGGACCCCGTAAGATACACTTGAGCATTGCAATATGTCAACAGGGTCATGGGGACTCGTTAGGGATCCTAATACACCTTATCATGCATTAGGACCCCTAGGGAGTCCCCATGACCCCTTTTGACACATTGGAACACTCAAGTGTTCCTTAAGGGGTCATAGGACCCCTTAAGAAACACTTGAGCATTCCAACGTGTCAAAAGAGCTCTTGGGGAATCTGTAAGGGTTGTAGTACACCTTATCATGTGTTAAGACCCCTAGGAAGTTCTCATGACCTTTTTTGACACATTGGAATGCTCAAGTGTTTCTTAAGCGGTCCTAGGACCCCTTAAGAAACACTTGAGCATTACAATATGTCAAAAGGGGTCATGGGGACTCTTGAAGGGTCCTAGTACTCCTTATCATGTATTAGGAACCCTAAGAAGTCCCCATGACCTCTTTTGACACATTGTAATGCTCAAGTGTGTCTTAAGGGGTCGTAGGACCCCTTAAAACACATTTGAGCATTCCAATATATCAAAAGGGGTCATGGGGACTCCCTACGAGTCCTAGCACATCTTATCACATGTTAGGACCCCTAGGGAGTCCCAATGACCCCTTTCGACACATTGGAATGCTCAAGTGTGTCTTAATATGTCCTAGGACCCCTTCTGACACACTTGAGCATTTCAATGTGTCAAAATGGGTAATGAGGACTCCCTAGGGGTCTTAATACACCTTATAATGTGTTAGGAGCCCTAGGAAGTCCCCATGACCCCTATTGACTCATTGGAAAGATCAAGTGTGTCTTAAGGGGTCCTATGACCCCTTAAGACACATTGTAGCATTCCAATGTGTCAAAAGAGTCATGGGGACTCCCAAATGGTCCTAGTATGCCTTATCATACGTTAGGACCCCTAGGGAGTCCCCATGACCCCTTTCGACACATTGGCATGCTCAAGGGTGTCTTAAGGGGCCTTACGACCCCTTAAGACACAATTGAGCATTCTAATGTGTCAAAAGGGGTCATGGGGACTCCCTAGGGGTCCTAGTATGCCTTATCATGTGTTATGACCCCTAAGGAGTCCCCATGACCCCTTTTGATACATTAGAACACTCAAATGTGTCTTAAGGGGTCTTAGGACCCCTTAAGACACATTTGAGCATTCCAATGGACCCCTTATAACACATTTGAGAATTCCAATGTATCAAAAGGGGTCATGGGGATTCCCTAGGGGTCCTAGCATGCCTTATCATGTGCTAGGACCCCTAGGGTGTCCCAATGACCCCTTTCAACACATTGGAATATTCAAGTGTGTCTTAAGGGGTCCTAGGACCCATTCAGACACACTTGAGCATTCCAATGTGTCAAAATATGTCATGGGGACTCCCTAGAGGTTCTAATACACCTTATCACACGTTAGGACTCCTAGGACATCCCCATGACCCCTTTTGACACATTGGAATGCTCAAGTGTGTCTTAAGGGGCCCTGGGATCCCTGAAGGGGTGGTAGGACCCCTTAAGATACACTTGAGCATTCTAATTTGTCAAAAGAGGTCATATGGACTCCCTAGGGTTTCTAGTACACCTTATCATGTGTTAGGACCCCTAGGAAGTCCCTATGACCCCTTTTGACACATTAGAATGCTCAAGTGTGTCTTAAGGGGTCCTAGGACCCATGAAGACACACTCTAGCATTCCAATGTGTCAAAAGGGGTCATGGGGACTCCCTAAGTGTCCTAATATGCCTTATCACAAGTTAGGACCCCTGGCAAGTCCCCATGACCCCTTTTGACACATTGGAAAGCTCAAGTGTATCGTAAGGGGTTGTAGGACCCCTTAAGATACACTTGAGCTTTCCAATGTGTCAAAAGGGGTCATGGGGACTCCCTAGGGGTCCTAGTAAACTTTATCACATGTTAGGACCCCTAGGGAGTCCCAATGAACCTTTTTGACACATTGGAACACTCAAGTGTGTCTGAAGGGGTCCTAGGACCCTGTAACACACACTTGAGCATTCTAATAAGTCAAAAGGGGTCATGGGGACTGCCTAGGGGTCCTAATATGCCTTATCACATGTTAGGACCCTTAGGAAGTCCCCATGACCCCTTTTGAAACATTGGAATGCTCAAGTGTGTCTTAAGGGGTCCTAGGACCCTTTAAGACACATTCCGGTGTTCCAATTTGTCAAAAAGGGTCATGGGCACTCCCAAGCAGTCCCAGTAGGCCTTATCATGTGTTAGGACCCCTAAGAAGTCCCCATGACCCCTTTTGACACATTATACTACTCAAGTGTGCCTTAAGGGGTCCTACGACCTCTTAAGATGTACTTGAGCATTCCAGTGTGTCAAAAGGGGTTATGGGAACTCCCTAGGGGTCCTAGTACACCTTATCATGTGTTAGGACCCCTGGGGAGTCCCTATGACACCTTTGGATACATTGAAATGCTCAAATGTGTCTTAAGGGGTCTTAGGACCCTTTAAGATACATTTGAGCATTCCTATGGACCCTTTAAGACACTTTTGAGCATTCCAATGTATCAAAAAGGGTCATGGGAACTCCCTAGGGGTCCTAGCATGCCTTATCCCATGTTAGGACCCCTAGGGAGTCCCAATGAGCTCTTTCAATACATTAGAATGCTCAAGTGTGTCTTAAGGGGTGGTAGGACCCCTTCAGACACACTTGAGCATTCCAATATTGCAAAATGGGTCATGGGGACTCTCTAGGGGTCCTAATACGCTTTATCACATGTTAAGACCACTAGGAAGTCCCCATGACCTCTTTTGACACATTGGAGTGCTCAACTATGTCTTAAGGGGTCCTAGGACCCCTGAAGACACACTCTAGCATTCTAATGTGTCAAAAGGGGTCATGGGGACTCCCTAAGGGTCCTAGTATGCCTTATCATGCGTTAGGAACCCTAGGAAGTCCCCATTACCCTTTTTGACACATTGGAATTCTCAAGTGTGTCTTAAGGGGTTGTTGGACACTGTAAGATACACTTGAGTGTTCCAATGTGTCAAAAGGGGTCATGGGGACTCCCTAGGGATCCTAGTACACCTTATCATGCATTAGGACCCCTAAGAATTCCCCATGACCCCTTTTGACACATTGGAATGCTCAAGTGAATCTTAAGGGGTCCTAGGACCCCTAAAGACACTCTAGCATTCTATTATGTCAAAAGGGGTCATGGGGACTCCCTAAGGGTCCTAGTACACCTTATCAAGCATTAGGACCCCTAAGAAATCTCCATGACCCCTTTTGACACATTGGAATCCCCAAGTGTGTCTTAAGGGGTTGTAGGACCTCTTAAGATACACTTGAGCATTTGAATGTTTCAAAAGGGATCATGGGGACTCCCTAGGGGTCCTAGTACACCTTATCATGTGTTAGGATCCCTAGGGAGTCCCAATGACCTCTTTTGACACATTGGAATGCTCGAGTGTGCCCGAAGGGGTCCTAGGACCCTGTAAGACACACTTGAGCATTCTAATGTGTCAAAAGGGGTCATGGGGACTCCCTAAGGGTCCAAATATGCCTTATCATGCATTAGGATCCCTAGGAAGTCCCCATGACCCCGTTTGACACATTGGAATGCTCAGGTGTGTCTTAAGGGGTGATAGGACCCCTTAAAAGACACTCTAACATTCCAATGTGTCAAAAGGGGTCATGGGGACTCCCTAGGGGTCCTAGGATGCCTTATCACATGTTAGGGCCCCTATGAGGTCCCCATGACCCCTTTTGACACATTAGAACACTCAAGTGTGTCTCAAGTAGTCGTAGGACCCCTTAATACACACTTGAGTGTTCCAAAGTGTCAAAAAAGGTCATGGGGATGCCCTAGGGGTTCTAATATGTCTTATCGCATGTTAGGACCCCTATGGAGTCCCCATGACCACTTTTGACACATTGGAACAGTCAAATGTGTCTTAAGGGGTCCTAAGACCCCTTAAGACACACTTGGTCATTCCAATGTGTCAGCAGGGGTCATGGGGACTCCCTAGGCATCCTAATATGCCTTATCACACATTAGGACCCTTAGAAAATCCCAATGACCCCTTTTGTCACATTGTAATGCTCAAGTGTGTCCTAAGGGGTCTGAGGACCCCTGAAGACACACTTGAGCATTCCAATGTGTCAAAAGGGGTCATGGGGACTACCTAGGGGTCCTAGTATGCCTTATCACACGTTAGGACCTCTAAGAAATCTCCATGACCCCTCTTGAGACATTTTAATGCTCAAGTGTGTCTTAAGGCATCGTAGGACCCCTTAAGACACATTTGAGCATTCCAATGTGTCAAAAGGGGTCATGGGGACTCCCTAGGTGTCCTAGTATGCTTTATCACATGTTAGGACCCCTAAGAAGTCTCCATCACCCTTTTCCAAACATTGGAATGCTCAAGTGTGTCTTAAGGGGTCCTACAACCCCTTAAGACACACTTGAACATTTCAATGTGTCAAAATGGGTCATTAAGACTCCCTAGGGGTCCTAGTATGCCATATCACGTGTTAGGACCCCTAGGGAGTCCCCATGACCCCTTTTGACACATTGGAATGTTCAAGTGTGTCTTAAAGGGTCCTAAGACCCCTTAAGACACACTTGAGCATTCTAATGTGTCTAAAGGGGTCATGGGGACTCCCTAGGGGTCCTAGTATAACGTATCACACATTAGAACCCCTAGGGAGTCCTAATGACCCCTTTTGACACATTGGAATGCTCAAGTGTGTCTAAAGGGGTCCTAGGACCCCTTAATACACACTTAAGCATTCTAATGTGTTAAAAAAGGTCATGGGGACTCCCTAGAGGTCCTAATATGTCTTATCACGTGTTAGGACCCCTAGGAATTCCCCATGACCCCTTTTGACACATTAGAATGCTCAAGTGTGTCTTAAGGGGTCGTAGGACCCCTTAAGACACACTTGAGCATTCTAATGTGTAAGAAAGGGTCATGGGGATTCCATAGGGGTCATAGTACACCTTATCATGCGTTAGGACCCCTAGGGAGTCCACATGACCCCTTTTGACACATTGGAATGCTCAAATGTGTCTTAATGGGTCCTAAGACCCCTTAAGACACACTTGAGTGTTTGTGTTAGAGTAGTCTTATGTTAGCTAATAATTAAATCATTTAATTATTAGTTTATCATACTCTAGGCTTAAGTTTCACTTAGGCACTTTATAATTCTTTAGGGTTTTAGCTTTTAGGGTTTCGTGTTTCCTTTTATAAGGATTCACTTCTTTCATTTCATTAAGGAGATTGTATTGTAATTTCATTTTGGTTAATAGAAGCTTTTTTCTATCACAATGATTTTCCTGTCTCTGGCCTTTTGGCCGCCATAGCTTTCTGTCTTTTTGCTTCTTCTTTGTGACAGTCTTGCATGCAGGTGTTCTTGGGAGATTAGTATTTCACCTAATCTAACATGGTATTAGAGCCATCTTGCTGCTCGTTGTTCGAGTTTTATTGAAGCAGAAGGTTTTCAAGGGTTTCAGAGGTTTTTTGTGTGGATCTGGGGGGGAGCCAAAATTTGGCTCACCTTGGGCAAAAACGGACACCACCATTGTGTCCGGAAGGCCCAAGAACCCCTAAATCCATATAAAACTTGTCCATTTTGGACACAGTGGCATCTGAGGCAAAAATTTTTTGCATACCAAGGCCGTACGGCCCTGGCACGCACTCCGAGATGGCGATTTTTCAAAAAAATTATTAAATTTTTTTTCACGGGGCGGCCTCCCGGGCGCCACCCAGCGGCCACCCGGGCACCACCCCGCGGCCTCCGCCGAGCCGCTGGCTCCTCCGCGGCCCGCCCAGCCCCGCGGCCCGCCCAGCGCCGCCTCCCGGCTCCGCCGCCCTCCGCCAGGCCCGCCCAGCCGCCGCCCGGCCCGGCCGCCACCCCGGCTCCGCCGCCCCCCGCGGCCTCCGCTCCTCTGCGCCGCCCGCTCCTCTGCGCTGCCTCCGCTCCGCGGCCCCAGCTGCCTCCCGGCCCTGCTCCGCCACCGCTCCCCCCGTGGTGGCGGCCTTTTATGCAGCCCCCGCGGCCCTCTTTTGCCTAGCAGCCGGTCATATGACCGACCAGGGGCTGCGGCCCAGCCCCCGGAGCGCGCCATGCACCCGGGGGCCTATTTTTTTTAGCCCCTGGGGCTCTTTTTTGGCCTTTTTGGGGGTACCTGGGCCTTTTTCGCTCTACAGGGAGCATACGGGGGTTTTTTTCTGACTTCTTTATATCATCGGAAAGCTCTTTCCGAGCTCTTTCCAATGATGGAGGTTAGGGTTTTGGGTTCTTCCGTTTCAACAGTGTTTTTTGCTGTTGAAGTCTGATGTCTCTTTTTGCCTTCCGGGAGTCATATCTGGCTCATCCGGACTCCTTTTTCGGCAAACGAGATATCGTCGGAAAGCTGGTTCTATGTACTATTCAGTGGCAGAGGTATTTCTTCCAGATTCTGCTCCAAGTTTTCACTCCTCCGAGTTATGCAGTTTATGCCCTCTGGTGGAGTGCTTGGTTCTACAGGTCCGGGGATCTCTTCTTCTGGTTTCTTAGTGCACTCTTCTTTCTGACTTCTGAGCTTGCATGCTCTTTCTGATGTATCTTTGTTCTGTAAACGCACTGAGATAAAGTGCCCTCTTCTACATTTCTGGGATCTTTTTCACCTGGTTCAGTTTTAGTATTCGCACTCAGTTATAAAGTGCCATGGGGGGATTCTGATGCATTTGCCACTATAGGCGCATCCACTCTTGTCAAGTGAGCGTACCTTCCACGACATTAGCCCATGTAGACTGTGTCTATGACACCGCCCTTTATCCTGTGTGTGTGCTTCTGTTACACTGTTGGTGTTCCTGGTTCTTCTTCTGCAGCTGTTTTTGGTACTGCATTTCAGTGTTCCTGTCACCTCTCCCAGTTCAGCATTATGGGGGGGTTCACCTGTTGGTTCTATTGCTTCCTGGTTCGATTGATTAGCTCTTCAGACACTTGTCTTCTCTACCTGGTCATGCACTTCAGTGGGGGTTCCAGCAGTATCTTCTGACAGAGTTTTCAGACATGCTTCAGAGGAGTTTCTTGCTCTCTTCTTGTTCCTTTCTCTGGGACATCTTTTGCTTTTGTTTGGGTACCTGATCAGGCCTAGTTGCCGGGACCCATCTTTCCTGCTTTCTGCAGTAGTTTAGCTTTTTTTGCTTCTTCTTTGTGACAGTCTTGCATGCAGGTGTTCTTGGGATGATTTGCGTTTGTCAAATCTAACAGTTTGAATGTGTCAAGAGGGGTCATGGAGACTCTCTAAGGGTCCTAATACATGTTATCACGTGTTAGGAGCCTTAGGGAGTGCCAATGACCCCTTTTCACACATTGGAATGCTCAAGTGTGTCTTAAGGGGTCCTAGGACCCATTTGGACACACTTGAGAGTTTCAATGTGTCAAAAGGGGTCACGGGGACTCCCAAGGGGTTGTATTATGCCTTATCATGTGTTAGGACCCCTAGGAGTCCCAATGACCCTTTTTGACACATTGGAATGCTTAAGTGTGTCTTAAGAATCCTAGGACCCCTTCAGACACACTTGAGCATTCTAATGTGTCAAAAGGGTCATGGGGACTCCTTAGGGGTCCTAATATGCCTTATCATGTGTGAGGACCCCTAGGAAGGCCCCATGACCCCTTTTGACACACTAGAATACTCAAGTGTGTCTTAAGGGGTGCTAGGACCTTTAAGACACACTTCAACATTCCAATGTCTCAAAATGGGTCATGAGGACTCCCTATGGGTACTAGTAGGCCTTATCATGTGTTAGGACCCTTAGGAAGTCCCCATGACCCCTTTTGACACATTGGAATGCTCAAGTGTGTCTTAAGGGGTCCTAAGACCCCTTTAGACACACTTGAAAGTTCCAATATGTCAAAAGGGGTCATGGGGACTCCCTAGGTGTCCTAGTACACCTTATCACACAGTAGGACCCCTAGGAAGTCCCAATGACCCCTTTTGACACATTAGAATGCTCATGTGTGTTTTAAGGGGTCCGAGGACCCATTAAGACACACACGAGTATTTCAATTCATCAAAAGGGGTCATGGGGACTCCCTAGGTGTCCTAGTATGCCTTATCACATCTTAGGACCCCTAGGAATTCCCCATGACCCCTTTTGACACATTTTAACACTCAAGTTTGTCTTAAGGGGTCGTAGGACCTTTTAAGACACACTTGAGCATTCCAATGTGTCAAAATGGGTCGTGAGCACTCCCTAGGGTTCTTAGTACACCTTATCACGCGTTAGGACCCCTAGAGATTTCCCATGACCCTTTTTTGACACATTGGAATGCTCATGTGTGTCTTAAGGGGTTGTAGGACCTCTTAAGACACACATGATCATTCCAATGTGTCAAAAGGGGTCATGGGGACTCCCTAGGGGTCCTAGTATGCCTTATCATGCGTTAGGACTCTTAGGGAGTCCCCATGACTTCTTTTGACACATTGGAACACTCAAATGTGTCTTAAGGAGTCCTAAGACCCCTTAAGACACACTTTAGTGTCCTAATGTGTCAAAAGGTTCATGGGGACTCCCTAGGGGTCCTAGTATGTCTTATCATGTGTTAGGACCCGTAGAGAGTCCCAATGACCCCTTTTGACACAATGGAATGCTCAATTGTCTCTTAAGGGGTCCTAGGACCCCTTTGGACACACTTGAGCATTCCAATGTGTCAAAAAGGGTCATGGGGACCCCCTAGGGTTCTTAATATGCCTTATCACATGTTAGGACCCCTAGGAAGTCCCCATGACCCTTTTTGACATATTGGAATGCTCAAGTGTGTCTTAAGGGGTCCTAAGACCCCTTAAGGCACACTCTAGCATTCCATTGTTTCAAAAGGGGTCATGGGGACTCCCTAGGGGTCGTAGTATGCATTATCATGTGTTAAGACCCCTAAGAAGTCCCCATGACCCTTTTTGACATATTGGAACACTCAAGTATGTCTTAAGGGGTCGTAGGTCCCCTTAAGACACACTTGAGTATTTTAATGTGTCAAAAGGTATCATGGAGACTCCCTATTGGTCCTGGTATGCCTTATCATGCGTTAGGACCCCTGGGGAGTCCCCATGACCTCTTTTGACACATTGGAATGCTCAAATGTGTCTTAAGGGGTCCTAAGACCTCTTAAGACACACTTGAGCATTCCAATGTGGTAAAAGGGGTCATGGGGACTCACTAGGGGTCTTAATATGCCTTATCACATGTTAGGACCCCTAAAGAGTCCCAATGACCCCTAGGGAGTCCCAATGACTCCTTTTGACACATTCAAATGCTCAAGTGTGTCTTAAGGTGTCCTAGGACCCCTTTCGATAGACTTGAGCATTGCAATGTGTCAAAAGTGTTCATGAGGACTCCCTAGGGGTCCTAATATGTCTTATCATGCGTTAGGACCCCTAGGAAGTCCCCATGACCCCTTTTGACACATTGGAATTCTCAAGTGTGTCTTAAGGGGTCCTAGTACCCCTTAAGACACACTTGAGCATTCCAATGTGTCAAAAGGGGTCATGGGGACTCCCTAGGGGTGCTAGTATGCATTATCATGCGTTAGGACCCCTAGGAAGTCCCCATGACCCCTTTTTGACACATTGAAATGTTTAAGTGTGTCTTAAGGGGTCATGGGGACTTTTGAGGGGTCTTAGTATGTCTTATCATGCATT